>OZ012677.1:201513465-202121432 GCA_963942445.1 Argyra leucocephala | reverse complement strand
AATTTTTTGTCGAATCGCTTCATTTCATCCCCCATATTTGACGCAATTGACGCTGCCAAACCCCAATTAAACCCAATTGATGCTCCCAATTTATTGAAACTCTGTTGTGAAAATAATTTTGGGATTTCAGGTTCAGATCGACGTTATTTGTTTTTTTTTTTTTTTTGTTATTATGACACACTCTTTATTATGCTATAAATAATATTGCAGTCATAAAATATATATGTATATATAAAATATACAATTTAATATAATAAAAGAGAAAATAAATATTAAAAAAAAAACTTGAAATGATGTTTAATTCGAAACCATCAAATTTTCATATTTCAGAGAATTCTATTAAATTTTGTTAAAAAAAAAACATTCACCGTTATCAATATATAATAATTTATAATATTTCTATAATCGTGCGTTTGTTCACTCAACTTATTCAAATTACGAACTTTATATAAACTCATGTATCTACTTTTATGTTTTTTTAGCATTAACATTTTTTTTTTTGGTTTTGTGTAGACAATTTTCTTCAAAATAATATTCTAAATATATAATAATGTAGATAGCTATATCTAAAAATAAATTTAATTAATTCTTTAAAAACAATTTAATACTTAATTATTATTAATTTCCATTCCCCTTTCATACTACGTCATAATATTATTATTTTATATAAAAAATTTTTCTGACGCAACCTTGAAACAAAAACTACCTATCTTTTATAAACTTTTGTTTCAAAATAAAACTTTATTTTTATACAGGAAAATAATTACTAATTATCGTTGTTAAATAATTAAGATTTTGAGAAAATTTTCTTCAATATTTTTATACTTATATAACAAAAACTTATAACAAAAGCGAAAAATCTCAATTTTCTTAAAATATTATTTCTGTTGTTTCCACATAATTTTCATTTCTCATCTGAATTTTTGTTTTTTTTTTTTTTGTTATTTTCTCTTTCTAATAACTTGTATAAACTAAATTAGTAAATTTATTGAAATACCTACCTATCTACCGAAATCATTTTCAACCTAACCAACTCTTCATTAATCTTATAATATAATATTGTGTACAGTTATTTTTTGTTTTATAACTGTTTTTGTTTTATAATAATTGTTTTTTTTTTTCTTTATTCATCGTTTTTTGACGTCAAGGAACTGTAAATGACATTTTTATAAATGAAATTTTTGTTTATTACCTAAGTTGGTAATCCAGCTTACATACAGTAACATTTTAGTAGCAATATAGTAAGGATAATAATAATAATAATAATAAAAAGTATATAATATACTATTATATAATTAGCAATAGTAAGAGTGTTTTATTGATTCAAAATTACAGAAATATGACCATGAGAATGACTTTTAAACTTTTCTGTTAATGTTATGTTTGTAGATATTATGTATATAATAAAAATAATTAGAGAGTTATACTTCAAAAAATACTTCATAACTTATTACCGATTGACTGATGTTCATTTTATTCGCATTAAATAGTAATTATATAAAGAAAGAGGGCTCATAAGTCTATATGTCAGACAAGGTAAAGTTAAGAGAAAAAATCAAAATGTTGATTATTGGTTGTGCTCACATTGTAGTGCAATTGCGTTCTACAAAAATGGATGCAAAACTCAAAATTTGATTGAAAAGCTCACCAGCGTTTATATTATACCTCAATTGCGAGTGCATCTTTATAGCTTTGCGTAAATGTTTATATTCGAAATTAATATACAAACTGAACAAAACAAATAAACAAACTGAAACATCATCTAACAATATGAATACAAACTTGCAAACTTGGATGCAATTCTACAAATGAAAAATAACAAAGCCCCAGGAAAAGATGGCATTGTAGCGGAAATGTTTAAAAATGCAGGTGAAATGTTCATCTCCAAGCTACATAGTTTAATATGAACAATATGGGATACAGAAACTCTGCCAAGCAAATGGGAAAAAGGCATTATTGTCCCCATCCACAAAAAAGGAAATAAACTTGACTGCACCAACTATAGAGGTATCACATTATTAAACACAGTATACAAGACTCTCTCCAATATTATAAATAACATATGAAGACTTATAGCCGAAAATATTCTAGGAGAATATCAAAGTGGATTTAGACCAACCGATCAAATATTTCTACTGAGGCATAACATGAAAAAATGCTATGAGTACAACAAAAATCTCCACCTATTACTGATTGACTTCCGACAGGCTTTTGACTCAATAAAAAGAGATATGGTAGAAGCTGTATTTAATAATATGGGAATCCCAAGAAAATTGACAAATTTAAGTATGCTAACACTCAGATACACCAAATGCAAGGTAGCAATGCAAAATAAAATAACGGACGAATTTGAAATAAAAACAGGAGTCAGACAAGGTGATGCCCTGTCAACAACAATTTTCAATCTAATGTTTCACCACGCAATAAAAGATTTAGACAGAGGCGGACACATATTCATAAAATCATCTATAATAAGTGCGTATGCTGACGATATTGCTATTGTAGCAACATCCTTTGACGAATTAAAAGAAATATTTCTGACTCTAGAAAAAGAAGCTGCTACTGTAGGATTCAAAATTAACGAGGCTAAGACCAAATATATTATGAAGATGGCGCGCACGGAAACAAGACGATCCGCCCAAAATATAACAATAAATGATTAATGAAGGAGTAAATAGTTTTATATATCTAGGTGCCTTAATAAATAATAAAAATGACATGCATTTGACAATTAATGATAGAATTCAAGCAGCACAAAAATGTTTCTACGCGCACTTTGAGGCCTTTTCAGGTCAAAAATTTTAACCAGGCAATTAAATTAAGAATGTACAAGACCATAATACAACCGGTCGAAACATACGGATGCGAAGCATAGACCATGACAATTAGTGACGCAAATTTAACTGAAAGTATTCGAAAGAAGAATACTGAGAAAAATATTTGGTACCAAAATAAATGACGATGGTGAATACCAAATAAGATCAAACGAGGAGTTAGAAGCACTAATTGAAGGACACAATATTGTTAAGTTTATTAAGGCACAAAGGCTAAGATGGGCAGGTCATGTGGTGGTGATGATGAATGATCAAAGGATGCCAAAAAGAATATTAGATGCAGTATCGTACAATACAAGAGCAAGAGGTAGACCAAGATCACGATGGCTGGACGAAGTCAAGGGCAACTGTCAAAAGATTGGAGTTAGCGGATGGAGGACAGTTGCACAAGATATAGCAGAATGGAGGAAAGTTGTGGACAAGGTTAAGGCTCACCCCGAGCTGTAGAACCAACAGATGATGATGAATACAAACTTATTATAAAATAAGATATTATAAAACTTATTTAATTTTAATTGAAAACGAATTAAATATTTTATTCATTTATAAAATTTTGTTACTAACATTAAAAATGGCTTGACTTCATAATATTTAAAATGGATTCTTTAAAATTGTTATTTTAAAATTTAGTTCTCTTTTATTTTATTTATTTATATACCATTTAGTTCAAACAGTTTAGTATTTTATTTCATATAATAATTAAAATACAATTAAATTTACTTGGTATTTAATTCAAAAATAATAAAATTTCAAATACACAAATAGCTAGTAATAGTTTTTTTTTTAATATAAATTAAAAAAGTCAGGTTACAAAATATTCAATCAATTTCAAATTTTATTTATCTGTGTTCGCTTACAATTTTATTAATTCAAAAATAGTTACAAATTAATTCAATATAATAAATAAATTGAATAACAATTTTAAAGCTGTAATTTTACATTGTACATAAAAATGTTAAGACCGTAGCCGAAGCTGTCTGGTCTTATAATTTATTAATCATATAAAAATGCAATTGTTTGACAATAGTTTTTTTTTTTCTTTTAATATAAAATAAATACAATCAGTTAGAAATTCATTAAAAATTTACATTAATTCAAATATATTTGAAAAATTGTACATTTAAAAATTAAGAAGTTGGACGACTTTTTTTTTGTATTGACAGAAATTATTGATAATTGACTTAATATTACCTGACAGATCATTAAAATTTTTTAAACAATTGTAGAGACAGTTGTTCCAATTATTGTTGTTCTAGTCTATTTGATATTTTCTCTACAATTTTTAAAATGAGAATGATTTCATGTACCTATACCAAAAAAAAATTTTCTAACCTGCTAAAAGTTTATACTGCTGATTTACTTGTGTTGGTAAGTTACAATTGGTGAGGCAGCTAAATTTTGGATTAAATTTTTTTTTAATTTTACACCAGCTTTTTCGTCGTTTCTTTTCTTGTTTTTTTTTTTGTTTTTAAAGCTTTTTTTGAAAAGAAAAAATATTTGTAGAACTCAATTGCACTACGATGTGAACACCAGGGATTATTATAACATTTCATTTCATTTTACTGTATTGGCATACAAAAGTGTAAGCTTTTTTTTTTAAATAGGATATTGTTTCTGAATTAGTGCTGTATTGATTCCACAATATAATGCAGCTTTTTTAATACTGGAATGTGTCGTAATGGCAATTATACATTTATTAATTTACTTGCTCAACATTGTATGATATAAAAATTCAAGGTTTTTTTTATTTTAGGCATTATTGCCATACATTGTCTTCGATCTCTAGAGCTGAGCTAATTCTCTTCAGCTGTTCGAATAATTTTATTGTGGGACTTATACTAAGATGGACTGAAACTGTGCTGAGGGTGAATAAACAAACCAAAAAAAATATTAGATGCAATATAGACCAAGATGTAGACTAAAATCAAAATGGCTATAGATGATTTTGTCTACTAGGACAACTTTTTTTTCTTTATGTTCTTGACAGTAACTTAGGCAGAATTTAAATTGTTAACTCAATTATTTTTTGTCATTTATTTTATTCCAATGACGATGACAAACCCATAAAGTACATTTTTTACTTTTTCGGGAATCTAACCTGGGACCTTTCAGTTGAAAAGCAGGTACTCTATACACCCTGTGTCTCTATCCACCCTGTGCCTATCAATTGATTGGATTTGAACAGATGAAGGACAGTTGCACAAGATAGAGCAGAATAGAGGAAAATGGTTAAAACTCACCCTGAGTTGTATAGAACCAATAATTGATGATGAAATGATTATACCCCATCTCTCCAATGTATTACCGGAATTTTTTATTTTAAGATTTTATGAAAGGGATCATATATCCTCTCAACAGTAAGAGTTGTAAGAGTTACACAATCATTGAAAATGAATTTTAACTTTACTTTTTTGGCTAGTCTAACATATTTGATTTCTTCTGACCGATTCAAATGTTTCCATTAAAAACGAAATTTTCGAAAAAGCAAAATAAAATTATTAGGTTTGTATTGTTTATTCAGTGATACCTGTTCAGTTTTCTTATCATTGCATTATTGGTCTGTATCGACTTTAACCAATATTATTTGTTTTTTTTTGTTGCCATATATCCGTTGGTTTTATTTAGTGTGCAAAGCTATTTTCTATGCACGTACGCCTTAAAAAAAATTGTTGTTTTTTTTTGTTCTGCTTCTTCATGTTCACATATTATGTTTGAATATACTGCATATTTTTGTATTACGTATTACAAATCATATTTCAATTGTATTTATATAATTATACAGTCACGGCTATGGTTTACAAAAAACCTAAAAGTACTTAATGTGCAGCTTCTAGCTTCTAGCCTTTATTGAGGTGTAGCTTCTAGTCCGTATGTAACTTCCAGTCCTTATTATTGCACTGAAAAAAGTTTAACTGTTTTTTTCAATAAATCGGTTATTAAATCGGCTGTAAAAAATGCCAATAACAATATTTGTTAAATTAATAGTATTTTTTATTAAAATGATAACAATGGTTTTTTATCACAAAAAAACAATAAAAACTGTACCTACAATAATATTAATAACAAAAATTGTTTAAATAACAGTTTTGTTGAATTTAACAATTTTTGTTGTTACATAATCGTTGTTAATATAATAACAGAAATTTAAAATTTGTTATTAAAAAGAAAACTAATTTATTCAATAATTAAAATCATTAAAATAATAACAAATTGTATTTTGACAGCCGAAATTATTAAAAAAATAAGACTTGTTATTAAAATAATAGTAAGTTGTGTTTTTAATAACTTTTACCATTAATTTAACAAACATTTCTTAAACTGGAAAAGAATGTTTTTAAATTTATAATTTCTTATTCAGTTCAAAATTAATCGCAAGATAGAAAAAACGTTTTGCTAAAGCTAATAATTTAAAAGTGAATAAAAATGTGTAAAAAAGAATAAATAAATATTGAATAAAAAAATACGTATTTAATATAAGTACATATAACTTTCTTAGTAATTATTGAATTAACACATAATTGGAATAAATTTAAGGAAATTTCTAGAGGTAAGTATTATTTATTTTATATTAATTAGGTGAAATAGTGCAATGACCAATATTTAAGTTATATTGTATTTTCGTTTTTTTGAGAAATAGTTTAGAATCGATTAGAATAGATTAGAATCACATTCATATTGTGTAGAAGCAAAAATATAGTTTAATTATACACTGAGAAATTAACTTAATGAAATTTTTTTTGTTTTATATTAATTGACTTATAATCATCAATCATCAATATATAAAGACAAAATTAAAGAATCTTCCGTTAAATCCATGACTGATTTTATTGCAACTGATAATGTAATACATAGTAAGTTTTTTTTTTATGAATATAAACTAAAAATTTGCAAAGTGTTTAACAAAGTAAGATTGATTTCAATATGGTAAATAACACATAAAAAATATAATTTATATAAATATAATAATAGGTACATCTATTAAAATTAATCTTCTTGTTTTGTATAATAAAAAGTAAATTTACTCTATTTGATTTTATTTAATTACAGATAGGAAATTATTAACAACGTTTTACTTATTGCACCACAATACCACATACTTGTACCCATAGCAAGAATTGTTCTTATTGTGGCAAATAAAGAAAAACTATACATAAAAAAATTTCGATTTGCGATTCACAAAATTCTTTTGTAATTATTGGCAACACAGTTCAGCAGCTGAAAGAATTGTTAGAGAAACGAATTAAAGAAAATCTGCCAATTCAACCGTTACTACTTATAACAGGAACTGTAGATGACCATAAAGAAATGTGCTTAAGATGAAGTGCTTTACGTATATATATTTGCAAATAAAAAAAGTAATTTTGAGTTAAATATAATGCATTATGTTTCATTTAAAACATTCCAAAAAAAATGTATTAAAAAACTGTAAATTTAATAAATATTATTCAATTTTGTTTGTTGATGTAGAAGATTAGGCCCGCTTATGAATCAAGTTGAATGGATATCTTGTTTTTGTTAGGACAACTTATTTTTAAAATAACAACTTGTATTGTAAAAATAATAATGCGTTTTGTAAAGTTAATAGCAGAATATTGTCATTGCTATTAAAATAACAGCTCAAGTTGCTAAACCAACAGATTCATTATTATATTTACAATAATGTTTGTTAAATCCACAATTTTACCCTTCTTGTTAAATTGACAACTTTTACTGTTAAATTAAAAACCTTTGTCTATTAAAATAACAATTTTATTATTATATTTACAGTAATGTTTATTAATTTCACAGTTTTAGTTATTAAAGAGATAATGCTTTTGTGTTATATTAACAACTTCTACTGTTAAATTAAAAACTCAGGTTATTAAATCAACAATTTTGTTGTTAAATTCATTATCATTTATGCTCTCTCTTATTTCACTAAATTGTTATTAATTTAACAACACTGGTGATTAATTTAATAACGATTTGTTATTGGACGTATTTTAATAACATTTTTGTTAATTTAATAACGATTTTATTAATTTAACAGTAAAAATTTTTTCAGTGTGTCTAGTCCTTATTTATCTAGTCCGTACAATTTTATACGTACAGTAATATTCCCAGTTTTCCATTATGTAAATTTTACAGGTAATTCTATCGATAAGTTTTTCTTTTAAATCATTCAGACTAATATTAAATTCCCAACATGTAGCTTTGAGCATATACCGGTATACCAACACTCAGTCAACGAATTATCAGTGTTTGGTAATATTAAAGAAATTCTTCAAACTTAAAAATAATTAACAAAAACTTGAAAAGGAAGTGAATAATCATGAAATATGGTACATACTCCCAAAAATTTAAAATATAGAACGAATTTATATTAAAACTATTATAAAAGCTATCTAAACCGTTTTTAATCAGACTCATAATTACATTGTCGTTTTTTATAAACTACGCTTTGCTACGCAAATATACAGCGATAATCAATTTGTTTTAAAATGCCATGTAATGAAATATTTTATTTGAAGTTCCTAATTAAAATGAAATTTCATAATTTACTCAACACTTTTACTAATTGAACAGCCAAAATACTTCGGTGTGCTTTAAATACCAAAGAACTTTTTCTTTATAAAACAACAATATTAAAATTTATAACATTTATTTTAGAAAAATATTTAAATATTTACTTAAAATTTCAACAAATATTTTAAAACTTTTCTTAAAATTCTATACCAAATATTTCCATTGCATTTTTTCACTATACAACAATATTAAAAACTTAGTTCAGAGAAGTGCAATAAAAAAGATCATCGACATCTTAATTTTTATTCTAACATTCGTTAATTAGTCTAGCTATACATCAACAATTTTTATTTTCCAAACTTATTAGCAAGTTTTCAGCAATAAAAACAAATCTCTCAGATATTTTCCAAGGAAAAAAAAAATATATGAAAAAACGTATATGTATATAAACATTTGAAATGATAAAACCCTGAAGGCAATTTGTAAGTTTGAAAAAAAATAAAAATAAAATTTGAACTGTTGATTATGCAGCAGAAGAAGACACGACAAGAACTCAAATGAACTCTCTCATATAATTTGAAAAATAAAATCAAATCAAATAAAATAAAATAAAATAAATGAAATAAAAAATGAACAAATTTACAGTTATTTTATTTTTTTTTTCAGTTAAACTTTTCTTGAATTCTTCTAACAAAGAACCTTAACCAAAAATTAGCAAAAAAAGAAAAAAAACGAATGAATAAAAAACTTGATTTTATTTTTTTTTTTGCATAATCGATTCAAACTTTTCAGTCAAAATTCACAATAAACAAAAAAAAAATAAAAAATTTAAAGATTTTAAAAAATTTAAAAAATAATAAAAAATGCAGTCATGGTTAGATTTTAAATTTATAGAAATGGGGTAAAATTCAAGTAATAAAAAAATTTGTTTTTTTAATGTTCGCAATAATTCAGAATAACGGAGTAATTTTTTAATTCAGAAAAAAAAACCTTGTTATTGTAAAGTCATTATACTAATCATTTCTGTCTCAGTTAGTTTCTGTTTTTTTTTTCTATATTAGTTTTTTTTACTATTTTAATATTAATCATGAAACGAAAGGTCATTAAAGGTATACCTACTAAAAAAAAAAATTACAGAAGATGTGAATCACAGTGATTATAAAGCAAATTTATTCTATTGAATATCAGCATAGAACAGGCACATCAGACGTTTATTACTAGGCGAAGGCTTGCTACAATTGCATATAGTTAATATTTCTTCTTCGAAATATTTTTTCTTAACCTTGTATAGTTATTATTATATTGATTAAAACTCTTGTTAATACATTTTCTACAAAATTTATTTATTAATTAATTTTAAAATGTTTTATTTATTTATTTAACACAGATTTTATTATTAAATTTATTGTTCTTTTTATTTTATAACTATTTTTAAGAATTTACATATACAACTACAGGTTTTAAGATTTCATTCTATTTTTTTCAATGGTCCATCTGAAACTGAGTTTTTTTTCTAACAACGGTATCTTTCATTTCCGTGCGTGCACAGTAACCAGAAATAGTAACCGGATGAAATATATGTTTGAACACCATCTATTTGATCTAATACATAACTATATGCAATTTATCGTTATCCAGGAGAATTAGTTAATGAAAAATAATATGTTAGTAAAGCAAAGTAAATCAGATACATACTGTTAGTAGAGAAGTAAAATATAACAATTACTTTGTTTCAGCTTAATAAATTATCCAATGTGTTTATTCACAAATGAGTGAATGTACATTTTATATTTGTATTATGATACACTTTTCTAAAACATCAACAATTTGACGATTATCTGTTGATGACTTTCGCATTTGATTTTAGCATCATTGATTTCAACAAATATTTGCAATTTTTATTGATGGTTTTGGAAAAGTAAATTGATAAAAAAAAATTATATATATAATTTTCTGCATTTATCTGGATGTTTATATGTCCGACGGAATACTCCATTACATATACAAATTGCTTTGGTGCTCTTTTTTTAACCCCTTTCTACCATGCTGAACCTTTGCAGAAAAAAATACCATTGAGTGAAATATATTTTTTTAATTTAATGTTAGTCCTCTTCGCAAATAATAAGGAAAAATAAAAAATATAAATAAGACAATCAATTTTTCTGATTTATAATAATAAGGAGGACTAATAAAAATTTTATCGACAGTTTAATATAGTATAACAACCAAAAAGCAAACAGAATTTAAATTACAGGGTTTAAAAAACTTCGCAGTTATTTCAAGCTTTTACTATTTTTTTACTCTTGCTTTCTAACATCGATTCAGCAAAGGCATAGCAAAAGCTTTTTTTTCGTAATTGTTTTGCTTTCGCTTTGCTGCGCATTTTTATTTCAAAAAGTATTACTTTTGCAAAAAAAGCTTTTTCATTCTTTTTTTTAATAGCTACAGCAAAAAGAGTTGAATACAGCTAAACAGCATTTGCTGTTGCTTTGAATTACTATTCAGCATTTACAGCAATTTACAATACACTTTTGTTTTACTTAGAGTTACTGTGCTTTTTTGTTCCTTGTTCGTTATCTTGTTGTGTTGTGATTTGATTTTGTAAAATATATAATAAATATTAATTTTGTTAACAATAAAAAGTAAAAATGTCACGAAGAAAAACTAATTGTATTTGGAGATATTTTGATGAGAATGTTGATCTTGGTAATGCGTCCTGTAAAATATGTAAAGCTATCCTAAAAAACAATAGAAATTTTAATTTAAAACAGCATATGATAAACATCCACATTTATAATAGAAATCAGTTATCAGAAGGAAACATTATTAGTATCAATAATCTAAGTAGTAAAACAAAAACAAAAAGTATTAAAATAGAAATAAGTAAAAAAGTACTTGTTTTTTTATTTACCACGAAATTTAAATTCATTCAACACAACCACTCTGCATGAATAAATCAGAATACTAATACGCTAATACTATACAATATATTTGCTTAGAGAAACCAACACAGTATAGTTTTAATAGTTTACTCAGCACAGCAAATAGCTTTTTTTTTACTTTGACTTAAAATATTGAAAAGCATTCAGCAAAATTCTACTGTTACTATTATGTTTTGAAAAGCAAAAGCACATGCGTAGTATTTGTATGTGTAAAAAGCATAAAACTATTACTTTACTTCGGTTAAGTTGTATAACAGCAAAGCACAGTAATAGTTTTTTTTTTAATTTGAAATGCTGTGATAGTCAGCAACAGCAATAATTTAAGTGCTTTTACTATTTCTGCTGTAGTTTTTTAAACCCTGATTTAAAACAAAAAAAAACATAATGCACTTAAAGGTTATTCTTATTACTTAAAACTATACACAATATGCATATGTGTCTACAAATTTTTTCTTTGGTTTTTTTTTTGTTGTTATGATAATGATCATAGCATCATAGTTTTGCTACCGTATGCATAGCCTGTATAGTACTATAGATATATATGCTCTAGCCAGAAATGTTATGCGATGATGAGTTAAAATAGTTATTTATTTTTATTTTTTTTGTTTATATATATATATATATATATATATAATCTATATCTATACATTTTTAAAGAAATTAAATTAAATTTTGTACTATTATTTTTTATTTCTTATCTTTGTAAATTTATAATTTTTAGATATATTTATTTTCTTCAAGTGTATAGAAATATATGTTGTAGAGACTTAGAGAGTGATGATTTGTTTTTGATATAGTAGGTAGGTATATATAGGTATCGGTTAAACCATATTGATTGTTGTTTTTCTTTTTAATGGATGTTATAAATAATAATTATGTATGAATTTCAAAATGAACAGTTCGATAATGAATTTTTTGAAATGAAATGAAATTTTAAATAACCGATCAATGGTTCACAAGCTATGAACAGTTTTGTAAATACCTATTTATTTACAGTAAATTTTTTTATTTTAATTTTTTCTCCAACACGAGTTTTTATTTTATTCACCAAAATAAATATTATGTGTACATACAATACTATTGTTTTTTTATATTTACAATTTTATTTAATTTTGTTTTTAAAATTGTTTTCGCTCAAAGTTGTGGCTCATTATAAAATATTATTTATTCGCTATAAACTTTGACGCTGAACTTACGCAGCGAATGTTATTGAATGTTAACAGGATTAACTCAATTCTGAATTATACGATAAATTTTCAATGTTGGCAAAAAGGATGTCGCTAAAATGATCGAGTAGATGACCCTTAGGAAATAGAAAATTTTGCACCTTACTACAGCTATTCTTTTTATATGGTAATTAAAAGCGTTATAATACAAAAATAAAGGTATGATAAATTAGTAAGCAAATACGTATTTTTCTTAAACTTGAAATGAAAACTGTAATGAAGGAAAAAAATCCTAGAATTTATTTTGCTTCCGTCATTTATGGCGGGTTACAAAGCTAGTGTTTTATTTAAAATTGGGAAAGTCTGACTATAATTAATCTAATAAATTAAATTGTTGAAGAGGCTAGTAAGTTGTAGTAATAGTAGTATTATAGATATAATGAAGTATATTTTTTTGGTTACAAAAATGTAAGTTAATTTTATTTTACTGAACAAGCACTAACGCTATGATGTCATAAACTACATTATATGTATAGCACTATTTTGTTCTGTTCTGTTCCATTAATGGCTGTACAAAATGAAAGCTACCAGTTTTATTTTTGTTCAGTTCGATCCATTTATGATATCCATACTAAGCTTTCTATACATTCTTGACAAATAATGTGCAATAAAACCGTTTAAATATCAATGATATTCTTTCTATACGTTCTTAATAAATAAGTTATTAACCCATTTTATAAAATTTAATAAAAATAAAAATAATGGTTTTTCTAGGAAATTTTTTTTTTTTTTTTTAGTTTTAATTGAAGCGTAATTATGTGTTACCATATGGTCACTCTAGGATAACATAAATACAAAATTTTTATTTATTTACTTTCTACAGGGCTCTTACACTAAATGAAATTATAGATGTTTGTACACAGCCTCCTGAAGATCACAGATTTGTATACAGCCTTCTGACGTTAATGAACTAACCGATAAAGACTCCTGTGATGAACAAGAATGTACAGTCGAAGGATTGAGTGCAAGACATCACTATTTTAGAATTTTTCAGTAACGAAGAAGTAGAAAATAAACCCGTTTTTTAGACAAAAAAATCAGTGATAAAAACTAAGTCAACAAAACAAAAAGTCCGATGGCGTACTGATATTTCCACCAATTTCTTTTTTTCCAAAACAAAATTATTCTGCTTTCAAAAGCTTAGGTCCAGTGGAAATATTTGAACTATTTTTTAGTAGTAACATTGTTGATCACATCATAAAACAGAGTCGAATTTACGCTTTGTCTAAAAATTGGCCAAATCCTAATATAACTAAAGAGGAATTTAAAATATTTATAACAATTTTAATTTCATCGGGCTTTAATAATTTACCAAGTAAAAGGAATTTTTGGTCAACAAAAAAATGTTTGCGGAATATCGCTGTGTATGAGTCAATGGGAAGAAACCGGTTTGAAACAATTATGAAATGCTTGCACTTTCATCCAAATGATGCACTAGATAAGAATGACAAGTACTCAAAATTACGTCCTCTGATTGATCATTTACAAAAAAAAATTATGAAATACTTTGTGCCAGTTGTGAAATATTTCTCCTGATGAACCAATGGTGGAATACTTCGATCGATATTTAATCAATTAAAATAAATGCTGTATGTATTCAAAATTTTATGTTAAAATTTCTGGTGTTATAGAACCCAAACTATTAAAAATCGATTAAATTAATAACTTCTTGCTGTACCTGTCTTTGAATTTTGTCACCATGTCTTATCATTAGACTAGATTGACAAAATAATTGAAAAGGTATACGTAATATAAAACCCCTCGAAACCACAAAATTGTTTTCAGTAAGAAATAAAATCAAAAATAACTTCAATTGATTATTATGGGACAATAATGGGTTAAATAAAATATAAATAATAACAATAAAATGGCTTACTATATTTCATTTGCCTGTACGTCATTGGCCTTATGTCTATGACCCTTATTCTAATCAATGCAAAATTACGCTTAATTTTCTTTATCGTCAAATTTACGACACTTGGCGGCGCATCGGTAGCATGATCGACGATTATGACGCTTACAATCGATTATAATCCGTATCCGTATGATCCGTATAAATATCCTTAAAATAAAAATGTAAGTAATTTTATGAAAACAAATTAAAAATAATTATTTTTATAAAAATGTCTGTTCTCTAGGAAACAAATAAGTAATAAAAAGCAATTGGAGAGATTGGTGTATATAATGAAAAGTAATCATTCAATTGCAAAAGGCCAATATAAAAAATCTACGTTGATACCAAAATGATTGTTACCAACTACGCAGCAGAACTAAATAAACTTGGTCCGCCAACTAAAACACCAGAGAATTGGTTGAAGATAAATAAATATTGGAAAATTGTAACCCTTAATAATCTTTTTGTATATTTAGGTATGATTACAAATTTAAGTTAAAAAAAAAATTGGAAAAAAAATAAAGAAGAAATAAGTAAAACAGGAGGTGGCCCAAACAATCAGCAACCTCTAAATTCCTTGGACGAAGGATTGTGATTGATTTACTAGAAATGAACAAGAATATATTTAGACCTGGAATGGATTTTGGAGTTACAAATAATGCTGAATATATTCAGGATATAAAAATTGAAATTTTTGATTCTGATATGACCAGTACATATTTGGAGCCGGCTGAAATTGTTGAAACCTGCTGAACTGGTCGAACCTGCCTTATCTCTAGTATATCAAACAACAATTCTTTCAAATTGTGAAAATTTGCCAAGTAGGAGAAATATGCATGAGAACGTCCAGATTAGAAAGATTAAAACTTCTACAAGAACAAAGCGATGGGTTAGCAAATTTTCACAATTCCATCAAAGAGGAAACGACGGATTTGAATAAATCATATATTATTATATTATTGACTTTTTAAGTACAACCTGCTTCACTTGTGTACATTTAAAGAATAAAATTTTCCAGATCAAAAAATTTTATGTTAAATGTCATTATGCAATCGTCGTTCATTCTACCGATAGCGATGAAAGTCGACTACAAACGCTATTTAGTGTCAAAATGACGATTCATCGATCAGAATAAAGGTCTATAATTTAATTTGCCTGTAAGCATTATTTATGCGTTGTCAGTATTTCCGGTGTACAATTTATGGGTTGGTCACGAAATCACAAATATAAAATACCAAAATTCAAAATCGCAAAATACCAATATTGAACAACTTCCAAAATCCGAATTTGATTTAGTAGTGTTTTCGAATTCAATCATTTTGTTTGTATCCATAACAGTGGCTACGCATAAAGATGGTATAAGTAAATCTTCTGTAACACTTTCGGGATTTTGGATCCAACTCTAAAATCTCTTCTAACTTATAATCTCGCATATATATTCAATACATTGTATAATATATTATGTGTAATATATTTATCAAATCCGATATTCAGCATATCCAGTCAAATAATATTGAGTCGATAATGAAATGCCGTAAAACTATATACTACACTAGCGGTAAACGATATACTACTACAGGTAAATAAAATAAAGGCGACCCTTCCCAATAAAGTAATATTTATATTTTTTTTTCATTAATGGATGGGGCTGTTCTATGTGAGTGCGACCTGTTTAATTTAGCTGCGTTGCAGGTTCATATAAAATGTATGAGTGAAAAATTGCGGAGAATCGCCGTCAAAAAATTTTGTATGGAAAAATCAAGTGATTTTTTCAGTTGACTTCATAAAAATTAGGTGATTGTGAATGTGTTAAGATCTATTGTACTGTTCATAAAATATTTAGTTTATAAATAGCTAAATTATCATTACATTTCGCATATTTACGGTTAAAAGCTATAATTCGGAAAATTTTGTAAATTTTTTGTTTTTAACTATTTCTAAAGAACTGGCGCAGCTTGTGACCTTTTAACGAATAAATCTTTTCTCACATATTTTATATTTTGCTTCTACTACCTTAGCGAAAAATATCTTTTATTCTCTTTTATCATTCGTGAATTTTCAATTGCGTAACACTTGTCATCAAATGTACTTCTAAAAAATTTATTACCAAATATGTATCTACTAATGATTGTATATTGTGTGTGTACTTTATATTATAATAATATACTATTATATTAAACTAACAGATAGGTATAATAATAATAAAAAAAAAAAACAAATTAAAATTACCGCCCAGTCAGTCTAGTACTCTATACCAAAAAAAAAAATTTAAAATAAAATTCTGTAACACAAATAGAAGCACTAAAACCTAAATTGAAAAGAAAATACATAAATTGAAATATTTTTAAATTCCGTTATAAATTTAGTTTTTATGTCAACATAAAATTGCACAATTATTGTCTTAAGGATACTCAATTATAATATATTGTGGTCCTTTTAATTTATAATGGTACTTTTATTTATTTATTTGTTTTTTTTTTTTTTTGTTATTCTCTTTATAATAATGTATACAGTTATTTTGTAATAGCCTGACCATAATTTTCATAAAAAATTTTAAGACCATTTTTTTATTTCTTTGTTATTTTTTAACCAACAAAAAACAAAAAAAAATATTCAATAAAGTTTCTTTTTAGGATTTTTATTTTTATTTTTATTTGTTATTTATTAAATTATTTCATTAAAAGTTATGAGATAAAATCATGGACTGACTACTATGTTAATGTAATATTTTTTTATTTTTTTGTTTTCGTAATTTAGAAAAAGAAAATTTGAATATTGAAAATTTGATAATGGAAAATACGTTAATTGAAAAGCAAAAAAAAAAAAATTTAGAAATATGTAGGGTCTACGAATCAATAAAGGTTAGCCAATTTATGAAAATTGAATTTTTTTAAAAAAAAATATATAGCTATATATTATTTGTATACTGGTATAGACGTTGTTAATTTATTTTGAAATAAAAATTGTGTTTTTTGTTATTGAGTACTTCCTTCTTTGGAAAGTGAAAAACACATTGTTTTACCATTAATTTATTAATCACTATTTTACAATTTTCTTTAATACTGTTTATAGTCTTGCATTAACTATATTCGTTTTCCAACTCCTCACTCCATTACGTGAGCAGCAATTATGCTTTATATTCATGGTTTATTCCAAATTTGTGTTCAAAATATAGAAAACTGTAACGTTAATATTGAAAATTTTTGGGTTATATATTGATGGGGTTATATCAAATTTATCAAGGGCTGAAGTATATACCTATAGTCTAATTTAGACGATAAGTGACAAAATCGACACTAATTAGAATAAGAAAAGTAGACTAACCAAATACTTTGTGAAAATAATGGCTACTGAAAGTCAAGCACAGACTCATGTCAACAATATCTGTGCTATGCAGTCACAAGTGATAAATGATCATAATATCACTCTGTGCAGTATTAAATGTATGTTGCCTATTGAATATTCATAAATTTTTATCTTATTATATTTTGATCATATTTTAAATTTTGTAGTTTACATTTTTTATGAATTATTTTGGTAAATTGTTGTTTATATATTTTTTAGTATTGTGTAATAATCATATTGAACTAATTTTATTTTATGTAATTTGAAAATAAATAGATTTAAGACTTAAAAATAGTATTAACTACTTTTTTAGTTTATGTATTAGGCTTTTAAATAGTATTAGTTACTTTTTTAGTTAAATACATTACAAATGAATTAAAAAAAAAAAAAAAAAAAATCTGTTGCATAACTGTACATTGTATTTCTTAATTAGATCGTACACTGAAGATGGTACTGCGCATTACTGAAGAAATAGTTATATGATCTTTTCTTATCAATGAAACAAAGTTCAATAACGAAATAATCTTGAGGTACATTTTTTTCGATAGACAAAATAATTTTGGACTACATTATTTCAATGAAAATGTTATTTAAAAAATTCTGTCAATGAAATTATTATGGTTCTGGCACAAATAGGTTGGAAAATTAAAATGTTAAAATTGATTGTACTAGGTTCTAATTTTTGTTTTTTTTTTTTTTTTTTTTGCGAAAGATAGGAGGAAATCCCCCAAGGACATCAAGAGCTCCAGCCGCGTGTGCGTCTTGATAGTGTAGGAATCGAACCCACTAAAGCCCACCTATCTTTTTTCCGTTATAACCAATCTACGTAAGATCGACTAATGACTTTTTTTTTCCTAAATTTTCGGTCGCGTGTTTAGGAAATTATTATAGTGATAGTTTCCGTGGAGGATCGCTAACACCATAATAATTACTGTGTAGGAACTTTATCACTATGATATATCCCGTGAAAGAGATAGCCACAACAATAGTTCCGCGTGGGAAGATTATTTAGATTTTTTCGCAAAAGAAAATTATCGAAATAATAATTTCCGTGAAGGAAACTATTATCGTAGAATTTTCCATTTTAGGTAGTGACCAGCTCGTAGGGTTTCGTTCTCTTGAGTCGACGGATACTGCTGTCGATATGAAGAACTGCTGCCATTTGCGAGTTCACATGAGTTTGCAGTCTCTGCTCGTGTTTGAGTGCATGTTTCTTGATATCTTCCGTGACTGTTTCAATGTGCAAGTCACGGTGGAGATCTTTGTTACGTACGTACCATGGTGCACTTTATTTTGAAATTTTTGCAACATTTCGATGTTAGTTTTCTTTGCACAGCCCTATAATTGGATACCGTACGTCCACACAGGTTTTAATATCTGCTTATATATCAATATTTTGTTCTGTACTGATAACTCAGAACCACGCCCAAGTAACCAGTAAAATTTTTTGAGTCTAATGTTTAGCTCTTCTTTTTTCTTTCTTATATGTTCCGTCCATCTTAGCTTAGCATCGAGTGTCATTCCCAGATACTTTGCTGTATTGGTACTATTTTGTTATTGATTGAGATAGGAATGGTTGCAATCTTTTTATATGTAAAATTTATATGAGTTGATTTGCTTTCATTAAGTTTTATGCGCCATCGTTGGGTCCATAATCTTAGTGTATTCACTGCATTTTGAAGTTTTGCTGTGGAGTAAGCTACTAGGTTCTAATGAAATTGTTCGTGAATATTTTCTAGAATCCACAGATTTATTTCAAGCATTTCAAATTCGAAAAATCTCACATTCAAAGCGAAACAAAACATAAAATACTGGATAAAACAATTATTGTATAATTTTCAGAATTTCAGAATCAGTTTAATTTTATATCCGACATTATAGGTATCTATTTATCTATTTTACTTTTTTTTAAATTAGTACTTGAATTAGTTTGGAAATACTTACAACTCATGAATAATGCTTACTGGCAAATGAAATTATAGATAAAAGGCTAATGACGTACATGAAAATGAAATATAGTAAGCCATTTTATTGTTATTATTTATATTTTATTTAACCCTGTCCCATAATAATCAATTGAAGTTATTTTTGAACTTATTTCTTACTGAAAACAATTTCGTGGTGGAGGGATTTTATATTCAATCTAAATCTTGAATATTTAATCGACTATAGGACTATTATGACAGTTCATATTTCAATGTAATATGACAAGATGTGGTGACAAAAATTCAGAGATAGGTACAGCAAGAAGTTATTTAATCGATTTTTAATAGTTTGGGTTCTATAACACCAGAAATTTTAACATAAATTAACAGAACTTATTTTAATTGATTAAATATCGATATTTCGGTAACAATTTACTTCTACATCGCACTAAAAACATATCTGATTATTAAAAATAATTTACAGACTGTTTTTTCACGATATTTTGAGATTTTCGAGCAAGTCGCTAAGTGGATAAATAATATTTGTTCTAAGATTGTGAAAAAACCTATTTTATTCATGATGATGTGAGACACAACACAAACCAAAAATGGACAGTACAAACTGGGGTGTAGAATCGGTTGTAGTGCATTAAATATAAATAATTATTTTTTCACTAATTTTTTATCCTTCAAATATTTAATTACGATTTGTAATATTTTGAGACTTATTTCTCTCTCCCTGAAAGCATTCAGTACTCAATTGTTTGATCATTTTTTTTTCCTATTTATTCTTTTTTGTATTTTCACTGACCATTTTATTTTAAGACAATTACGTAACATCATTGAGATAATCTGGACTTATCCTCATCTTGTTGTATTCATGAAGAATATCTGTTTCATTTTTCCTAACATTTTTTTTAATCAAATTTATATCTTTTAAAATTTTCTCTTTAATTTTAGGTTTATATTTTTTTTTTAATTATACTTTATAATTACCTATTATTAAATTGTATAATTAATGATAATAGCGAAATTTTATTTTCAGTTGTTGTTTTAGATAAAATTAGAATATTTAGATATATCTACATATTTAAATTGAATTAAATATTAATGTATTTATACTTTAAAAATAATAAATTGAAATAGGGGAGGTATACCAAAAATATTGTTTTTTATATTATTAACGAGTAGTAATAATTATATTTAATTAAATTTATATTTTTGTTATTATATTATTTTTATTATTATTTTTATTTGTTTTTCAAACTAAGTAAAGAATGAAAAGCGTTATGTATAATATAAATTGTTATAGTCAACCGATTATACTGATATATTCTTCTTGTCTTTGAAATAGCAGTTGTTTGGGGGATATAAAAAAATTTTCAACTATAAAATAATAACTAACTATGAAGTTACCTGAAAGATACATCCATAATAAATTATGACCAAAATCAAAAAAAAAACATTAGTACAACATAACTGATAGATCATTTAATGAACTTATACATTGAATTTTTGTCCAGCATAAGTAAATTATTTAATTTAACAAAAATAAAGATAAAGTTGGATATTGCGTAAAAAATTATACACATAAAATTTAATCATTTATTATAATGCACACTTTTGTTTAATTTATAATTAAATATTTTTTAAGTTAATTAATTTGTAGTAATTTAATAAATACAAATTAGATAGAAGAATGTGTAATCAATTTCCAATGAAATTATTATCCCACTTCAATTCTGCTCAATAAATTATATATTCAAAATTTTATATTCCACCAAAAATGCATGTTAATTAATAAGAATTTTTCCATTTTACAACTAATATCAAATAACTGTAATAAATAAATTAATTAATACTGACATAATATACAAAACAAACTCTATCTCTTATATAGCTAACTATATAATACCAGCAGGCATATAAATGAGACTTGTCTTAATGTCATTTGCAATAAATTTAAATAAAAATAATAACAAAAAAAAAAAACAAATTTTAAAACAATAAAAAATTAATTATTTATTTTACGTATTTTAAATAAATCGAATGTAATTGCTGTAACTGTATAAAATTAAAATTTTTCGCAATTCCGATTGGCAAATTAAAATATCTCACATGTCACATGAATTTTATTAACTCCATTAAAAATTATTCAGAAATTAAATTACAAAAAAAAAATCCGAAATTCAATCGAAAATATAGGTAATAATAACTGTTAAAATAAAATTGTGTAAAGATTTTGTAATCCTGTTTTGGACACACACACACGCACGCCAATTTGTTACATATTTTATAATAATAAATGATCTGAAGAGCTATTAAACAATTAGTTCACGTGTTGCAATAAAGGATGAAATTGAAATTAATTTTTAAAATTAATTTATTTAATATTTTTTTTTTTTAATTTCACACATTTCATTTTCAGGATTTATTATAAATTATGTGAGAATAATATTAAATTGAGTGAATTATATTTTGTTATATTTTTATTAATTTATATATGTTTTACTATTTACAATCGATATTGGGGTTTTGAATATATAGTAAATTTGTATTATTTTAGTCAATTAAATATAGTGTTTAATTATCTGAATTTGAATAACTAATTAGAATTTAATATTAGAAATTAATATTGCAAGGGGTAATGTTACACTGATGGTAACTATAATTTGTTTCAATTTAATAGATGTAAGGTTTAATTTTTTAGCTTGAAATTTTCGTGCAATATTTATGAATGTGCAAATTTTATGAATTAGGTTTCTTCAAATTTTGATCTTAGACTTTTTAATGCTAAGGACCAGGCATGGCTAAACGAAAATAATAACAATAGAGGTTTAAGACTCTATAGGTGGCTAGAAAGTAACAAAATATTATATAAATGTAGCTTAAAAATTCCGGACTCTCCTACGTACCCCAGAACAAATTCATATTTAGATCTGGCTATAGTAGATGTGAGATTAAAATTGGGTGATACTGGGACCTATAACCGATTATTAACAATACCATATGATAGCGACCATAAAGCTATTAGTATGAACGTAGTAATCGAAAATAACAACTCTTTGCTCCAAGAGCCTATTATTAAAAATAAATTTTTATACCATAAAGCTGATTGGAATAAATTTCGCAAGCAATTGGATAAAAATTTTAATTTTGAATATAATAATAGTGCCAATAAAATTAGTGACACTGTAAATATAGCAATAGCAAACATAGTTTATCACTTAAAAACATTAGATAAAGTAATTTTAGATACTGTAAATGAAACAATACCGAAAATAAATATCGAAAACGTCAGTAATCTGCGAAAATTCTATTCTTTTAAATTGAAAAAACTCTTAAAGAAAAAAAATCAAATATTAAATGACATACATAGAATCTATAAACGCAATCTAAATTTTAGCAGTCAAGATATTTTGTTGTTAAGAAGTCTTCTTAAGAATATCACCAACCTTATAAGCCAGCAAATTAAAATAGAAGTAAGCAGCTACTGGAAAACCAGAATAAAACAAATTTCTCCATCAAATAAAAATATGTTCCCAGAAATTAAAAAAATGTTTCGCAGCACATACTCTAATAACAATATTAGAAAATTATGTATTAACACAACTGAACAACATTTATTTATCAACAACAACATTAATGTTAATATTTTAAATAAAAACAACTTAGGGCAATTTATTATTGACAGAAAAGAAGACATAAACAATATTTTAGGAATATATTTGCAACAAACACATAGTATAAATATCCCAAATAGCCATTTCCATACAAGAATAACCAATAGTATACAAAACTTTAAAAACAGCCATAAACAAAATTTAGAAAACCATAATGCTATATGTAATTTTAGTGCGATAAACAAATTAACAGAGCAAGATACTGAAAATAGTTTTTTTACAAATTTGGACGAACTTTTATCAAAATTTAAAAACCTCAGAAATAAAACTTCATCTGGTATCGATAATATACCAAACATTGTATTAAGAAATTTAAGTGACAAGATTATATTAAATTATACAATTTTGTTTAATAATTTATTAAATTATTGCCATTTCCCAAAAATATGGAAAACAGCAAAAGTCGTAATGATAAAAAAACCAGGAAAACATCCTACTTCTCCGGGTAATTATCGACCTATTAGTTTGTTACCTAATATAAGTAAGCTTTACGAAACATTAATAAATGACAAAATAAATAATTTTGTCAAAGATAAAAATTTACTACCAGAAAACCAATTTGGCTTTCGGCATAAACATAGCTCAGTTAATGCAATAACCAAATTAACATCTGACATATGCTGGTATATAAATAAAAAATTTGGGATAGGGGCATGCCTAATCGACCTAGAAAAAGCGTTTAATACAGTATGGCTAGACGGCTTAATTTTTAAATTGATTCAGTATAGATTTCCAAACCATCTTGTGAACTTAATCCAAGACATGGTCTCGGAAAACGAATTTGTTATAATGAATCAAAAACATAGCTCACAAAAAAAATATAAAATGGAAAACGGTTTACAACAAGGAACAGTTAATTCTCCTATACTGTTTACAATTTATACTATAGACTTACCAAAAAAAATTAAATAAACTAAAAGGCTTAAATTCAACGTTAGCGTTTGCAGATGATATCATACTTTATTCTGCAAGCGATTCTGTACAAACGATCCAAAATAGCGTTCAGAAGATGTTCAACCTTACAGTAGATTATTGTAGGGTTTGGATACTTAAAATTAATACCCATAAGTGCGAAACAATTTTATTCCGCAATACTGTGGATAAAACCAGCTACAATATTAAAAAAAATTGGAGAAAATTTAAAATAAAAACGACTAATTGTCAAACTTTAAATAGTAAAAAAGTAGTTAAGTATTTAGGTATATATTTATACCGAAATTTAAAATTTACTGATCATGTAGGTTATATTCTAACAAAAGGAAATAAAGCCTTTATGGCGGCCAAAAAATTATTTTATAACAAAAATATTAACCCCAGAGTAAAAATAATTGCTTATCAATCACTTATCAGACCAATATTGGCATATGGAGCACCTATATGGTTTAATATAAGTGCTAGCCTAATGGAAAAAATAAGAAGGTTCGAGAGAAAATGTATTAGAGCCTGCATTAACAAAACGCGTAAACTTGAAACAGATTTCAAACACTTTTATTCAAATAAATATATATATAAAGAAGCTATAATTGTTAGGTTTGACAATTTTATAATAAAATTGATCCGAAACCACATTGATCGCTCGCTAAAAACTTCGGAAAATAGATTAATATCCAAAATATACTATCATAACGAGGAATATATTCAGTATAGTATGAAAACGGGCTTTATTGCTCCCGAGCACTTCGTATATATAGATGCAAATGGTTTTATGCAAAACCGTGAACATGTACCCCTATTATATCATTATAATAGGAGGGCCACATGCAAAATCATTGATTTTAATCCTAATATTTTGGATAACTCGATCTGTAAATACGATATGTTTATTCCAAACAATGACAAGCGTATTGTAAGAAAACATTGGTGGTTAGAGATTGCATACGTGTAGAAAGAGGCAAAATATGGTGTTTTGCTTCTTTCTCTTTCTCTCTAGGTTTAGATAGTTTAAGTTAGTTTAAGTTTAGTTGTAGTGTTTTTTTTAATATTAAAAAAAAAAAAAGAAAATACATTTTTTTGGTTTTTGAAATTTTCCAAAAAATAAATGTAAATATGAAAGTGCTAAGGAGTACGAAATCCTATAGATAAAATAACTATAAGTATATATAAAAATAAAATTAATAAGAAAATGAATAGTTTTAGGTTAATTTTGAATTGCTTAAATAAAAACCAATTTTTGTAAATTTTTTTTTTGGTTGTAAAATATAAATAAAAAATTAAAAAAAAAAATTTGATCTTAGACTTATAAAATATTTTTTATAAACTCACACTGATCCAGATATGATTCAGTAATGTTCAGATTATTTGTTTTTATCTTCATTTTGGTTATTATTTTTGATATAAACGATTTAATATTAGTGTATTAACAGTAGTTCTATATATTTGGCTTTGGAGCAGTTACAAAATGTTGATACTGATTTTTGAAACATATTTTTCGGATCGTATAACAAAAATTCAGAATAATTCAAATATAAGTATAGAGTAATACAATAGAATATTTTTTTTTAAAGCTAGAATATACCTCAAAATTTTACTTCATAGCATTATTTTTGCCTCATATACATCTGGCAACATTATGTTTCCATCTAACTGACAATTAATAGAATTATTTTTACGAATAGGTAGTTTAACACTATAAATACCTATTGATGAGTTCTAGTAGTGTTATAATGAACGAAACAATTCCTGAAAATAATTTTGTTACAAATAATAATAATAATAGTGCTGTGTTCTTTTCATCTGGTTCAAGGTCTAGGGTTTATCAAATTTAAAAGAACGATGTAGGTTAATGATCTGAATAATTTTTTTAAGTTGGCAAACTTGTTAATTGAATTGTAAAAAATTCTATTACAGAACTATGCAAGCGTCACTTGTGACAAGTAGAACTACTAAATATTTGAGACCTATATAAAAACCAGATAAATATGTGGGTTTTGAGTTGTTATTGTATTTTCATATTTAACGATTGACCTGGATCTTGAACCGGATGAAAAGGACACAGCTAATATTTATAGATACAATGGTAATATAAAATATATATGTATCAAGATTGAATATTCATTCATAAATTGAACTTGTTCTTTTTATTAAAAGTAAAATGATGACTTTAAAAGTTTATAAATAAATAAATTTATTTTGTGACAATTTATAGTTTAATCCAAACAATTTCAATTTATAAAATCGTATTTATAGATTTGTAGACAGCAACGTCCTGAGTAAAATTCTGTAATTGATATAAAAATGATTCAAGTTATTAATTGATTGTAAACCAAAACATGTAAATGTAACACCTCCCCTACCTATAAATTAGCTAAATGGCTTCTTAATCAATTCAAGACAATGAGCGAAAACGAGAAAACTAGATCAGTCAAAAATTCCATGGAATTCATTAAAAGAATACAAAGTTTCAAAAACTTCAAAGAAACAGATGTATTAGTCTCATTCGACGTCAAAGCCTTATTCCCCAGTATTCCAGTATATTGATGAGGCACTTATCGACTTAGAAATTTGGCTATCAAGAATGGCAAAACAAGAATCAAGTCAACAATAGAGTCAAAAAGTAAAACAATATATGAAACTAACAATATTATGCATGACAGAAGATTATTTCACTTTCAGAGGAAAGTTTTATAAAGGCACAACCGGAGTCGCAATGGGGAATCCACTGTCTCCAATTATAAGTGAAATCTTCATACAAAAAATAGAAGATAAATTACACAAAGAAGGAAATATTAACGTGTTCTCTATCATCAACCGGAATGAATTAGACAAGATCCTGAACAACCTTAACAATATTCACGAGAACATAAAATTCAAAGCAGAAATTGGAGAGAATCATCTACTACCTTTCTTAGATATTTTAGTATCTAAGAGAGAGATTGAAATAAAATTCGCAATCTACAGGAAGCCGACGAATACCCAAAGAGTAAGCCAAAGTACATCAAATCATAGCTTCCAACAAAAGATGGTTCCATTTCATTTAATGATCCATAGACTAGTGACAGTTCCAATGGAAAAGAATAAATATAATGAAGAAAAAAATTATATTATCGACACAGCTGCAAAAAATGGATACCCAAGCACAACAATTACAAGAATTATCAACAATAAAAGGAGGTATATGAAAAGGGATGATATGACCACATTGTTCCAACAGGAACGGATAAAAGAAGACACCAAAAGAATTTCCATCACATATGATGACGAAATAACGAAGTCATTAGGGAAAAAATTAAAAAAATACAACATAGACGTCATAAGTACTAGTAGACATCATCAATTGAAAACATTACTAGGCTCTGCGAAAGATAAAAAAATAAAAACAGAGAAAAGCCGAATCTACAAAATATCATGCAACAAATGTGAGAAAATATATATTGGACAGACAAAGAGATTAGCAACAGTAAGATTTCAAGAACATCTAAACGAAGCAAAAATTGCTAAGAAGGCAGGTAAAATATCCAATTTCAAATCAACTGTAGCAGAACACATCGCAATCGAGGAACATGACATCAACATAGATGACCTAGAGGTAATCAAAGAAATCAACTAGACACCAGGAAACTAGATGTTTGCGAAAGTCTGGAAATCATAAAACAACCGCCAGGTACCCTTCTAAATAGTGATCACGGTAATGGGTACACGTGCACGTGGCTATTTAAATTAATAAGAAAATAAAAATATAAATCCTTTCTTTATCAGGTAGAATTAAGTAAATTTAAAAATTAATTTAATTTTGAGATTTTTATTGCCCATAAAAAAAAAAAAAAAAAAAAGTATATATAACTAATATAGAGCTCTTAATTAAATTTAATTACGCCAATACAGAAGAAGGCAACATATTATTGCCGAAATATCGATATTTGTAAAGTAGACAAATAAAGAATTTAGTAAAATAAAAGGAATTATGCGTTTTTCTTTCTTTTTAATTTAAGAATTTTACTACAAACAAAAAACTAAATTTAAATATGTAAATTTAGCTGGGAATTAGAAAAAATAATTTACTTTTCATAATTTTAAGATTCTTATAAAACTTCAAAACAATTAAAAATATTCGATTTCTGTACTGTACCAGTATGCATCTTTTTCTAAAAATTCAATCATATAAATTCGATTCATTATTATCCATCTGCCAAACCTACAAAATAATTTTTAACTTCCATTCCATTAGCACAATATCAAGCTCATCAGGAGAACAAGCAATACAACTTCTTAATTAATCGAAACAAAAAAGAAATGTATTTTTTAAAAAAAAAAAAAACAAAATCTTAGCAAATAAATTAGTAAAGAAAATATTTTTTATTTTAAATTTTTCTTAAAAGGTTCACATTCTAAATGGTACAAAATTAATCACAAATAATACAAAATGACCTTTAACATCAAAGTGAATCCCATTTATTCATTCAGATCTAATTTTTAAAACTAACTTTATTGAAACAATGAAAAACACCGCTGACCACTACAAAGACAATCTTAAGTAGGTTGTCGTAAATTTTAATATATATATATATATATATATATATATATATATATATATATATATATAATATACACGACATTTACTTAAATTTATCTCTATTTTTCAACAACCCACCCATTAAATGATTACTGCCATTTCCATTTACTATTCAAAAAGAACAAAAAAAAAAAAAAATAGAGTAGTCAACCTAATAAAAATCAGAATCGAAATAAAGAAAAGTTAAAAAAAAAAAAAAAAAAAAAACGCACCAAAAACCAAAACATTTGAACAAAAAAAATTTTTAACTTGGATTGTTTAAACTTAACGAGAATTTCATTTCTCCACTACAAAAGAAATTAAATATGATAGGTCCTTAAATTTCAAAATGAAAACCAAAATTATTATGAAGAGATGTTGGTTATAAAACAAAGGAAACTAAAGATGAGAAGCTTAAGAACCCACAATGAAAAAATAAACCAAAAACAACAACAACAACAATAAAAATAACAAAATTCCAAAAAGAAATAAGAGACCGTATTATCCTTGAAAATTAAAATAACAAGGATATTGAGCTTTTTTTTTTGTTGTTAGTTGGTTTTTTTTTCTTTATATATATATATATATTTTTTTTTTTTTTTTTGTAATAATGGAATAAACTTTATAAAACGTTGGCTGAATAAACCGATCATGGACATCAAATGGATTTTTTCTTTCTTATTTTGACTGGTATCCATCAAGCTCATATCTGAAATTTTGAACAAAAAAAAAAAAAAAAAAAAAAAAAATAAAAAAATTAAAATCAAAATTTTCTTTATAGACCGGACCTTTCTTTGTAATGTTTTCATCTTTGTTTTCGTTGTTTTTTTTTTTTTTTTGTAAACAATGAAATTAGCGTTAAAAAAGTGACAAAGAACACAGTTTAAAAATATATTTTTTTAATACACAAATAAAACCAAAAAAAAAAAAAAAAAAAGAACAATAAATCGAAAAATGAAAAAAAAAAAAACCATGAAAAATTTACAAGCCATGTCGGAGGATGACAGAGCCCAAAAAATTAAAACAAAATTAAATAAAAGTTCAGGTTTAAATGATGCCCTGAAAATGAATTGCCAATCGGAAGTGGGTTTCAGATTATTGTAAATTAAGAGCTTTTGAATGGGTCCATATGAAGTACTTGTAGAAGTTTAAAAAGATAATTTGATAGCAAAGATTTTCAGATTTTTTGAACAGATCAAAGCAAATGTGGAACAAAATATTATTTTTGTAGATTTCATTGAGCTTGATTGAAAGATTGATTGTTCAAGCTTGATTTAAAAAAATTAAGAAGGTATTCAGGCTGGGCCAAGTATTGAATACAAAACGTTTTAAAGAAAATAGCTTTACTATAAATAGGGTTCATTATAACCATGGTTGGACATGCGTTTCATACCCCTTTGCCAAAAATTAATTTTGTAGAGGGGATTTCTTGTCGTCACGAAAATAGGAATCAGAAACAAAAATTTTAGCGGTTACAGGGTCATTACATACTAATGCATAGACATTAAGTCATAAATCAGAGAGAGGCACAATAAACCAATAAAGTTATTTATTTTTTTATTCGTACTTTTTACATGAATTCGAAAAAATACCGTTAAAAATAACACCAATATTTTTATTCTACAAAAAACTTGAAAGTGAACTTAAAATTAATTTTCTTCAAATTATTGTAAATCGCTGTGAATTGAAAATGTAATAAAATAAGTGCGTGCTTTCTTTATACTAATATTCTAGTACACATACTAGTTCCACCCACCTTTACGCTCTTTAATTTCTGATTTGTTTTTTATTAAATATTTTTTACTGGAACATTTTGGTACGGAACGATCTTAGCGTGTAAAAATGTTTTTATCAAAAAAGAAGTGGTAAGTCTCAGTACACAGCCAAATTAAAAATATAAAAATAGTGATAAAACAAGTACAAGGGCTGAATACAAACACTGATCGAAAGGGAAGACTCGCGAAGACTATAAAAAATATTTTCAATCGCAACAACCTGTTTCCGTATGGTACAGATCCTGTTTGAAAAGTCACTTTCATGGCATCATCTTTGAAAATAAAGTGGTTGAAAGGTTTTGCATACAATTATAGATATAGGTATAAAATACTTAATGTAAGATTTGGATTGTGTTAATGTAAACGATTTACGAACGACAACCTCTTTATAATGAATGGCTAAGAAGTTGATATTTGTATAAGGAGCTGCGATAAAAAAATAGACAAAAGAAGAGACAGAGACAGATACATTAATCATAATATAGCATAATTAGAATAAAGTTAATCTTTTCCCCAGCCCTATCGAAGTACAAAGCAAATACCAAATTAAATGAACTAAATAAAATGTCCTTAACTACTGACAAACAATTTAAAATTTTTAAACAAAAAAGATTTTTTTTTTTTTTTTGTTACGTCATTATCATTATTTTTTTTTTCTCTTCTTTTTGTTTTATTTTTGCTTTTTTGTGGGTAATTGAAATCTAAGAATTTTACCCATCATATTTTTTATTGTTCTTTTTTTCTATTTTCCTTATTTTTTTTTTTGGTATTTAAAATTTTTAAAGTTATACTTTTGAGTACTGATTTTTGTTTTTGTTTTTTTTTACTTATAAGAATTTAATTTTTTTTTTTTTTTTTATTTTATTTCTTTTTAACAAAGAACTTTTTTTTCTTTTTTTAATAAAAACAAAAGCAAAGAAATAAAAAGGCCTTAAAAAAGGACTTTATTCGAAGTGTTATTATGTATATTATTATTTATATTGGCAATATTATATACAGTGAAGGGGCATTTCTAAAATAATGAATGTAAAAAAAAAAAAAAATAAAAATTTTAAATAAAAAAAAACAAATAAATTTCCATTCAATTGTAAAAAGTTATTTTGGTGGAAACTTTTAACAAATTGTACATTATTAAGAATTGTACATTTATGGAAATGCAATCGGAGCTACTGGTACCATTATTTATTCGAAAACTGTCACTTTTATGAAATAACTCAGTAATACCGTTCTCAAATTAATTTAATTTAATTTTATTATTTCCATTGCAAATTCACACAACTGTCTAAATGTAGGACACTTTTCCGGGTAAGATGTGGGTCATCCCTCTATTACAAATCTTATATTTACTTGTTTATTACTAACTGAAATTAAATACAAATGATTTCAATCTAAATCTAATCTAAATCTAATTTAAATCTAATTCATATGTACATATAAAAATGTGGAATGCTTCACGGTGTTGCGTGTCACCCTTGCGCAGGGCCATGTTATTCTTCTGTGTATAGTTCCAGTTTTAGTATAGTTATGGTCTGTCGAAGTAAGCACTTCTCAAGCTATTACACCAATTTGTTTAAGAGTAAATATACTGATTCAACAAAACTAACCCACAATTAATTCTTTAGAAAATATTTAGCATGTCTTTAAACCCCCTAATTATACATCTCTAAAACAACTAAGAAAATTAAAGTATTGAATTGACATGAACGAATTTTGCTTTTTCACTCTTACATTCCTAAAATTTCAATAATTTAAAATTTCTCAAATAGAATTCAAATAAATTCTAGTTCTTTCAGCAATACCAAATAATAATATACTCAGTTTCGATGGTCAAAAATAATGCCATGTTTAATGGACGATATAAGTGGTGAATCATTGAACTATACAACTTTTTTTCCTTACTCTCCAATCTTTTACTTTCTTTGGGAGCATACGAATTCCATTTATATTATATATATATTATTCTACATTTATCTGGATGTTTGTAAGTTCGACGGAATACTCCAACACATAAACAAATTTCAATATGTATACAAATTGCTTTGGTACTCTTTTTTTAACCCCTGTCTACCATGCTGAACCTTTGCAGGAAACAATACCGTTGCATGAAATATATTTTTTTAATTTAATGTTTCTTCACATTTAGTAAGGAAAAATAAAAAATGATAATAATAATATAAATAAAACAAACAATTTTTTTGATTTATAATAAGAAGTACTAATAGAAATTTTATCAATAGTTTAATATGGTATAATAACCAAAAGGCAAACAGCATTTAACACAAAAAAAAACATAATGCACTCGAAGGTTATTCTTATTACTTAAAATTATACACAATATGCATATGTGTCTACATATTTTTTATTTTTTTTTATTTTTTTTTGTTGTTATGATAATGATCATAGCATCATAGTTTTGCTACCGTATGCATTGCCTGTATTATGGTACTATAGGTATATACATATATATACTCTAGCCAGAAATGTGATGCGATGAAGAGTTAAAATTGTTATTTATTTTTATTTTTTTTGCTTATTGTTTTTTTTTAATATATATATATATATATATATATACATTCATCTATATGATATATGTATAAATTTATGATCGTATATAATATTTAGTATATATTATGGGTTTAGATTTTAGTTCTGCTGATTTACACATAAAAGCAATAACAACCTATACATTTTTAAAGAAAGTAAATGAAATTTTGTACTACATATTATTTTTTATTTCTTATCTTTGTAAATTTATAATTTTTATGTATATGTATTTGTTTTCTTCAAGTTGGTAGAAATGTATGTTGTAGAGACTTAGAGAGTTATGATTTGTTTTTAATATAGTAGGTAGGTATATCGGTTAAACCATATTGAGTGTTGTTCTTCTTTTTAATATATGTTATAAATATTAATTATATATGAATTTAAACATGAACAGTTCGATAATGAAATGAAATGAAATTTTAAATAACCGATCAATGATTCACAAGCTATGAACAGTTTTGTAAATACCTATTTATTTGCAGTAAATTTTTTTATTTTAATTTTTTCTCCAACACGAGTTTTTATTTTATTCATCAAAATAAATATTATGTGTACCTACAATATTATTGTTTTTTTATATTTACAATTTTATTTATTTTTGTTTTTAAAATTGTTTTCGCTCAAAGTAGTGGCTCATTATAAAATATTATTTATTCGCTATAAACTTTGACGCTAAGCTTATGCAGCGAATGCTCGTGAATGTTAACAGGATTAACTTGATTCTGAATTATACGATAAATTTTCAATGTTGGCAAAATGATCGAGTAAATGACCCTTAGGGAATAGAAAATTTTGCACCTTACTACAAATATTCTGTTTATAGGGTAATTAAAAGCATTATAATACAAAAATAAAGGTATGATAAATTAGTAAGCAAATACGTATTTTTTTTAAACTTTAAATGAAAACTCTAATGGAGGAAAGAAATGCTAGAATATATTTTGCTTCCGTCATTTATGGCGGGTTACCAAGCTAGTTTATAATATAAGCATAATATATTTAAGCTGGGGTCTGTTGTAATATTCCAAGACTATACGATTCAATTTCTTCAAATTAATAAATTTAAGTAGCTGGTAACAGTCTTTATTAAATTTCTTTCACTGTATATATTTAAAATAATTTTGTTATAGTTTTGTCAATTTGAAAAAAAAATAATAAAAAAAATAATAATAACAATAATAATAATAATGGTATATAAGGGTTCTGAACTCTCGATTTGTTCTAAATCATTGAATTGACTAGGCGTTGATTTGGTAATATTAGAAATATTATTATTTCTATGACTGCATTTTAAAACTCATTCTGAGGAAAAAATTATTTTTTTTTCTTTTACTTAAAAGAAAATAAAACCAATGGAAACATAATCCAACATGGTTTAAATTAATTAGAATCGATTCAAAAAAATAATTAAATAAAAAATAAGTTTTTGAAAATAATTACAAAACTTTAAAAGTTTTCATTAACTTACTAAAAAAAATACATTTTCTTTAATAGAAATGGAGTATTAAAGTTATAGCTTTGAAACTAGGATTTTGTTCGTCAACTAGTTTTTTTATTTTTAGTTGATTCGCCAAAATTTGTTCTATTATTAAGTTTTTTAGTCAAAAATTTGTTTTATTTATAATTTATTTTATTTATTTATTTTATTTTATTTTATTTTCAACTCAAAAGAGCCATAAGGCTCATATGGAGCGTTTCACAATTCTTAATTAACATATTACAATAAGATTTATTAAATCTATCAAAAATAAGTACAAATTGAACACAATATAATCTTTAAAAGCATATTATTTCTATGGATAATTTTTTTTATTTTTATTTTCTTTGTCTCAAATGAGCTCAATCGCTTGTATAGAGTGTATAATATAATAAGTATGCATATAATTTGCAAACAAATACAGATTTATATTTATACTGTCAGATTTATGCTTAGAGCAAGCACATCAGACGTCTATTACTAGACGAAAGCTTGCTTTATTTAATTGTGCAATAACTCATCATCCAGTAGGGTTAGTAAAACACCGCCACCTTTGATTAAAAAATTTAATAATAAACTAAACCAGGTACATGCTGTTAGTAGAAGGGTAAAAAGTCATAAATTAATACCTACGTTAATAGCTATACATTTAATAAAAACACTTCAAAAAGTTAGGCCAAAAAAATATCAAAGCTAAAAAGAACAACAGTTGTTAGTTAGTCTCAGTTGAACGTACATTAAGACGTAATCGTTTTTTAATTGTCAAAACACTTAGTTGACAATCAAAAGAACTAGAGTTAGAATTTACTTCACGGAGCATTCTAGTGATTGGCTCGAATCTACCATATTCGGTAGGGTGGAAGGGAATGTGGAACAACTCAACGGTTCTGAGATTATTCCGATTGGATCTTGCAACCAAATAATTTGAAATTTCAGGGGCTAGCGTTACACCCGAAAGGATCTGGTGAATAAAAGAGATATCTGCAATTATTCGACGATCAGCCAACGACTGTATGTCAATGAGTTTAAGACGAAAAGTTACTCAAAGCGAAACGTAAAAACTTTCGTTGAACCGATTCAATTCGGTTAATGTCAGTCAAGTAATGTGGCGACCACACTTGACTGGCATATTCAAGGGTAGGCCTTACATATATAACATAAAGATGTTTCGTGAGGAAGGGATCAGAAAATTCTTTACAACAACGTTTAATGAAACCTAAAGAAGAATTTGCTTTGCTCACTATTTTATCATAATGTAGCTTAAAGCTCAGTTTAGGGTCGAGGGTTAACCCGAGGTCTATAATAGAATTCGCTCATGAAAGCTGACAGCCATTTAGTTGGTAGCTGAACCAAATTGTCCGAATGGAATTTTTCCTAGAAAAGGTAATGGCTTGGCATTTAGAAGTGTTCAATTCAAGTCCATTTTTTGAACACCAAGAAGCGAAATTGTTAAAATCGTTTTGTAACTTTAAGCAATCCGATGAGGAAGATATAGGAGTAAAAAGCTTTGAGTCATCAGCAAAACTAAGAAGTTTAGAAAAAGTTATCACTTTAGGAGCATCAATTGTTGAAACTATAAAACTAAGGGGTCCTATCTGACTACCTTGAGGAACACCAGAAGACGCTGAATATTGGTCAGAAATCGCAGTTTTAAATAAAACTGAGTATTCCCGAGAAGAGAGGTAAGACTCAAGCCAGTTAAGGCTATGCGGTGAAAAACCTATAATTTTGTGCTTGAGTAATAGTAATATAATTTTGTACTTATGTCAGTAAAGATGGTCTCAATTTGAGAACCATTCTCCATTGAGGTCATTGCCTTGGAGACAAAGTCAACCATATTGGTAGTTGTTGACCTACCTCTTTGGAAACCGTGTTGCTCAACACAAATAAAACGTTTACAATAATCATATAAGAAATCATATATCATACGCTCAAAAAGTTTAGGAATACACGAGAGCTTGGCGATGGGCCTATAATTGGTGCATTCATTTCTGGAGTCTTTTTTATGAACTGGAATAATGTAAGACTTTTGCCATAAACAGGGGAAAATGCCCGATTGAAGGGATAAATTAAACAGAAAAGAAATGGGATGCAATAAGTTAATCATGCATTCCTTAAGAAGAATCGGAGGAATACCGTCAGGGCCGGAAGAAAAATCGTCTTTTAATAATGAAATATGTTTCAACAATAGTTCCGCAGTTATAAGAATGTTTTTGATTTCAAAGGTAATAACTTGATTACTCTGAGAGAAGTTATTCAGATTGCTAAAATAGGTTTCATCAGGAGTGAAGTCATTTCTTGAAAAAGTAGAGGAAAAAAAGGATGCAAAAAGATTCGCAATAGTAGTCGGATCATTAGATGATCTTCCCAAATAATTTAAAGTTGCAGGATATCCATCAGTTTTACGTTTAGTATTGATAAATTCATGAAACTTTTTCGGATCAGAGAAAATACATGACTTCATTCTGATAAGATAAGACTTATAATTTCTGTCAAGTAGGGCTTTAAACTTTTCAAACAATTGGGAATAAATGAGATAGTCAGAATTTAATTTAACAATGTAACAATATAATAAAAGTAGTATGTAGTACAGTGGTGAGTTGTATAAGCAAATTTAAAATTTAAAAATATTTAATAACAACAAATTTTTTTTTTTTTATTCATTATTCTATAGTCTAAAGTAAGCCTAAACTATATTGGTGACAATTTTTTTTTTTTTTGAGTTCATTAATTAATTATTAACATAAATTAAATATAGCTATATTAATGACAAATAGTATTCATTGATTTTTCTTATTCTCATTAAATTCATTAATATCTTTTATATACTTATGAAGTTCATTGTAATACTTACATGCTAAATTGTAGATGGCATCATGATTATTGAATCTGACTTTTGATAAAATAATCCTGATATTATCAGTTGTTCTGGTGTTATTATTTTTTTTTTTTTTTTTTTTTTACACTCTACAGTAACTTACATAGAATCACTTTTTCGTGCTTACTTAAGTACGGTTAATTAAGTACCATCGTGATAATTGTGATTCTCATTAATTGATTGTGCTGTGATGATTGTGTTTGTATTTTGTTTAATTATCAAATGTGCCTGGGTTGCCAGTTTACATTTAACAAGAAGGTTAATTAGTTATAGCTTATGATTGCAGTGTATAAATTTTGTGGAAGTGGATTTTTTATTGCTTTATTTTGTAGTTTTTGTATATAACTTATGTCTTTGAGATAGACGTTTCCCCATATTTGAATAGCGTATGTAATTGTGCTATGGAACATACTGAAATAATATATCGATCTCTTATAGTTTTGAGGTACTCTTTAGTAGAGAGATTAGATTTATTAGTCTGAAAATTCCAGCAATTCTTCTTCAGCTTAAGTAAGTGTCGATTACGACACCTAGATATTTATATTGATCAACTATTTCAATATTGCAATTTTCATACTTGACATGGATTCTATTTTCTATTTTATTTTTTAATAGAATAAATTTTGTTTTACTTGTTTTAGTTGTTAATTTATGTTTATTCATCCAATTACTTATCTTACCACATTTTGTAGTTTATCCAGTTCATCTTCTGAGATGACTATGGCAAAGTAATCAGCAAATAAGAATGGTTGTCCGTGGACTTCGTTTGATGAAATTAAGAATTTTGAACTCCCGTTTTAACATTCTAAATCTCTTTAACGGTATTTTTAGTCAACAATTCGACTTTGATCTAAATTAAATTTCTGCATTTCTCAATTTATTGTTAATTAAAAAAAGTGTGTGTAGCAGTTTGGTGATCTACTCGAATCTAAGTCATCAACCAGTAACTGGATTTGCTTTGAGTAACTTCCAATGGTCATAACTCCATATGAACATAGGTTGAACTTAATTCATTTGAAAACTTTGAAATTAAGACTAGAAGTGGCAGATCATATTTTTCTTAATAAAATTATTAAAGGAAACATTGCTTCTCCACAGATTTTGAATAACATCAACATTAATTCAAAATAATCGCCTACGAAATACAAACTTCTTTACATTAAGTTTCCATAGGACCAATTATGGCAATTATGGGCCAATTCATATAGAATGTTACTAATTGGTAATAAACACTTAAACTATATTGAATTCACACTTTCGAAACAGACTCAAAAACTTAAATTATAATAAGTAATCTGTACTAATTAAAATATGGGTGCAATTTATTTCAAGTTAGATATAATTTTAATTTGTAAATTGAATGTTTTATGTTGTTTTGTAAAAAAAAAAAATAATAATTGTAATGAAATTTGAGCTAAACTAATCAAATAAATAAATAAATAGCTTAGATCACACTAAATAAAAATTCATTACAAATTTTAAAAGCCTATTTAGGTCTATTGTAAAGCCTCATTAGATTCGTACTTTTAATTTCTTTTATATTTTATAATATAACAAATAGCCTTTACCTTAATTAATGTTATACTTACAAATTCACAACCGTATATATCACGTAAAATAAAATTAGATATTTTAAAGCTTATTAAAGACCAATTCTAAATCATTTTGAACCATTATTCTAGTCGTTAGTATTTACAAAAATGTTTTTGCACTATAATTTTTATAATTTTGGAAATATGTTCGATTTAAATTCCAAAATTAAATAAAGTCATTTTTGTTTTCAGTTAAACCATATTTTCAGTTTAACCCTACCTGTGACCAAATGCGCCATTTAACACTGACAGTTAAACATGATCATGAATAACATCAGAAATAAACAATTAATTTTATGTCATTTTATTTTAGATCTCATTGTTAGTATATTGGGTACAAATAACTTCAAGCAATTAAATGTTAAATAATAAATAGCTTCTTTATTCATTTAGACACTGTGTATACTAATTTTAGAAATACACTTAAAAAAATATTTAGTATACGTAATAAAAATGAGTTCGAAATACATTAACCTTAAATTGAAAAATTAAATATACATTGTATATATAAGTAAGTGTATAAGTATCTAGGTGTTCAAAGTGAACTAGGAAGACAACTAAATTCGAAATATATTAATATCTCAATAGTTTTATACATATCTTGAGTTCGACTTTATACTAAAAAAACTTTACAATGTTTAAACTAGAACTTAAAAATAGAATAATTTTTGTATGATAAAAGTTATATTTCCGAACCTCTATATGTTAGATCAACATTTTTTGTTTTTTTTTTTAAAGCAATATTTTAAGTTAAATTTTTTTAAATTGGTTAGATAGGGTTATTCTAATAGAAGTCAATTTCTTCTATTAATATTATAAAATTTTTGTTAGCTCAAAATACTGATAAAATAATTTTTGGTATATAAGTAATCGTACTAGTGTTAAAAACACAATTAATTTTCTTTGAATTAGAAATAGATAGGTAACAAAGTTAAATTTTATTGCATCTTTATTTCATCATAAGTTTTAAATTTCATTATCATTAATTTTTCATTAATTTCAAACATAAAATTTGCAGAAATTGAATAAAACATTGCATAATCATATTATAATAATTGTCAAAGAAACAAATTTGTTAATTAATTTTTTTTTTTATTAAATTCAAAGTCATCCTTAAACTCTTTGTTTCATACATTTTAACAATAATTCTAATTTATTGTTCAATTTCAAAAAAGCTTCATATTAACAATAATATTATATTATTCAATAATGTATTTAATTAAATTAGATTTGAATACGTGAGATTTATAAATTAAATCTTTTTGTCATAGTATGATAAATTTCAATGAGTAAATACATACAATTTTATACATTTATAATATACACATCTATGGAATGTTCATCTTTTAATATACTATTTATTTTTTTTTAATTAAAATAAATTTATCTTTTTTTTTTTTTTTATTATTATTATTTTAATATTTTCTAATCAAAATTCATATTGTATAGGTGTATAGATAATAATAATATATTGCATAATTCAAGTTTAAATTCATTTCTTAAAATCACTAGACTAAAAATATTGTTTCAATATAAAGTCAAAATAATAATAAAAAATGATATTAATTCTCTCTCTTTTATTAAAAATAAAATCTACTTAATCCTTTTCAAAAATACATATCCTTCTTTTTATGTTATTAAAGATAAACATTCTGCTTTTGTATTATTTAAATAACTCTCTATTGATTCTTTCATTGACTGACTCGTTTTTTTTTTTTTAATACACGCATACAAGTTGCATAAACATTCAATTAAATTAATTCAAGTCGACTGCCCTTGTAATCTTGTCACCCAAACTAAAATCAAATAAATATAATATTTGTGCAGTATTAAAAGCAAGAAAAAATTTAGGTATAGTACATTGTTTCGAATAAAATTATTTGTGCTGCAAAAAATACTGGAGTTTTGTATACGTCTTGTTTCCATTCAAATTCAACATTTTTTCAAACAAATTAAACAAATTTTGATTCAAATTCAATATTTTGTCAAACTGTTTGTTTGAAAAAATGTTGAATTTGATCAAAAAAAATGTTGAATGAAAAAAAGTATATACAAAAATGCCAAAATTTGGCATACAAACTTTTAATTGATGAACGCATTAGATTTTATACAGTTTATAAAACTTTAATTTGGTTTAGAAGGCTTTCTTTTTTCTACTATGTTTGACTGTACATAGGTTGTGCTGTAGTGTATAATTGTTAAACATTATACAAAAATCATCAAAAACATAATTTTTGAAAAATATGACTAAGTATTATAAAAATTACATACACTCTTTATCATGTATTTAAAAAATCAACGCATGATGACAATCCAATCTTAATAGAACTATTCACTTCTCAAGAACAAATTATCAAAAATATTAACAAATATATAAGACTAAAGCTATGCTTTAAATGACCTCAAAGTTGTGACAATAATTTGAAAACATTTGAAAACAATTTGACATCATGTCTCACTCAATTCACTTTTTAAACTTTTTTTCAAATATAAAATTTTTTCTCTTTGTTATTAGCTCAAAAAGCTCTAAACCAGCTCCCGGCAAAGTATGACCTGCGTTTTCATCATTTCATGTTACCCCCGCTTCGAAAATGTAAAATTGATTTCAAATCAATAAATATATTTTTTGATTACAAAAATCTAAATATAAAAAAAGACAAGTTGTTCCTGTTGAAAACTTAAAATGTTCTTTTTAAGTTTTTAACATAACATAGCATAAAAGCCAAGCTGAACACAGCATTTGAATATGAATACATTTTACGGTTACATATGCTTCGCTTAAAAACCGAGCTTGATGATAGAAAATGGTTCTTAAAACTTCTGTTCTTAACTGATTAGGGATTCCAATACCGGTATTACCGATACCGAAATACCGGATTTAACAGGCTTCAATCGAATACCGAAATACCGAAATACCGCATGCAACAATACCGGTATTAGTTTTTTTTAACATTTAAAATGCATCATATATATATGTACGTTTTTAATAAATTTTTAAACGTCGTTCGTTGTTTTAGATTTTTGAACGTCGTTTACGTTTGTTGTTTTGAATTTTTATAATCCATCTTAGTAAGCGTGATAATAAATGAAATGTAGTTATGGTAGCAAGATGATTTATCTATTTTTTGTTTTGTTTTATGAATATCCAAAATTCTTGTCTCGTCAATCTATATGTACATTCTGATGTGAGAGAGTGCAATTTAAATATATACATAATAGTATAGAATAGATTATACTGCAGTAAATAATATCAAGTGTATTAATTTCAATTTATCGTTATATAAACAAAAACCGTACGAAAGGTAAATATACTTTTAATTTCTGTTTAATTGAAAATTAAATAAAAAATTTTAAGCCATGGACATGGACAGTCATATTTTTGAAAAAAATTGCCCAGGAAGCCAAGACCCAACTTCAGTCTGGTACTATTTTTTTCGAGAACGAAATGGAAAACTAGGTAGGTGCAATAAATGCATGAAAATAATTAAAGTCCGTAGTGGAAGTTCAAGTGATATGCACACACATTTGAAAACTATCCATGGAATAAATTCATTAAAATCTAAAAGATGTGTTTTGAGCGTTACCGAGAATCCTCCTTGTACTTCAAATTTGAATAAAGAAATTGTTGGAAGAATTACCAACTATTTTCAAACTGAAGAAGATAATACATTGCCTGCTGTTTTAGCTCGAATGACAGCTAAAGATGGTTTAGCTTTTAGTATTTTTTGTACTTCCATTGATTTAAGACGACCATTAACAGCAAGAGGACTTGGTGAATTTCCTACATCGTCAACTTCTATTCAATCAATGGTAATGAATTACTGCAAAAAAATTAGAATGCAGTTGAAAAATGAACTATTGTCTAGAAAATTCAGTGGAGATAAGTTCAGCATTACATTCGATGAATGGACGTCAATCAGAAATCAACGTTACATTAACATAAATGTCCATTCTAGTAAAAGCTTCTGGAACCTTGGATTAAGTCGTATTTCAGGGTCTATGCCTGCAGATAAATGCATTGAGCTAGTTGATAAAAAATTGAAAGATCACGGTATTTCACTACAGGCAGACATTGTTGCGCGGACAACGGATGGTGCTTCTATAATGAAAAAAGTAGGTAAGCTTGTGAATGCAGATCATCTCTTGTACATGGTATACAACTAGCGGTTATTGGCGTGCTATATCAGTAGAATATTTCTGATGAACGAGAATTATTTCCATGCGAAACTGAAACAGATACCGAAGAACAATTTGATAGCGAAGACGATGATTGTTATGATGGTATGCTAATAGTCGAGGATAATGTATGTAAGAAGAACATGCCCAACAGAACTTTAAGTTATGAAATATATGCATTGATTATAAAGATTCGAAGTGTAGTTAAATTGTTTCGCCATTCGGCTACAAAAAATGATGCAACATTATAAAAATATGTTAAGGAAGAATTTGGTAAAGAGTTGGTGTTGATATTAGATTCTAAAACTCGCTGGAACAGTTTATTAGCTATGCTAGAAAGATTTTATATGCTGAAAGATTGCGTTAGAAAAGCACTTATTGATTTAAATAATAATACTTGTATTTTGGAAGATGAATTTCAGCTACTCTCAACAATAATATCAGCTTTAACCCCTATTAAGGTGGCAGTTGAAAGTTTGTGCTGCGCAGATTCAAATCTATATAAAGCAGATATTACCTTAAAATTCATGTTGGATGAGCTTGCACAACAAAAAACATCACTAAGTATTGCATTAAAAACTACATTAAAATGCAGAATTTTTTACAGGCGTACGAACTTTTCAGATGTATTACAGTATTTGTACAATCCATCAAACCATGAAGACGATGACAATTACGGAATATTTAATCAAATATGCAAAACAGCCATAACACAAATAATTGTTAAGTTGGTTGAACGTTTGGGAGATCAAAATATAGACGAAGCAGTGGCAGTGGCTGATAAATCCGACGATGATGTAGAACTGGTTAATATTGAACAAGAAATTCCTGTTCAGGACAAATATCTTACAATTAAGCAAAAATTGCAGAAAATTTAATTTTTAATTGTTTTGTTTTAATTTTATTATCGAACTGTTTCTTCTTTTTCTTTTTTAATAACCATAATAATGATGAATTGTCGTTTCTTTTTTTATTAACTATATTAAATAAACAATGAATTGTATTGTGTAATATATTAGGAAAAATTGTTTTATTCTTGGTGCTTTTTATTTAGATATTTTTATTCCATAAATAATACCGAAAATACCGGTAATACCGGTATCGAGATTTCCTCAATACCGAAATGCCGAAATACCGAAAGGCTTTCGGTATTCGAATCGCTATAACTGATATAATGAACCATTATAATGAATTTAACAAACGAATTCAGGGTAACCGCCACACAATTTTAAAATTATATGAAGAATGGAAGAGTTTTTGCTCAAAATTAGTTTTATTTGAAATGGATATAAAAAAGCGTAAATTTAACTATTTGCCACATATAAAAACTCAAAAAGAAAAACGAAATGTTGATGATTTCGATGTAAAAAAAATTTGAGTTTTATATTAATAGCAAGAAAGACGAATTTGAAAATAGATTTGAAACTTTGGAAAAGCACGGTCCAATGTTTGCATTATAACGAAGGTGGATGTAATTGATGAAACTGTTTTACATTTACAATGTTTTGAATTCCTTGAAATCACCAATTTTAGCCTAGAGCTGATTGATTTAAGAAGTTCAACTTTATGGACTGATAAATTTAAAACTTTACGTGGAGATTTAGAGAAAACGGAAGAAAATCATCTTGAAGGATATTTACGTGCTGGGCATCTCTTCCAACAAAATTCACATGTAACAAAAAAACTTGCATTTACTCTTTTATCTGCGTTTGGGTCAAGGTATAATTGTGAACAAATATTTTCACAAATGAAATATATTTTGAATAAAAACAGGACCAGTTTGAATATTGAGCATTCCGTTGAATGTGTTCGGCTTAAAATGTCAAAATATGAACCAAACTTATTCAAATTAACTTCAACAGTACAGCATCGTGGAAGCCATTGATTTCGCCTAACTGATAGCAGTTAAAATATTAAATGTTATTTTTGTTGTTTTTTTATTTATTTTTACTATTGTGTACTGAATTTATCCAATTTATATTTATATAAATTTTTTTTTGCTTGATAATAAATGAATTCGCTTTTGGTTTAACTATTTTTTTTTTAATATGAAAGTATATAAAATTGCCACTGACCCACTGCGAGTTCAAAAACATCTCATCTTAGACGAATTTTATCCATGACCAAAAAAGTTTGCCGACCGCTGCTCTAAACAATATATTCTGATATAGAAAACTAATTGTGAACTAAAATTTGAAGTTTGAAGACAGAATAAACACAAAATTTTTGAAAATCACTTCCAATTCGTAACAGTGTTATAATTTAAAACCACCAAATTACTGAAGTAAGGAGTCTAAAAAAATAAAATTTCGATAAATTATATTTTCGATATAATAACCTATACCCAAAATTTATATTTTTCATATTTTTAATAAGACTTATAAAACAATATTAACTTTTAAATAATATAAAAATGTGATGTGCAGAAATTTTCATTAAGGACATAATAATATAATAATAATATATACATATTATGCGTTGTTTGCGTGTGTGTGTATTGTCAAGGATTTTTTTAATTGAAGAAAATTCACTCATATAATAATATATACTTATGATGACAAAAAAGCATGTATGTATATGTCAATAAAATGACAAAAACTTTATTTAAATATAAAATTTTATTCACCATTCTTATATCCGTATTAGGATAATTTACGTATATATATATATAACAATATATATTATATATATATATATATAAATATTTTTGATATTTTTCACAAACTCATATCCTTTTTTATATAACATTTTAATTCTTCTATTATATTATTTTTATCATATGAGTGTATCTATATATTATATAAAACTACTGAAACAAAACAAAAATTAAATAAAAAAAAACACACCAAAAACAAAATTGAATGAGTAATCCAGTTAATATACACTTATAAGACTGGGGACTCTTATTTGAATTATAAATACGCACAGTTAGTTGGGTATTACTAAAGAAGGATTAAAATAAGTATATGTATAAGAATAAATGAATATTATATATATTCATATTATTATATGTAAGAGTTGTCAGGGTTCTTGCATAAATTGAATGAATTTAATTGAAAAATTTATTCGATATGTGATATTCGTTGGTATTATCTTAAATTTTTAATATTAAATTGTAATCATAGTAGAAGGCGAAAAATAATAATATATACATTGCATAGAGAGATGAAAAAGTAAGATATAATGTCAAACGCTTTCAAATTTGTTTACTGGCATTATGGATTGTATAGAAAACCAAAAGCTAACATTTCATTCTTAAATTAAAAATTTTTTACTATTTTTACTGAAAGAAATCAAATCTAGAGCAATTTTGACATACCCATGTTTTTGAAAAAACTAGAATAATTTTTAAATTGAATTTAACTGTTCATTTAATATCTTGTGAACCTTCATAGCTAAAATACTCTTCATAACTCTCCAGAATTAAAATGATAGTTTCAAAAAAGCTTGATATCGAAAAAATTGTTTAGATATAAGTCATACAATTGAATTCATAAAATATTACATAATGGCTTGAATTAATAAATGTCTTTTAACATATAAATTTAAATTTGCCACAAATCCCTACTACATAATATCGAAAGGTAGTTGTACTAAATCAGTGTTATTCAGGCCCGTACATTGAATTTTGTTAAAATTTAAATTTAATTTATGTTTAAGTTAATTTTTAAATTTCTTTATTTTCAAACTAGGCTTTATTTATTTATTTTTTTTTAAGCCGATAGCCATGGTAGCTAATGCTTGTAAATAAATTACTATTGCATATAATTTAAATTGTAACCAATAAAAAATAATACTAATAATAATAATATATATATTTTTTTTTTCAATATAAAATTATATCTGAAATTATTTAAATTAGTACACAATAAACATTTTCTATACATAAGCAAAAATTAAATAAATAGTAAAAATATTGAATTCTAAAATCAAAATTAAAAATCTAAATTTTAACGAAAATTTACGAAATTAAAAAAAAAAAAAAACACCTACAGTAAGGGTAGTCAAATATTATTTGAGTATTACGTTTTGTAATTTATTCAAAAATAATTCAAAGAGGTCAAAAAATCTTAATAGCTGAAAACAAAAGCAATATGCGATATACTAATAAACCCAGATTAATCTTAAGATATACCATAAAATAATATTAATAATAATATCACCTCAGCAAAACTTCTAATACAACTATTTTATATATACGATATATAAAACAATAAAATTAATTATTTTCTTGCAAATGAATATTTCACAAATCACACCCTGTTTTTATATTCAAGTCATAGTTCATAGTAATAATATTATAAAAGAAAAAGTAAATTTATTCAAAAATCTTTATTAAAATAGTTTTGACGAATTTTCAACAGATTAAAACACTATAATTTTACAAAACAAAAGTGTAGAAAATATCATTTCGTATATTATATATATAATTATATTATATATATACACTACTGTTCATTAAAATGGAATCAATTAAAATAGGAATATTTGATAAAATGTAGATACAATCAATATAAAAATTTAATTTTGTAGTGATAAAAATGAAAGTTTCCATTTAATTAATCTGTGTGTTTTTCTGTCAAGTCGTGTCCAATTTAATGCTTACAAAATTTACTCCTTTAGTTCAATTCGTTTGTTCAGCACTTTTGGCGCATTGCTTATCATGAGGTGTGCTTCCTACAGTTTTAATTTAATAACAAATTCTAGTAATCTTACTTGCACTTCTTATTAGTGTATTTCTGTCCTATGCCACAAATGGTGTTACAGGACAGTGATGATGATGATTTGTGTATTGTCTCGCCTTTCACATCATCTATAATTATAATTGACAAGCATTTAAGGACCTGCGCAGTAGACACATTTTAATTTTATTTCGCTTTTATTTAATGAACTCCTAATATATAAATAAGTTGTATATAAAACAATAATGCGCACACAGTTTAAAAATTTTTACTCATATGGTTTTATTATTCAGGAAATATATTATGCGTATAATATATTTCCTGAATAATAAAACATTATAATATATATATGAGTTCTTATTAAAATTAAAAACAAAAACAAACAAATCAGTTATTACAATTACTTGCAGTGAACATTATACATATACATATTGTACATTATGTCAAATAAAAATAAAAAAAAAAACAAATTCATCTGAAATTGTGTACATCTATAAAACAAAAACAAAAAACCAAATACATACATCTAAAATAAAAAATATAAAAACAACAAAAAATCAAATCATTTGAATTCTTCATTTTTTATCTTTTTAAGTAACTGTTTCTAAATTTTGGTTATTTTTAGTAATAATATAGTTTTTATTAAAATTATGTATTATGTAGGTATATCTATACATACCTTTTTAATGACAAAATTTTTTATTTTTAGTAATTTTATCCACTAAATGCCACTTACTATAGGGAATATATCGGAAACGAAGCAGTATATGAGGGAAGTATATTTATATGTCCTAAATAAAACTTACTAACCACAAAACTTTTTATTAAACACGAGTGATTTCGGCTATATCGTGCGAAGTCTATGTCAGTACGTAAATTACTGTTTTTTTTAAAAACTTTAAATTTGACTTCAACTTGAATTATAATTACTCAACACTTATATCTCTAAGACTATTTATAATACACACTTGAGTTTGATTTTTGTATGTCACTGATTTACACAGCTTTATTTTAGGGCTATCTGATGGTGTTCAATCTTTAATAAAAAATAATATTAATATTACGTTAATATTTTTTATTTGTATTAAGTACATCTAATTTACATCTATTTAAATTTTTTCATTATTTTAGTCCTTCTATAATAATTGCTTATTACTATGAACAAATTTTCCGGTTTTTATAAATTGTAGATAAAGGTTGCATTTGTTAGTCCTACAGTTTTCAAGGTTTTAATATCATTCACATTTTAGCTCACTTCTGGTCTGTTTAAAGAACCTGTCCTAAATCTGTCAATTCTAATTTTTTCTGATACGTGTTCATCATCTGTTCGTCCTACAGTTTTCAAGGTTTTAATATCATTCACAATTTTTCTCAATTCTGGTCTGTTTAAAGCACTTGTCCTAAATCGGTTATTTCCAATTTTTTCTGATACGTGTTCATCATCTGTTGGCCCTACAGTTTTCAAGGTCTTAATATCATTCACATTTTAGCTCACTTCTGGTCTGTTTAAAGAACCTGTCCTAAATCTGTCAATTCTAATTTTTCCTGATACGTGTTAATCATCTGTTGGCCCTACTGTTTTCAAGGTTTTAATATCATTCACAATTTTTCTCAATTCTGGTCTGTTTAAAACATCTGTCCTAAATCGGTTATTTCCAATTTTTTCTGATACGTGTTCATCATCTGTTGGTCCTACAGTTTTCAAGGTTTTAATATCATTCACAATTTTTCTCAATTCTGGTCTGTTTAAAACACCTGTCCTAAATCGGTTATTTCCAATTTTTTCTGATACGTGTTCATCATCTGTTGGTCCTACAGTTTTCAAGGTTTTAATACCATTCACAATTTTTCTCAATTCTGGTCTGTTTAAAACACCTGCCCTAAATCGGTTATTTCCAATTTTTTCTGATACGTGTTCATCATCTGTTGCCCCTACAGTTTTCAAGGTTTTAATATCATTCACAATTTTTCTCAATTCTGGTACGTTTAAAGCACCTGTCCTCAATCTGTCAATTCTAATTTTTCCTGATACATATTTTCGTCTTGTATAGAAGTTCTTCCAGTTTTATTTTCGATATTATTTTCTCATTCATCCCTATCACATGGCTCATGTTAGCTTTAGTTTTTTGATAAATTTTACAAAATTTTAGCCTTTTATAATTGCTTTTAACTCCTAATTCTGGTGGATGATCTTATTTGGTACTCATAATCGTAATTATTTTATTTTTATTTAGCAAGTTAAGCCTTTCAGAGCTAAGCAAAAAAAATCTCTTCGATTGATTCTACACTCTAAATAATCTATATGTATCTAATCAAAACTGTACATATCTAAATAAACAAAAGCAATTGGTCCAAAAATTTTTAGTTATGTTTTTGTACATTCAGTGTTTGATTTTTTTGCTTCATATAATATTTAAATCAAAGACAAAATTATAAATTTTACATTTTTTTTAGTGTTTCTAATTAAATGAACAGTACTGTATAATAAATCCTTTAAATTTTCATACAATATAACACTATTAGGTATATTATATGAAAATTTCTATACAATAATAAAGAAAACTACTTTAATAATAGTCATGGCGTACTCATTAATTTATAACAAAAATTTTTGAAGAAGTCAAAACCCTAATTTTATAAACCTTGAAGATTGGCTATAAATGACTGAAAAGAATTTTACAAAATGTTACAACAAATTAATATTTAAGAAATTAGATTTTTTTTTTCATTTTAGGTATGATGTCGTTTGTTCTGATGTATAGTGTAGAAAAATATATTTTAATAAATTTTCAACAGCATGAAAATCAATTCATGCTGTGTTTTAACACAAAAAAAAAGTATAGTGTAATTTTAGAAAGTTATAAATTTCTAATTTTAAATAAATTGATAAGAGAATAGTAACAATTTTTTACCATAAATTTATTACCAGTGGAGCCAATCACTGTGTAGCATAAAAATATGAAAAAAAAAAATAATATTGACTAATTAATCATATAGAGATGGCGATAAACTTAAAATTGATTCAACTCTGTTTTCAGTAACTTATGTTACTATTTTCTTTTGATTAAATTTTAGGTTCATAATTAACTTAAAGGAATAGAAAATATTACAAAATATTATGAAAAAGGATAATGTAAGAATTTTCCTTTAAAAATATTATATTTTAATAGTACAAAAATCCTTGAATTCAATTAATCCTAAATCTATTTTCATACTATACACACACAGATAATATAAATGAACAACTATATATTCACAATTTTAGAAGAGAATCAAGGACTTTTTTTTTTTATAATCAATAAAATTCTTTTGGGGTTAATATTACTATTATTGAATTTAATTTTATTATATTAATTTTTAGACAAGACATGTAACAATAATTCAATGCTATGCACCAACAGATGTCGCTGAAGACCATATTAAGGATGACTTCTACGAACAAATAGAAACAACGCTAGCACTCATAAATAGGGGAGATATCATAATATTAATGGGTGACTGGAATGCGAAAATAGGATCTAACAACAATGGACTTGAGGAGATAATGGGCAAACACGGGTTAGGAAGAGAAAGAAACAACAACGGGGAAAGATTGATAGAGTTGTGTCAGACTTTCGACCTAGCAATCGGAGGGAGTCTATTTCCACACAAAGATATCCACAAATACACATGGACAACACCAAACGGGATCTCAAGAAATCAGATAGATCACATATGCATCAGCAAGAAGTGGAAACAATCAATGTTAGATGTGAGAAATAGAAGGGGAGCAGATATACACAGCGATCATGAATTACTAACTGGGGACTTCAGAATGAAACTAAGCCAACAAGGAAGAGGCAGAAGATATAGAAAGAAGAAAATAAATATAAACAACTTAAAAAATCCGCAAGTAAGAGCTGACATAGTTACGGCGTTACGAGAAAATATTAGAAATAATAGAGAATACACTTGGGAAGAGATTCTGGAAATTTACAACCAAACAAGCGAACAAAATCTTGGAATTTCACAACCACAAAGAAAAATCTGGATAACCGATAACACATGGGCCTTGATTAAAAGAAGAGGTGAAATGAAGAAAATGATAAACAACAGGATGGCATCAAGAAGAGAATATGAAGAAATAGCGAAAACAGTAAAAAGAGCAGCAAGAAGAGATAAAAGGAAATTTCTACAAAATTTAGCCGGAGAAGCAGAAAAAGCAGCACAGCAACATAACCTGAGAGAATTGCATCGCATAATCAAGAACTTAACTAACCAGTCGGAACAACAAAACAAACCAATTAAAGATAAAAATGGTGCGCTCATCACAAACTTAGAGGATCAATTAAAGAGATGGAGAGAACATTTCCAAGAACTGAGCAACGAAGAAAGTACAAATAATGAAGCAGACATAAGAAACAGAGACAATGCAAATATCTACCCAACTGAGGGACTGCCAATATCTACTCAAGCTCCAAATATAGAAGAAATCAAAGCTACAATCAATATCCTGAAGCACAACAAAGCAACAGGTGAAGATGGAATTCCAGCAGAAATAGCCAAACTGGACCCTGACTTATTCGCAAAAACAATTGAACCCCACATCAGGAAAGCATGGATAGAAGAGAATATACCACCATCATGGAAGAAAGGAATGATTGTCAAGATACCTAAGAAAGGAGACTTGGCAAATTGCAGCAACTGGAGAGGAATCACGGTTCTAAATACTATTCATAAGATAATAGCAATTATTATAAAGAAAAGATTAGAAGAAGTACTAGAACCAATACTACGGAAAGAGCAGGCAGGTTTCAGACCAAACCGAAGCTGTGTAGACCAGGCAAATACTTTACGGGTCATAGTTGAACAATCAGTGGAATGGAATGCCCCACTATATCTACTATTCATAGATTTTAAGAAAGCATTCGACACAGTCAAGAGATGCGCAATATGGAGAACACTTACAAAGAAAGGAGTTCCTGAAAAAATCATCAACATCATCAAAGCGATGTATGAAGATGCAGAGACAACAGTTCAACACAGAGGTAAGATCAGTGATCCATTCTACACCAATATAGGAGTTAGGCAAGGATGTCCACTATCTCCACTTCTCTTCAACACAATACTAGACGACATTCTAAGAGAAGTTTGCACTGGAATAAACGGAATAGAATGGGATCTCTTCGGAAACTTAGAAGACTTAGATTACGCAGATGATGTATGCCTCATATCAAAAAATCAAAGGGACCTACAGAACAAAGTCAACAGATTACAGGAAGAAGCAAAGAAATCGGGACTGGAATTAAATATCGAGAAAACCAAAGCAATGAGGACAAACAATAGTTACAGTGAGCCAATAACAGTGAGTGGACAACAGATAGAATACGTAGAAGAATTCAACTACCTGGGGTGCATTATAACATCAAGAGGAGGTGCAACAGAAGATGTCAACAGCCGTATAAATAAGGCAAGAAGAACATTTGGGAGCCTAATGAAGATATGGCGGAGCAACCAAATATCGAGAACAACAAAGCTAACAATATTCAGAGCATGTGTTAAGTCAACATTAATATATGGCAGTGAAACATGGCTCACTTCGGTCAGAATCAAACAGAAGCTACAAGTATTCATCAACAAGTGCTTGAGAATTATATGCAGAATATTCTGGCCGGCAAGAATTAGCAACGAAGATTTATGGATGATAACTGGAGAAGAACCTATCAACAGACAGATAAATAGGAAAAAATGGAAATGGATAGGTCATACACTAAGGAAATCAGAAAGTGATATAGCAAGAAGAGCTCTAGAGTGGAATCCACAAGGACAAAGGAGACCCGGCAGACCATACAACACATGGAGACGCACAATCGATCAAGAATTAACAGTCAACAATTATACCTGGGACGATATTAAGGAAGTAGTACTCAACAGAGAGGAATGGAGGTTCACTATCGAAGCCCTATGCTACCACGCGGAGTAATAGGAGAAAAAAAAAAAAAAAAAAAAAAAAAAAAAAAAAAATATTAATTTTTGCATTTATTCAAATAAAATCAATTAAAATTTACTTTTGATCCTTACCAAAAAAATTTAATTGTAAAATATGAAAATTATAATTCTTATTTACTCAAAAATAACAAAATTTCCAATTTATTTATTTTATCAACCTGGAATTGATTTAATTTGATGGGAAATGAAATTTTCCATTACAGAAATTTTGTATATTGCAAAATCAATCGTTTATAATATAATTTAAAAAAATAAACGAAATAATTTAATTTGAAAAGGATTTACTAAAAAATTGTTTTGCAATAATATAATAGAATTCAATTGGTAAAAATAACAATTATATTTAGATATATTTAAAGTATTCTGATTAATTTTGATTCTGTCCTTTTCATTTAATTTTTAATTTTTTATTTACATCATGTTTTTGATAGCATTCAAAAACAGTTTCTGGATATTAATTTTATTTTATTTTTCAATAGTATCAGAAATTGATAAACAACTTATGAGATTAGACATTGAAATCGAAATGTGAAATTATTAATAAAGAAATATTATATACCTATTAGGTATACAAACAATATTAGACTTATTAGACATCGAAATCGAAATGTCTAATCGAATATTTTATATATAATATATTATATATATATATTATATATATTTTAATAATCGAAATTATTAATTAACCCTTAAAAGCCCAACCTGGTATTTTTGAACCAAAAAATTTTTTTTGTGTGAAGGTTCATCAAAAAAGTATTTTTTATTCTGGGACTTTCTAATTTTATGATTTCGGGCTAGAGAATTAATGATTTCAAGGATGGTATCAAATTTGATACAATGGGTTCCAGAGAAGAAAAAAAAAACAATTTATATAATATTAAAAATTTGTTTTCTTCAATTCTTTTAATCTTTAATTTTATTTTTTTAATTTTTAATTTATTTATTTTTTAACAAAAAATATTTTAACAATTCATTTAAAAATTTAATAAAAAAAAATTCACTTATTTTAAGAAAAACGAAACTTATATTAAGATAACACTTATTTTAAATAAATGTATGATAATGAGGAAATAAAAGCAGTTCGTTCAGAAAAGAAATTATAAGCTGTTTACATAAAAAGAAATTAACATTATCACATAATTCAATAGTTTATTTACACTTCTTTAAAACAAGTAATTTTTAAAGTTATAATCAGTTTGTAGTTTACAACCACGAACCAACCACAAACGATTTCGTCTAACTGTACCTAATTTTTTCTACAAATTAATTTATAATTTTTTAGTGTCTTAAAATATTATACTTAGGTCTGTGGAAATTTTTTTCGTAGACGAAATAAATAAATAAATACCGTTATTTATATATTAAGACACAAATTGTTAATACTATGTTAAAGGAGGACTTAAATTCGCTTCACTTAATCTTAATTGTTTCAAATTGGTCTTGCTTATTGCTCTTTCTCTGCCAAATAGCACAACTAAATAAATAACGAAATAAATAATGCCATAAAATAGAAATGAAATAAGACTCTGAAATTTGTATGGTGGTTGGGGCTTTATTTTTAAACAATTTCGTGGTATTATTTGCTAATTTTGTGGTTCAACGTAATAGTTTTGATAAACTAGGCAACAAATAATTTCGATAATAGTTTAAGCATACTTTGATAGCCAGGAAATATTAAAGGTCTTCCGAATTGCTCTATTAAAGGTCTTCCGAAGGTCTACTAAATTTTGTGTTTATTTCGAACAGCAAAATTAAATCTTCATATGATACTATGCTTTTAGTATGTATATCATATTTCATATAGACATCCAGTATACAGGGTGGTCCGGTTTAGAGCAAAAACTTTTTAAGGGGTGATTCCTTGAAGTAGTTTAGGAAAAAAATTGTTCTAGAAGAGGAGAGTTTATCTTTAAATTTACCTGGGCTACAGAAGGTTAAAGAAAATCGGATTAGGAAAATTGTGTCTAAAGAGTGGATATTCTATAGCTCAGAAGAAATTGAAACTAAAGCAACATTTTCTTCATAGCGTTTTTTTTAGAATTAATACACCTAATTAACGATATATGTTGAATGAGTGTCAGACTTACTGCTTTTGAATAATTAGTATTATAATATTTCGATAATAGAATATAATTGTTTTCTATGAATAAAGTATTTTTTTTTTCAATACTGTAATTCGATGCTTACTTTTTTTTTTTATATGCATTATCTACTTTATTATAATGGTTTATCAGTAATAATATATCTGACCTGAAGTACATTGCTTAGATATTCTCTTCTTCTGCTCTTCTTTAATACACGCTAGATTTTACTTAGATTGCGAATACAATTATATAGATGTATATATGATAAAATTATGTTCAAAGAAATTTTAAATTACTTATGGCTCTACTTATCCACTTATGTTCTAGCAATAAAAAAATTTTATTATTAAAAAAAAAAAAAAAAGCAACTTACATAATTTCTATTGTATTTCATTAGATTAAAAATTCTTATTACATTAGTATTAATTTTTGTTGAAACCCCACAATTAATTTCTTGGAAAAGTAAATTTAAGTAAATCGATACCTTTTTGGAAGAATTTACTAAGCGACATTTTGAAAAATGTTCACAAAACGAAAAAAACTTCTCACTCACTGGTTTTTTTTACAATTTTAAGTTATTATACTGATTTTAAAAGGATTATCAATCAATTACAAATATGTCTAGCCTTTTCAGAAAATTATGCTTTGAAAGGGAGCTGAGTTTTTGTCGCTTAGTACAATGCAAAATGTCGCTTAGAACATTTATGCTTTCAAAAAAAAAGAAAAATAAAAACAATTTTGTCGCTCAATTCATTATAGTTTATTTAAAAAAAAAACAAAAAAGGCATTTAAAAATTATTTCAAAAATAAATTATGTAAATAAAAACAAACTCAACAAAATTAAATTCAAATATAATTTTAATAATTATAATATAGCTTTATTTCAGCTTCAGTTAAATTTCCTCTCTCTCTCTCAGGAACTACATCTTCTTCATCAGTTTCTGGTAACTGATCTTCTATTTCACCCACGGTATTTATAATTTCTTTGAATTCATTCTGATACCTTTCCGGAATTAATTGCTTTTTAAATAATAATTCAAAGTCTTTTTTCTTCGAATCCGATATGGGTAAGTTTGTATAATATATAATAATTCAGCTCCTTTAAAGTTTAGATGTTGTATCTGTTTACGGGTTCGACCCAATTCTAGAGTACAATAAGTTAGCTGACATTTGGCGGATTAAAACTTTGAATATTTTATATCACAAGATTCTTTAGAAAATATAAAAATATTAGCTTCCGAAATTTTGAAATTGCATTCTTCCTTATTCTTTTTAATTTGCTTTGGAAAATATTTTAAGGTTTCAGTTTTTCAATCTCGAAAATCTTTAAAGGTTAATGAAATCACCTCATATGATCTCACCATTCATCAGCAATACTCAAATATCTATTTAGTATTGAGCAAATTTCGTAAGAATATTTTCTGGTATAATAAAACAGCATGCTTTGTGTATGTGGAACATTCAGTACCTTTTGCATATCAAAACTTACACACAAAAATGAAGTAGAAGTCTTCGATCTTTCCTGGTCATTTTTGAATAATTGTAGACTGTCCTTCTTATCTTGCATATGTTGTAAATATTTTTGATTTTGTTGCTTATCTTTTTCGCAATTTTTATTGGCTTCACAAAATGCACATTTATCGTTTTTGGGAACATGTATACTGATATTATAAGTTTCAAATATTCGCCGAAAAATGTTTTCTGAAACATATTTCTTATATTCTTCTTTCTCCTTTTCTCTATACATTCTGTATATGTTGGAAATGCTGCGGTAGTCTGATGGAAGGTAAGAGCGATTTGTTTTAGATCGACAATAATGTGAGGGGACTTTCGGCAAGTTTTTATATAAAACTATGAACTGATGCTGTCAATTCTTGAGAAGTAACATTTGCAGGAGTAGCTGAACTATTATTCTTCGATATTGTATTTAAGCAAGATGATTTTTCTGCATAAGCTACAAATTGACTGGAAATATTTAAGGTTTTAAGCAAACTTGGACTTTTTTCCCTTTAAAATTTATTGAAAAGCCGGCCCTTTTTTTATAATTTAATGTATTTTGAACACTTTTGCTTAAACTTGAAGAAATTAAATAATAATTTACAATAAAATATAAAAAATAGTTTTTTTGATGAAAAAAACACTAGCTGATAAACATTTTTTGCGTGTTTTGGGGTTTTAAGACAAACCATATAATTGACTTTCCTTGCTATCTGAGCGGCAGTTAAAATTTCAAAGTTATCCATCTGGTTACAGAACTTTATAGCATGATCGAAAACCTTTCTAGAACAATGTTTATTTTTTTATTTTTTATAATATTTTTTGAATTAGATGCACTTTTGCTGTTTCAAGTCCTAACTTTATACTTAATACTTCATCAAAAACAGAAATGCTTAACAGACCTTCTTTTTCCTAAAATAGCGTTACTCTCAAAAAAATATTTTAGAGGGTAGATTCCCACAAGTAATAAAACTAAATTTCAGAGTAAAAGTAGAACAAATACAAAAATAATCACAATAATAATAACAAAAATAGTAAAAATCATAGTACTTTTCCAGTTGAAGTAAGGGTTTTGGAATGCCAGCTGAATAAAGGTTAAGTCTTTCTTCTGCAACCAAGAAGGTTCTGCAAGGCGTAAAAACTAAAATCATTTAATTTCTCACCAAAAAAATACATGCTAAGCGCCAACAATTGTACGAAACTTTTAATCTTCTATGTACTAAGCGACAAATTGAAATATACAAAGCGACATGTGTTGCATAAAAGTGTACTAAGCGACAGATTTTTTTTTTTTTTTTTTTTTGTTTGTCGCTTAGTACATTTTTGTTACTATAAATATTAATAATGTATTAAAATGTCGCTTAGTATAAATTTATTTTGCTTATAACTTTTTTTGTTATTTACATAGAATAATGGAGATTAGGCGAAACTGTGGGATTTGGTTTAAGCTTTAAGAATAATGTAAAAAGTTAATTTTGAAAATTTTGTCGCTTAGTATACTCTTCCGAAAAGGTATCGAAATTAAGAATGACTTAAATGACTATACATCACTAGTGTGAATTCACTACTGTATAGTTTAAATTTTATTTGTATATATATATATATTTAATTAAAGTACTAGGCTAAGAAATTTGAATTAATTTGTTATATCATTTTGTGAATTTAGCATGTAAGTTAGCTGTAGTTGTTAATGAAATAAAAGCTATATAAAATAAACTAAAAAACTATATATAACTATATATTATTTTATTCTATAGAATTTATTCTTTATTAATAAATTAAAATATTTATTTGAAATTCGAGCTACATTTAATTTAATTTTCAATCTCAGTTTCTTTATAATTTGCATTAATTATATATTTTGGGAACAGATATTATGATAATGCGTCAAAACTGTCTCCATTAGAATAAATGTCAATTTAACTCAAATAAAAATAAATTTTCAAGAAAGCAAAACATGTAAGTCAATGTTATCAAAATACACAAAAACACACATCAAATTAAAATAATATCCTCCTTTCATTTAATAATGGTATAATATAATATTAAATAATATGCATGTAAATACATTATATTAATTATCAGAGACAACCACCATTTTACATTAGTTTTTTTTTTTTAACCATTTCCAAACATTATTTTGAACTACCTATTTGCAAACTATTTTTTTTTTTCTTAATAAGTAAAGATTTTACTATTTTACATGTCTTGTACAAATTTAACTTGGTATCTTTCTACTGCATTGCACAATATGATTCTAATCTAAAAATTTTTTTTCTTATAATTATTTTTTATGGAAAATAGAAAAATGGGTAAATTGTGAAAAAATTTAAACTGCAATTTACATTGTATTACCCTGTTTAAAAAAAATACATTTTTTACAACAATTAAAGCCACACATCAAAATCACATCACCATGCCACCAAAAATCCTCTTATTATGTACCTATATTAAAATATTCCCAACACTGAAAAATTCCGGAAAATCTGTTTGAAAATTATTTTAAAAATTACGTGAAGTATAAAATTATTTTAACTGACTAAAACATATCAATAGTCAATTACTTGAGCGACCACATAAAAATCAGAATCAATAATTGACATCAAAAATTTCAAAAGGATGCAAATTGTTAAAAAACACAGTACAAAATTTTTATGTATTAAAAAAAAAATAATAAAAATAACAAAATTAATTAATACTAAGTAGGATATTAATTGATCTGAATTGCTTTCAGCCCTGAATCAGCTTAGTTTTGGATCAATTTATTTTGTATTGAGTAGGTTTTTATTAAAACAATATTCAATTTGACCACCCACTGAGATTGTGTATAGAGGTATACTTTGACTATTAAAATCCTTTTAAATTTTTTCACCAACTGATCGAAACTATTTATAAATTCTCCAATCTTATTAAAACAAAAAAAAAAACTGTTTTTCCTATTAATTTTTGTTTTTATTTTCACGTTTAAATTCACAATTTAAATTCAATACAGGACACAATACATTTACATATTTTAAACATAAAAAAAAGTATTTAATATAGAAAAGTCAATAACACCATATCTTTTTTTTTTTTTTTTGTTTTTTTTTTTCTCTTTTTGTTTTTCAACTAATACCAATATTATACGCTTTATAATAGAATTTTAACTAACCATTTTAGAATAATTTAAAATTTGTTGTGGACCATTTCTTTGTCCTTGTTATTTACAATAACAAAAAAAAAAAAAAAAAAAAAAAAAAAAAAACAGTTTTCTTTTATGTATTTTTTATTCTGGGTCGATTTTAATTTCATTTTCTTTTAACATTTACGTGTTTTTCACAGAGAAATTTAGGTGAATAATATTCGGTGGGTGTAATTATATTAGCGATTTCTGGATGAATATAATTTCAGTTTGAAAATTCGGAAAACTCATACAATTCAATAATAATTTTAGTATGGTTGGAATTTTGAAACATGTGAATTTTCTTCAAATCAGCCTTTCAAGAGTCGCAATTAAAAAGGACATATGTGAACCAAAGAACTGAGGTTGACAAGAACGACTTATCATCACCATATTTATGTATGCGGATTTGAATTATGCCTCAAGTTAAATAATATCTATTTGTATAGGATTCGGTTAGTACTTGCCACAATAATAATTCTTTTACCTTTTATTGAATCTTCTATTAAGACTATTTCAAATTTACAATAATTTTTAACAAATATAATAATTAAATCCTTCATAAAGTGAGTATTAAAATATAAGGTGGATACGCATTGTCTTATTCTAATGATAAAACAATTTAGTTATTCTACTAGACAGTTAAAATCTTTTTTGTTAATCTGTTATTGTTTGATATGCTTGCCAATGAATTTGGATGATTCGACAGTCTGATGGCGTAGTTAGTAGTTGTGATTTTGTTGAGCTCTTCGTGAGCTGTTGGTATATTTAAGTCTTTATGAATGTTATTATTTTTAACATTCATTGTGACTCATCGTATCTTTGATTATGCTCTTTCGATTGTTTCCATATTAGAGTTTGAAATACTCTCTACAGTTGGCATTCGTATGACCAGATCGGTTTAACTATATTATTGTAAAATAGAACTTTGTAATCTAATTTTAACTTTGAATATTTTCCGATAAGCCAATATAAAATTGCTTATTTTAATTTAACCTGATCTCTTTTACCTAGTAGGTGTTTTTTTCAAGTCAATCTTCTGTCAATGTGAACTCCAAAATATTTAACAATATTTGCCTGCAGTAAAGGAATTCCATTTAGGTTAGTGTTTTTTTCAAGTCAACCTTCTGTCAATATGAACTTCGAAATATTTAACATAATTTGTCTGCAGTACAGGAACTCCATTCAGGTTAACCTGAGGACAAGTCCTTTTATTTAGCATAAATGTTACATGAACACGTCATTTACTTTCGTTGGTTTTGATTTTTCACTTGTTTCACTCATTTTCTACCGACATTTTTCAAAATGAAAATTTTTTAAATTTTACAAGTATTCTTGATTAATTTTGGGTCAAAAACCACAAATCCGTTAAGAAAATTCAAACAAAATTTTTAGTTTAGCACGTTTGGAAAACTGAACGTTGGCAACTATTTACTGGTTTTTTTAAGCATATAAAATGTCTAAATTTATTGCAAGTAATACAATAAAAATATATATATTTATTGTCATTAAACTTAAAACTAAATACAGGGTGGGCCAAAAGTCACATTTTTTGTTTATTATTATTTTGTGTGTGTGTGTGCTGTTGCTACATCCTGCTGTAACCACTTGTTGGCTACCACAGAACGTACAAAATTAATAATCATAGTACAATACCTGTCTCCATTCACCGTCATTGCATTCTCGAAGAAGTAGGGCTCTATAAATCTTTGTGATTTCACCCCACACCATAATGTACACTTAAGCGATTGAAATTGGTGCTGGTGAACAACTCTGGGGTTGGCAGTACCCCAAAATCGCATATCTTGTCTACTTACATATCAATTAAGATGAAAATGTGTTTCATCGCTGATTATTAAATTGTTAAGAAACTCGAATGCCTATTGGAAAAAGAAAATTCTACCACTTTGGTTTGTTGTTCGGTCCTTAAGTTTTGCATGGTGGTGTAACCACGGTTCGATGAATAAATCTGAAAATAATAAATAATAATAAATGAAAAAGATATTCATTTTTTACACGCAGACGTGACTTTTCGCCCACCCTGTAATTTTTAAAATTTATTCAATTTTTTTTTTTGTTGTAAAATTTGGAAAATTTATATGAAAATGGGGACAAATTACTTAGTCGAAATTTGTACATAATATGGCTACTTCTTTATTATCTTTCCAGCGACAAAGTAATATTTCATTTCTCGATTCAAATTGATGTTCGCCAAGTTTTAAAGCTTTAATGGTGCATTATGGCATCTGTTTGTTTCAACTGTGCCAGTATCTAAGAAACGTTTTTCCGATAGCAAGCACATCAAGCAGTACGACGTAAAAAAATAATTATAAATATTTGTTTATTATAATTATCAGCAGGTCCGCAGTATATAGAATGACGTAATACAAATAGCCAGCTGATGAGCAAGGACACCATCAAATCTTATAGTCAAATCTAATCGGTTTATCGCAACCAACAAAATTTTATTTGCTTACCAACAAAAACAACAAATTCAATTATATTGTTCCATCTTAGCTTAATCCACGTTTGGAAAAGGCAAAATGAAAGAGTAGAAAATGGGTTAAACAGTTTTCAATTTTGTTAATTATGTTCTTGTATATCTCTGGAAGCAACCTGAGTATTAAAGTGGGAGCTTAATAGATGCAATTAGGTAAGCCACGATAACTGGAAGCTATTATAAAGAATAATTTTCGTAAAAATTCGTCACAACTTTTTTTGTCTATCAGTTATTAGTACAATCCAAAAAAAGACTGAATCCAATTGAAAATACCGTTATTTGTTACATTAAGTGAAAATACAGTTAATCTTGTATATATTTATTTAAAAAAAAAAAACAATTTGAATGATTTTGTAGTATAACTGACACAATTAAATAACTTTAAATGACAAAAAAAAACACAACACAAAATTGGTTAAAAATCACTGAATAAACTTTAAAGGGTTAATTAATAAAGTAAAATACAGAAGAACAGAAGAAATTAAACGAATCATTTCAAGCTGAAATTGAATTTATAATTTTCTGTTTTCTTTTTTTTATTATTTCCAATTAACTAGCCATATCAATACCAATACTCTTTCCAGCAAGCTATACAGACCAAAAAGTAGTGATAAAATCACACCTTCATTATTTTAATAAAACCTTTTGTCCACATTTATATGCATAAGTATTATATTGTCCATTTTTGCGTTCTTTTGTCAATAATACAATTTTCTTTTTATTTTTTTTTTTTATACATTTTCATTTTGTATACTTTTACTATTGTTTCTGAAGTAAAAAAAAAAAAAAAAAGAGAAAAAAAAAACAGGAAAAATAAAAATTTGTTGCTGAAATAAAAAAAAAAAATTTATTTCTGGTCGGTCGATTATTTAAATAGCAGTGACAGCGGTGAATTAGGTTAAGTTTAAAACTTAAATTTATAAAAAATAAAAAAATACAAAAAAAAAAAACAGCTTTTTATAAATTAAATTTAGATTTTCTAAAACATTCTAAAGAGTCAATTTAAAATATATTAATATATTTATCTATATACCATCAGATATCTGTGATGTATTATATAAATGTATAGTATACATATTATATACATAATATTATATTTATATAATATTTTATAAATAAATAATCGTTTATAGGTATAGGTAAAAAACCATGTACTCGAAAATGGATATTTATATTTTTTCCTTATAGCGATATTTATCTAGGTACCTACTATATTTTCCATTATATTAGAGATACAGGTCATTGAATATGAATAAAACATTGCTAAGGGATTTCTATATTTATTTATAAAGGAGCAGAAACAAAAAAAAAAAAAAACAGTATGTATATGTAAAGGATAATTTGAACAGGATATTAAGGTGACTTTATTATTTTTATTTTTATTTATTTTTGTTTTGTTTTCTAATCGTCGATGAAACTTTTTTAAATTGGTCGATTATCCTTATTTTTGTTATTTTCTGGCTATAATTCTTCCTAGAATTTCAAAATATGGTGTGGTTGGATTTTTTGGGTTATTAGATTGTTTTGTTAATCAAAAATAATTAAATCAAGAATTTAAGTTTTTGTTTTTCATGAGAGAGAAAATTAATTAAATATTTTGATTTTATTAGGTCGATTTCTAAGAATGACATGGTTCAATGTGTATTAAATAAAAAAAAATGAGTTAATGTAGCAAGTGGTTCTTTGTATGGTTATTTACATATTATGATTTGAATTTGAATATTGTATTATTAAAAGTCAGTTTATCACGATATTATAGTGAAGTTTTATTACAAAAATTGTATATTTTGTAAATTATATAGTATAGTTCTATTAACTGTCGAAATAAAATTATATATATATTATTCTGCATTTATCTGGATGTTTGTAAGTTCAATGGAACGCTCCAACACATATACAAATTGCATATGTATACAAATAAATATATATATAAATTGCTTTGGTGCTTTTTTTTACCCCAAAAAAATTGCTTTGGTACAAATTGCTTTGGTGCTTTTTTTTGCCCCTGTCTACCATGCTGAACCTTTGCAGGAAAAATTGATTGCATGAAGTATATTTTTTTAATTTAATGTTAGTCTTCTTCGCAAATAATAAGGAAAAATAAAAAATAAAATAATATAAATAAAATAAACAATTTTTTTGATTTATAATAAGAAGAACCAATAGAAATTTTATCAATAGTTTAATATGGTATTATAACCAAAAGGTAAACAGCATTTAACACAAAAAAAAAACATAATTCACTCAAAGGTTATTCTTATTACTTAAAATTATACACAATAATATACATATGTATCAGCATATTTGTATTGTATAATATTATACATTATACTACTTTATTGCTTCTACCTTTTATTTTTGTCATTATTGTGTGCGTAACTCGCTTCACTCAAAAAAAATTATTTTTGTTTTTTTGATTATTTGCTGTATCTGTATTCTGTATGTTCTGTATGCTCCATTCCAAAAATATTATTTTATTTTCAGTGTTAAGTGTTTACTGTTCACTTCACTGTTCAGGTTCACTGTTCAATCAATAGAACTTGATAGAAGTAGAGTAGGATAACTAACTCTACTTCTACGTCGGATAATAAAACATTGTTTTTTTTAAATTGAAAATTATTGATGAAAATGTTTTTGTATTTTTTGTAAATTTTACCAATTTAGATACAAAATTTTGAATATTTTTTTAAAAATAACAAAATACCGTAATAACAGTTTATTTATATAGCAAAATAAGATCCCTATACAGTATACAAAAGACAAAATTTATATGAAAATAAGGTCCCATTTTAAAATTTGCTCTCCCAGAGGCCACAATAACGCTAATACGGTATAATTTACACTAAATGGAACCCAACTAACGAATTATAACTAAATGGAAGTGAGTACGAGTATACCATACAAAAATACGAACATTTTATACAAATTTGTTGGTATGGTACTTCTTTTTCTGTTATATAAAAAAAAAAAAGATTAGTGTTAGGCCAATATAAACATAAATAAAAATAAATAAAAAGTGATATAAACATAAGTACTGTAATTTCGGAATAAAAAATCTAATGAAAGAAAAAAATAAACTAGGATTTATTTTGCTTCCGTCATTTATGACGGGTTACAAAGCTAGTTATTAATATATTATAACAAGTTGAAGTACAAGTTACTCCCACAATATCTCACAAGGAACTTACAGCTCGTTAGTGAATGCCACCCGTATAATCTGAGAGGAGAAGAAAGATTTAGAGTCGCACGATTCAACAGAACAGCAGGTTAAAACCAATTACTATGTATAAAGGATTGCAGTTGTTTAACTCACTGCCAAATGAGATAAAGTGTATCAGGAACATCAATCGATTCAAAAAGACTATTTCAAAGTATGTTATAGAAAATTTTTAGAATATTAATTTTAAAGTTATTTTGTTTTTATTTTACTGATAAAATTTAATTGGTGATTATTTTTTTCTTTGTTGATTTTTGGAAGTGATATTATTTGATTATTTGATTTTTGATGTATTGAATTTACTTAAATTAGTATTAAATTATTGTTAATTCTAATTATATAAAGTTTTATACAAAACTAATAACAAAAAAAAAAAAAAAAAAAATATTTATAAAGCTGTCTTTAGCAGTATTCTTTTGTACGTTTTCCTTATATCCTTATAGCGCTGCGAAAGCAAACCGTGACATCGCAAATGTATCGACACGGTCACCAACATATTAACGTATGATCTTAAATGTAAAAAAAAAAAATTGTTTACATTGTCTCATGATTGGTAATTAATTTTACAGTGTATCCACGACTCATTTTCATGACACGGGTTGTTAAATTTGATTTGACGTTTATTTCAGGGAGAATGGGCTTAGAATAATCGGAATTGTAAGCAAAGTACATTGTGTCACCAACACAATCACAATATTGTTAGTTCAGATCGTATAGTTCAGATTTGTATCGGTTGAAATTTTTTGGATACATTTTCGATGTCACCGAAACTTAAGTCTGATACAAATAAAACAAAATTCAATTCTAAAATAATTAATCTTGGTTAAACTCTTTTATTTTTTCATCAATAGATTGCATAATATTACAAATATTAATTGTTAAACATAATAGTTTATGTCGCCTGCTTTTGTAGAGACTTGTCAGAAAATCAGCAAATAAGAACGATTGTAGATTAAGTTTCCACCAATAAGGTTTGTTTTTGCTTTATTTCTTTTTTTTTCTTATTTATGTTTAAATTAGTTTTTATACTTTGTAATAAAAATAATTTGATTGAAATGATTTTACTTGCCATAAATAGAAAATTTCAGATTAGTCTAAGTAAATTATAAGTCATAGGTGTAAATATATTTCGTAAAAGCTCTTAGTGTATTGTGAATAAAGAATAATAAAAATTAAAACTCTATGTTAAAGAATTGATAAAGAATAATAATAATTAAAACTCTATGTTTTCATAGAATCCTTAATCTGAATTTTATATCCACAGCTTTACTATTTAATTTGTCACTTAATTCTATTTGAAAAATTACATAAACCCTTATTAGTCTAATTTACAATAATTCTTATATCATATTCTATCAGAAATAGGTACAAAGAACCAATGCAGAACTCAATAATGTGGAACAGTCTCATTAAACAACCCTATAGAAAAAAAACAACACAAATTGTTTTTTTACTGGTAAATTAAACATGCATAGAAACCATTTGGCGAAAATTTGAGTATGTTCTTTTCAGTAAAATCAAATTTTTTTTAAGTAAAGTAAAGCTTGTATTTTTCATTACCACTTCCTTATATTGCATTATATTGTTATATGATTAAAATATATTATTATTACGTATACATATTCAAATAAAACACTAAAGATAGTGTATGAACATCTTAGAAAATTTGAATGTGCTAAATTAGGCAGATGATCTGATAATGGTCTACGCTGAAACAAGTTATAAGCATTTAAAAGATAAAATAAACAGTGATATATTAAAAATGTATGACTGGATGTGCGTACACAAACTAACGGTAAATGTTAATAAAACTAAATTTATGCTTTTTAAAGCCAAAAATGTAAATATAATAATTAAGTAATAGAGAAGCTCGACCACTATAAATATCTAGGCCGGTCTATTTAAAGAATTAGAAAAAAAACTTCCTCAAGGTACAAAAATATCAGTATACTACAGTCTATTTCACAGCACTATAATAAATGGAATAGGTATATATGGGGAATACTTTTAATAAAAATACAAGCAAACTTCAAAAAATACAAAATAAAGCGATAAAAATCGATCTTTTTGGGGTAGGATATAGAACTGCTACAAGTGAAATGTACAAAAAATATGGGATATTAAAGTTAGAAGATTTTAAAAATCTAACTCAAGTGGTACAAATACATAATATTCAAAATAGATTTGTAAAATCCAATACAACAACCAGAAAAAATAATGAAATACACCAGTATGAAAATAGATCAACTCATCATATAAAATATTCAGCTAACTTCCATCTACAAGAATTAGAACCTATACTAAATACTGGAGTTCGACTTTTTAATGAACTGGCGGTTGATGTGGAAAGCTTGCCAGCAAAAATTTTTTAAAAAAACATATAAAACAATATTTTGTCTAAACTCTAAATATTATAATAATTTAACCCTACATCGGATTGCATATCTTTTGGAGTATTAATATAAATTTTTATTTCTATTTTCTTAAATTAATTGTTTAAATTGTCTTTTGTCTAAATATTATTATTTTTATTTTTTATTATTTTTAATTCATTTATTCATATTATAGTAAAATACAATACTTAAAAATATACATTTACTAAATAAAAATAATAAGAATAAATATAGGATCATTCGGATATTCATTAGAATATGTGATGAATGAAACTGCAAGCAAAAATACAAGCATTAAAAATATAAAATATTGTTGGGTACATACATAGTAAAGTAGAAAATTAAAGCTAAATATGAAAAAACTAAAATATCTTAAAATTAAAATTATATAATGAAAAAAATAAAATTTAAAATAAAATTTCATAAAATTTAAAGCAAAATTTAAATAATAAACGAGAGTAAGCAGAATTAAATACAAAATTATAACAAGAATAAAAATTAAATTAATAACTAGAAGACTGAAAGAAAATTAAAAAAATTATAGTTAGAAAAAAAACTAAATTAAAGTTAAAACTAAATAGTATTAAAAACAGATTCAATTTGAAGGTGATCCAGTTCAAAAAGCCAAAATCGAAGATTTTTGCAAAATGAAACAGGTGATCTGTCCGATCTTAAAGAATAAGGTAACATATTAAAAATTTTTGGAGCTATATAATCATAAAAGTGGCAAAAATGAGAGGTACGGGCTCTTGGAACATTTACAAGGTATAAATTATTAATTCTAAGATGATATCTAGTAACAAATCGGTGAGCGAGATAGCCCGACCTATTGAAAAAAATTTTCAATGTTTTAAACAGATATAAATGTCTAAGTGGTAGAATATCCAACTTTTTAAATAAAGGAAAACTAGGCAATAGTCTATTTTTTTTTAAAATTATCCTTATACAGTGTTTTTGAGCGATGAGAAGAGGTTGAATTTTATTAAAATAAGAACCACCCCAGCAACTAATTCCATATTGCAGCTTAGAACTGAATAGAGCAAAATACACCATTAGCATAACTTTTAAAGAACAATACAGATTTAAGTGGTAAATGTTTCGCAAAATATTCTTAAAATAATTATTTAAATAGGAAGTATGTGCAGACCAATTCAGTTTATTATCAAGTAAAACACCCAAGTACCTAAACGTATCTACACTTTCAATGTTAAAACAAGAAATACTACAAGGCGAAGAGAAGACAAAAGAGTTTAGAGACTGTATAGGAAATAAAGGAAATTTAGGACAATCAGGAGAATGATACCAAATACTAAGATTCTCGAGGAGACAATTATTAAGCCTAAATTGCATAATTTTAGTTTTATTACTTATAACTAATTTATGAACATAAAACCATTTTCGAATTAGGTCCAAGTCAAAATTTAAATCGCAAAATAAGTCAAGTAGATTATTATTGTTGTATGAAAAAGCAGTGTCATCCGCAAAAGCTGTAGGTATACCCTTGAACTGTTGTTGCAATAATGAATTAATAAAAATAAGAAACAGAACAGGACCAAATACTGAACCTTGGGGTACACCAACCTTGATACTAAGAAGGTCACTGAACTTTCCATTCAATTTGACTCGTTGCTTCCTATTATTAAGATATGACTCGAACCAATTAAAAATAAAACCTCTAAACCCCGCATTATAAATTTTAGTTAATAGTAAATCATGACTTACTGTATCAAACGCTTTAGTGATATCTATAAATAAACCACTACAGAAATTACCATTGTTAATACCACCATAAATTTCACTGCAGAACTTTATAAGTGCATCCTCGGTACTTCGTTTTTTCCTAAAACCAATTTGTGCGTCACTAAAAAATTTACTTTTATCAAGAAACTGTAATATTCTGGACTTAATAGCTTTCTCAAAAATTTTTGAAATAGCAGGCAGTATAGATATAGGTCTGTAGTTATTAGATTCCAATATATTTCCTTTTTTAAAAAGGGGAATTACTTCAGCTACTTTTAACTCATCAGGAAAGATTCCTTGATAAACGCTGAGATTAAAAACATAACTTAAAACATCAACAATAAGTAGCGAAATCTTCTTCAAAAAATTATTGGAAAAAGAATCGTTAGGTGCAGAATTAGATATTTTAAGACTCATAATGAGTCTATGAATTTCCAAAGACGTTATAGGTTCAAAAAATTAATTTAACATTAACGATTTGCATTTTATCACAATATATATATATGATAAATTTTTATTCTATTTTTGATATAATTGTAACTTTCTTTTTCTTTCTTGTTAATAATCACATACAATACGTCATATATTTGAATTAATAAAATTTTACACACCATGTCATCCGCTTCATTTTAAAATAAATATAAGAAATATATTATTATATATTCTGTACAAGCTCCTTAGCTAGTTTTGAGAAACTTGAATAAATAAATCAAGTTATTTATTTTGCAAATATTTAGTTAAAATTAACGGTAATAGATAAATATACAGTAAGAGTGTTTTCCTTTTAGCTCAATTAACTTTTATTTATATTTTATTGCTTTGACAGTAATTTGTATCTCATAGCCTTGGGTACATAATTCTTAATTACAAATAATTTTGTATAACAAAATTCCAAATTTTTCGAATTAAATTTTCGTCCTATACATTTAGTTTTTGTTTTTATTACTTTGACAATTGAATCTAATACGCTTGGGTATCCAATTCTGAATTACCAAATTCTGCGTAAAAAAAATCCCATTTCCCAAATTATAAATTTATCGCAACTTACAACTTTGTTAATTCAGAATTTTGTATTTTGTAGACATAATGTTAACCATATTATAATGTTATTAAGCTGGCTTAATTCAACTGAAGGAAATATACAATTAATGTAAACTGTATTGCACATCCTGTATTGCAAATAGTAACACCAGATAGTTTCGTCAAGTTTTCGTTAACTTTAGTTGACTTAACATAGTTCGATGTCATTCATACTAATACATTCTGTACGAAAATTTTACATTTTTATTTGTCAGCTGTTGTTATTAGTAATAATTGCTATTGTACAAATTATGTGAATCTGTGCTTAAATTCAAGATTTATGATATTATATAACCAAATAATTTAATTATTTACATACGTCATAACTAATATAGATAATACCCCTAACTATAATAGTCATAAGGCGTCATATGATGTCATATGATATTGTACACCAACATGAAATTCCATTTAACCAACTATAATAGTCATAACCATCATTCGTTGTCTTTTCAAAATCATTCGTTAAGTCATAAGCATAAAGAGAAGAAGCGTACAAATCATAAGCAATCATAAGCATTTTTGACAGCAATGTAACAAAATAATTTTGTAAGGTAAATAAAAAATTGCATTTTTTTGTATGTTTTTAAGTTAGAAGTTTATTTAAATTCCAAAATAAAAAAAAAACATTTAAGAAATTTATTTAAAACTTAAAATAAAAAAACTAAAACATTTATTTATAGAATTTATATTATTATTTCAATTCTTTAAAATTTTGGTTTTGACGTTTTGGTATGATTAGGTATTACAATTATAGTTAAGAATGTGATTGGTTATGATTTTGTAAAATCATATCGAATCATATCGGACATTATTTAACGAAGTATCATATGATATCATATGACTATTATAGTTAGGGCTAACCAAATATAGATAATCAAAAGTTAACTTCTATTTTAAAAAATTATATTTTTATTGTATTAACTTTCACAAGTTCTAAACTCTATTGACTTTTCGTTTAGTTTTGACATTAGCTTAAGTCAGCCTAATGCCAATATGGTTATTAGGTACCCTTTAATTCTTTTTCATTGCATATTTCTACTATGAACGTATGAATGTTATCTGTGAGTTATATACTTAACTGAAATTAACATCATATTTTCTTCATAAAGTTGATTTATAGTATAAACAGAATTGGGGCGACTAGCGATAGATATAGCTACAACTTCTGTCAAAAAACAATAGCTCCATACATTTTATATGCACATAAATACAACTGCGGATACTGTAGCTGGACAACGGATACAATAATTAGAAAAATTTCTATTTTTGTATCCATCGACCAACTATTTTTGGTAGCATATATGATTTAACTTATTATAATTAATCTTAAGCAATTTCCAACAACATTAAAATATTAAAAGTATGTCCATTTTCTTTTACATTCTTTGTAAAATCGCTTTTGAGGAAAAATTTATAAATTTAGTAAATTTAGTAGTTTTTGTAGCTCTACTTTGTATCCGCAATTGTGTTTATGCCAGCAATGTATTTATCACCAGTAGCTGTATGTGTCGCTAGTCGCTCCAATTCTCTTTATACCATTAAGTGCATGAAATTATCAAAAAAAACTTTTTTTTTTTGTAAAACAACAAACTTACATAATAATAATGTACCTTCTATTATTAAATATTTCAAATATTTTAAAATTTTGTTCTTGAAATAAAAACAGTCGTAAGCCACGATGAATATCAAATCATTCTACTCAAATTTAATAAATCTATTAACATGGAATTATTTTAAATTTTAATTTTTTAGTTTTGTCCCCTTTGGATTGTTTATTTTTGTGTGCAAGATCCAATAACATTAAGCTTACAAAAATAAAATGCCATGTGCAAAATAAAATATGTACACACACAAGGATAATATTTTATTGATTGTATCCTAAAATTTAATAAAACGCTTAGTATAAATTCTGATATTTATAAGCTTTAAAATATGTATAGAAAGCCGTTATACCTACATTATACAGCAGTATTTTTTTTTTTTTTCATTTTTATTATGTTGTATGTAGGTATGTATATACGAGAAACTTCAATCCCGTAAATAAACTACATTTTATTATATTTATTATTTATAAAAGTGAAAAGGGAAAACATTGCGAAATAAAAAAAAAAAAAAAAATTGCATAAGCTTGTCATCATATCAACAATATACACATGCTTCAAAAATTTATATTTAAAACAATTCGGTATAACATCAAGAGTCGAATTGCCAGTTTTTTGTTTTAGTTTTTTTATTATTTGAAATTTTGTTTTTTATTAAATTTCATTTAAGACAAGCTATTGTTTTTCATGATTTTCTTGTTTTTATTTTACTTGTATTTTTGTTTTTTTGTATTTTTTATTTTTTTTTATTTATTCTTTTGTTTGTGATCAGCAATTTTTACCATGTATGTAGTAAAATTGTTTATTTTTTTTACAGTTATTTACTTGATTGATGGGTGAATAAGTTTTAATAAAACGAAAATAAACGAGTCCTAACTAATGGGTTTGGGTCTAATAAATTGTAAGCTTTTTGTAGACGAAAAATCTTTATCAAAATTTTTATAAATATACATAGAAAATTTATTTAAAAGATAGTGAATCTTTAATACTTAATACATACTTGAGTAACACTTAAATTAGTATTTGTAAGAATTGCAAGAAGAAAAATGGTAAATAGAGATAATTTCGATGAAAATAAGAGCTTTCAATTTAGATTTTAATCAAGGTTTAACATTAGAGTAAAAGACATTTAACTCGCATTATGTTCTGTTACTATCTATGTACCATAAATGGACATAAATGTGAAATATTATTTAAATTAATTGAAGAATTAGTACCCACCAGGCACGAAGCGTCCATATATTGAGTTGAATGAGTGCTTCCCCAAATAAAATATTATTTATTATTTTTTATTTTTTGCAGCTTAATATAAAATATATATTTAATTTAATTTAAAAATTACTTAACTACAAAAATTCAGATCGAATGAAAAAAAATTTCAAGCAAAAATTATATGCATTTATAATTAATTATATTAATTACATTATGTATGTTTTGAAAATAATGCGTATATAAACATCATTATTTTCTATTATTCTTTCAATCATACAAGACAACAAGAGATATTCAACAACCACAAATTTAAAATATTTTAAAATACGGTTTATTAAAAATCATTATTCTTTTACCAACGTAGCTATAAATGAAAAATTAAATATCATTCTCCTCATACACAATACACATACAATCAAACATACTGTCTCTATTTAGTTTCCTAGCAATAGAAACAAAATAATAAATGAAGCGACAATAAAATAAAATTTTAAAAATGATTGAGTCGCTGATATTCATTCCAAATCTACCTGATATAATTAGAAAATATCTGATAGAAAATAGATTATCTAGAGAAACAGCAAACAAAATATCGCACGACACAAATGAATTTGCAAACAAAAAAAGTAGCAAGGAATGAATTAATTTTGAGCATTATTGGGGTTGTTGACTTAAATGAGAATTATTATTTATATAAATAATGTATGTAGTTTTGGGTTTTTTTTAGAGAGTAGTATGAATTTGTGTTAAGTAATTCTGTAGTTTTTTGTTATTGAATGCTACATTGTTTATTTTCAGCCATAATTTTGTTTTATGCAAATTTGAAACAATTTGTTAACAAATGAAATAATTTAAAACATTTTTGTTTTTATTATTTATAAATAATTAAAATAGATAATTGTAACTGTGTTATCATCATTTCGGTTAGAAGTTTTGAGGAAAAATTATTAATTGTTAAAGATGGTAAAACAATGCTTGCCCTACTAATAACAACAACAACAAAAACGTGTAATCAGTATTTTTCAATAAAATCTAATAATTCGTATACAAGGTATTTTCCAACATTAATATAGAAAATTCATATTCACACTTTTTTACATTGTTTTCTTAAAGTCAGAGCTTAAATTAAAGTTTTATTTTCAGATGAAAATTTTAATAACAAAAACAGTATTTGCGAAATATTAACATTTTTAATTGAAACAGAATTCAACAACTCTTTTAATGAATAGTCTTAACTTCGATAATTGATAATAAAATAAGGAAAAAAAAACTTTTTTTTTTAGAAATATTTGCCTTCAATTTAAGCGTACTAAAACTACAAAAATAAACTTTAGAATCGCAGCTTGATATAATGTTTTCATAGCAAGTTATGATTGTAATTACGGAAAAAGCAAATTAGCCGAACTTTTTACCAAATCTCTTAATCTCATCTCAAGACTTCCTAGAATTTCTGCTAATTTGCTTTTTCCGTAATTACAATCATAACTTGCTATGAAAACATTATATCAAGCTGCGATTCTAAAGTTTATTTTTGTAGTTTTAGTACGCTTAAATTGAAGGCAAATATTTCTAAAAAAAAAATTTTTTTTTCCTTATTTTATTTTCGATCTTTTAGTGAAAATATTTTTTTAATGAAAAATAATATATTTTCAAAGAACAACACATATAATCAAATGGCACTAAAATTCACTCTAACGCAATTTGGTTATTATTGCTCATACTTCAAATGTATAATTATATTTTATATTACTGTAACAAATTTTATAAAAATATGTGTATTTTTAAAAAATGTTTGGAGATTTTTGATTAGATACCTTTGAATTTTTTAATTTACGTATTAAAAAATTACGCACTTTATAAAAAGAAACCCTGTTAAATACAAAAAATATTTGACGTAAAATCGTAGATTTAAATCTGTGGAAAAGTCTGAAATGTAAACACTCATCCGACTTTATCTACGATAAAATTCGATTTTGTCCGAGGTGTATACGCTGCCTAAGCATAAATTGGCATATAAAAGTATAATATATACATGCATAAATCGAAATTGAACTTTTTTTACATGCGAGAAGAGTAATTTGTAACTGAGTGATAGATAACTGATACTTGATTGGTTCAAATTTTGTTTTCTTCCATAAATAATGTTTTCATTTTATTTTCAATTAAACTAAGCCATATGATTATGTATGTAACAAATGCAAGCCCTATATGACACATGTACGTACATTTGCATATACTTAGTAAGAGAAAGAGAAATAATAAAAGAAAGAGATTAATAAAAGAAACCAAATTAAAAACACAAAAAAATATAATGAAAATATAATTGAATAGTAATAGAAAATGATTGAAATATAATGATAATGATTTGTATTGCACACATTTATTTTGTATTCCTTTTTTGTTTTTTTTTTTTTGCTTCTTTACACCATAGAAATGTCAATAAATATAGTGAATTTAAAGAGAAACCAAATTTTAACTTTATCAAATATCCATATTCCATTATTAGTACACACACATATGTAAATTTTACCTTAGTTGAATGCAAAGAATATCTACAATCTATATTAACAAGAATACGCACTCCCATTTTACGACAACCTATTTTTTAAGAAATATCAAACCGAGCAAAATATCATTAGTTAAAAGAGGTAAAATTTACATTTACTTATCGTATACCAAATTTATTATGAGAGAGAAAAGGTACAAAACAGATGTTTGCCTTTTGCTTTATACTGTAAAATAATTTTGCGTTCTTATTATTCTCCTTTGGATTTGTTTACGTTTCCTCCCATTATTTATATGAGGCAGGCTGGCAAAAAATGTTAGTTCTAATTTAGTTTGTTCCCTTATACGATGATTAATTCTGATCTTTTATTATTTTAATATTTTCGTTTTAAACATTATTATTTTCGTATATACCTATTAAAAATATTAAATTATAATTACATTACAATAATATAAAATATTAATTATATTTTTGTCAGTAATAATTTGGAGTTAGAAACATTATTATTTTTTATTAATTATATTAGTAAACCTAAATATTTATTATATTGGTATACGATTATAAAATAATACTGAGGACAACATCTATTTACAAATCACAGAATTTAAAGAATATGATAACGCTGTTTTAGTTAGGTCTCCTAAAAATCTTAGGCATAGTTGATATAATTTAGAAAATAATATTGTTAAATATTTCAACGAAATTTTTGTCGAATTGTTTTTTGAAATTATTAACATTTTTTTATTTAATTTCAGCCAACTTTTTTTGTTACTCTTTTTTGTTTACTATATTTTTTCTTTTTCTTACACGTAAAATTCTTCTTATCGTCTATTTCTGACAATGTTTATCAAATTTGTATATGAATTTGTGTGCAAACAAATGAATACGTACATGAGTTCATACTCTTTTTATGGATATACTTTGGTTAAATGGTTATTGAAATGGGTATTTTGTTGAATTGAAGCAAATTGAAACAAACATATAAAGTCCAAGGCAAGTTAATTAAGGCAAATATAATAATACTTCCTCTATAACAACAATTTCAGTTCTATTAACCATTTCAGAAATATATGTGAACAATTTTAACTGTTGAATTTAGCTAAAATTTCAATAGAAAGGGAAAGCCAAAGCAAACTAATGATTCCTTTTATAGTGCTTCCCCACTTTAGAATTACACGCCCCGTCACTGGTACCTACATAGTCCTTCAAAATTCAAAATCATGTTGGTGATTATTCAAGCAAATATATTTAACTATACCAGCGTTAAAATGATGATTCACCCAAAATATATGCAATTACATATTATGTACATAAATTTTTTAAAAACTAAAATATTGAAAATTTGTAACGATTAAAAAGAGACAAAAAATATAATCAGAAAATATAAAAATTTAACTTCTGCAATTACCCATCACTATAAACAAATCACACAAGGACAAACGTTTGAGCCACATTTAATTTTTTCTGATGTACTTTCCCGATCCAGGAACCCCGACAAAATTAAAATACTATAATCCGAGTAAATTAAACAGAAAATATTTAAGATCTGATTCGTAAGGAAAAGCCATAAAAATGATTTCTAAATCAAAAAATTAGTTTGTAAATAAAATATTTATAATTTGTTTTTTTAATATAATATACGATTTAGGTTTAAGTTGTACATAAAATTTTGGACAAATAAATGACACTCGTTTTCAAAAAAGAATTAGATAGGTTCGAATTGAATAAAATATAATTTTTCACAAACAAAAGAAATGTGAAAAAAAAAATGTTTAATGAAAAAAAATAAAAGCTAGTATTTATTTTATGCCTGTCAGTTATGACAGATTACGGGGTTAGTTTTGATATCTTCCAATCAAAACTATCGATTGATCTCGGTAATAGTTTTGTAATTTTGTGACATAATTTGATGGTACAGCTTTTAAATCACTCATAGCCTGATGCGAAATTTATTCCAAAGCACATTATTTCTAAATGTCTAATCCGCTTCATATAACATACAGATATTGTAATGAAAACTGGATTCCAAAATTTGAATAAAATATTATTCAGTTTTACAGATTAATCACAGTCCTAGTCCCAGTTCGGTATTTTCATTTTAAATTGATTTATTACGTTTTATGGTTTTATTAAATAACATTTTCCTTTACTAGAGCTCGTTTCGATGAATAATCCAAATGAATATGTCCCCTTTGTTATCCCTAATATTTAATTATTTGATTACAGTTGAATGCTTTTTTCCATATTGGATTAGTTTCTGTTGATATTTTTCTTCTTTGTTTTAGACTGGAGAAATTTGACAAAATACAAAATAAAAAAAAAAAAATGGGGATGTTTTTTTCTTCTACAGAGTATTTTGATACTAACAAAGTAGTTTTGCAATATTGTAAATAATAATATTGTTTAACGAATTCAAACAAACTGAAAAAAAAGAACAATCATAACTCAACATTTTATAGAACTGAATTTTTAAAATCAAAAATAATATTTCAAATTTAAAAAATGCATTCAATATTTAGGTCTTAGGATGTATTCAATATTTAGCTTTAAGCTAATATCACTTTAATAATATTATATATATATATATATATATATACATATATATATATATATATATACATATATATATATATATATATACATATATATATATATATATATATATTTTGATTTATTGAATGCAGTGGAAAATGTTAAACTTTCCTTTTCTATTCTAGTGCTAGTAGGTTCAAGTAGAGGAAATGTTTTATTATATAAAATAAAACGAGTAATGTTTAACGTCTATGTTTTCTTAAATAACAGAATTTCACTTTATTTTCATTATTAGTATAGTACCAAATTTTACTCTGGACAAATTTCTAAAATTAAAATTTTTTTTAAGATTAATAAAAGAATACGTTTTTCAATTAAACTTCCATGTTCTTCCAATGGGATTTTGTGATTGATGGGATGTTCTGTCAGCCTGGAATCTTATGATTAGTAAGTAAAATAACGTACCTACCCAGTATTTGACATATCATTGTGCACACATAATTTTTTCAACTTTATTAATCAATTTAAATAAAGTTTTGAATCTGTCGGGCATCAACTTCAATTTCAAATGGAAAAAGTTAGAGAATTTGGAATGAAAAACTATTATAATGCCAGGACGCACGTACTTCGTTAAGATTTGATATTGTGGCCAGTTTTCTAATTGTTGTTTTTTAGTATAATTTGATTTTTGTTAATATGTATTCACCATTATGCTGCTGATCTATTCATCATCTTCTGTAACTCTATCCGTGGGGCATTGTACAAAAACAAAATCCTTCTATGGTCTACCATCTGCGACTAACCTTTTCAATTGTGATCAATTTCTTTGTTGGGTACTGCTTCAGCTAAGATTGTTGTTCTCCATGTTTATCGCGGCCTTCCAACACGATATGTACTCTGAGGATTCCAATTGAAACATTGTTTCGCGATGTTCTTGTCAGCTTTCTTCAGAGTATATGCCCGATCCAACGAAATTTCTTGTGATGGATTTCCATGTTTATTTGCATTTAATTTGTATTTTTGCCACAGCGCTCTATTGAAAATATTTTGTGGTTTGTGAACTCCATGTGTTTCGCAGGCGTACTTGAGAATATTTTTTTTTTTTTTGTATTTTTAAAATTCTTTTATTTATTATACCATGTTATATATTACATAACTTAGTACCATTATCATAAATTAAATTAAAAAATTTGCAAAACAGTAATGGTAAAATTAGATAAATGTAAAATTAGATAAAATAATTAAATTATATAATTAAGCAATATTAGGTTGATAATTCTGAGCTAAAAGTAATACAGTTACAGGAATAGAAAAATAAAAATAAAAAATTCAGTATTAAAGTAATAGAGTAAATCAAAACGTAACGCAAAAAATTTAAAAATTATAAAATAAAACACAAACTTATAACTATTAAATATCAGTATATACATTAGAAATAATTAAATTTAATTAAACGTAATTAAACAAAATTAAACAAGGACAGAAAATTAAATAGGAAAAAAAAAGAAAAAATTAAAATTCGAGATAAACGATTACAACAAAATAATAGAAGCCTGAGAAACAAAACTTAAAAGATTTAAAAGAATTAGGTTAAATTAGCAACAACTCAATTTGAGAGTGATCAGAAGATTCATTAAGTGAGATCTAAGATTTTTGATAAACGTAATAGAAGTTCTATCCGATATTAAAGAGAAAGGTAACGTATTGAAAATTTTGGGAGCTAAAAAGTCATAAAAGTGGCGAAAATGTGATGTATATCATCTAGGAACATTTATTAAAAATAGATTATTGAGATTGTAGTGAGAACTAAATCGATGGGCAAGATAGTCTGATCTAATGAAATAAATTTTTTGTGTTTTGAATACATAGAGCTATATCCAGCTTTCTAAATAGTGGAAAACTATGTGTAAATCTATTTTTCCTCATGATTTATCGAATACAATATTTTTGGGCAATGAGTAGGGGATGAATTTTGTTAATAGATTGTATACTTGAATTGAAGTGTACGTATGAAAGTATGAATGTATGGAAGGTAAATAATATTATTATCTCTACGCCTCAGTGATTGAATAGAGATATATTTTTTGCCTTCCACATATTTAGGAGCATCCAGAAAACAATACGTGTTATACCAACGTGGGCTTCAATATCGAAATTGGCATCTTCGTCTGATGCTTTACTGGTAATTAAAATTTTACTCACCTCTTGGATTCACGTTTCACCATAGAGGATTGGATAATTGGATTGGTTTTAGCTGTATTGACTTTTAAGGTTGTACTTTTTTCAGTGTCATGCAACATCAGCGTAATCTAAGTGGCAAATGTGTTCGAATGGAATCCATTGGATGCTGTTGCTCTCCTTGTTTACGTCCACAATAGTAGTCAATAGTTGCGTTTTTTTTTAGCTAATCAGTCTACTCAAACTTGCACAAAATTGCTCACAACTACGCAAGCTTTGTATTTGCAGAGCTCACCACTAAAGATTTTAAAATATTCTAGCGGTAAAGCTTTGTATTATACAAGATTTTATTAATTTTATGTCAAAATTGAGTTAAATAAAAAATGTATAGATGGTCATTCAGTTTTGAAGGTTATGTCGATAATTTTTCTTGCCAATAAAATTCTAAAATATTTTTCTAATTATAATAAATATTTTAAATAATTATATTTTTATACACATCAGGTTACTAACTACATTTCTTGCCAAACGAAAATGTTGCTTAAACTGATTATTTGAGTACATCTCAATAATTTCTACATAATTTTAAATTTTTGGTATTTTGTTACATCGTTCTTCGAATAATGAATCAGACGAAGATGATGAGGAAGATGAAGAAGAATTTAGTAGTGAACATACATCAAAGCTATTCTGTATAAATATTGTCAGAAATAAGTTTTACTGTATATTTATTAATTTATAGATATAATATTTTTTTCGTTAAACAACAGAAGAATTAAATTTTGTAAGTTCTCTTTAGTTACCGCTCAGTTTATTTTTATTACTTTTAATTAAATTTTAATTTTTTAAACAAAACGAATTTCACACATAAAAAATTCAACGACAAACCAGTATAAATTCTGAGGTTATGTTTTGCTCAAAATCTAACTTTTTTCGTTTTATTTACAAACTGCTCAGAAACGCTTCTGAATAGTTTTCTCAGCTAAAAAAACGCAACTATTATGTCATACGATAAAATACGATCGATTTGTTAGCCTCTTGAATATTATTGACATAAAAAAGGTCAAATATCTCAAAAACGCTCAATAATGTTTCAATCTTAGTATCAGATATCAAAATTAAAACTTAGATGTTTTCATTAGTCAATATTTCGGTTTGTAATTAAGACGTTTTTTACAGAATATGTAATTTTTTTTTATAGTCAAATAATCCACATAATATAAAAATCAAAATATATGACTCTCAAAACAAATTATTTAAATTATTTCACTTAAATTAAATTGTTATTTGTATAATATTTTATTTAGAATTAATTAAAAAAGTAAAATGTTCATACTTTACTACTCTTTGTACAGAACAAGTTTAATATGATATTAGAACCTATTAAATGTTTTTACATAATCCAAAAAAAAAACACATTTTTTCAGAAATTTTTAATAAATTTAATTTGACATTAATTAAATAATATTAATTGTTACGAAAAATATTAAAAATTGAGAATAAAACTATCAGATATAATTTAAATAACTTAAAAATGTATTTAATTAACCCAATTTATTTATGCCTTTCATGTCAATATCACAATTTTACTATTATTATTATTATTGTATTAATATTATATTTAATGGGTTTGCTTTTATTTTACATTTCTCAAACGTATAATAAATTTAATTAAATTTTAACATAGGCCGAAAAAAGTAAAACAATAATACAAAAATAAATATAATAATATAATATAATCGACAATTACATACATAGAAATTATTTTGCTTAATATGCAATATTTGAATATAATTATTTCAAAAATTATCATCAGACCACCATACACCATTGGACTTCAGAAATTAAATGTAATATAGCTACACTAAATCCTATTATAATATACAGTTTCATTGTCAATAATTAAAAAAAAACAAAAACGAAAAGCATAATAAAATCAAAAAATAAACTAAACAAATAAAATAAAATAAATTTAAATATTGTAATTAAATTAATTTCCAAAACAGATTACAGTAAAGTAGTTTAAAATTATACAAATTAGTAAAATATAAAAATAATAAATTATTAAATTTATGTTTATTTATTGTTTTAAGTTTTAAGTTGATAGACCCCAACAGCTAATATTTTTATGTTGATTATAAATTAAATAATAATTAATTAAAATTAATAAAATTATAATAATATATTATTTTTTATAATTTATTTTATAATATTATGTGGTAATCGGATGTACAGATAAATAGGATAAATATTTTACAACAGCTATGTAATGATAATAATCATGTGGAGATACATGCGGAGATACCACACAACTGTATAGGTTTTACTGTGTCCAGATAGTAGTAAATAATCGAAAGAGGCTTCAGGGACTACCTATTAGCGGGGAAGGCAGTTTGAAGGACTGTGGGACTTTAACCCACTAAAAACTCCTATCATTATTGCAACATTAAAACTAGTCTTATAGACTAACCATTAATTTACATTTAACTTAAAGAAATTTAGATACCTTTGATCTACCAAAATCCAATAAGGTTTTAATAGATAAAAGGTTTTAACCTAACTCAAGTGGTCTTGTTCGTTTTAGTCGCTTCACAAAGTTTTGATTGTCAATTAAGCTAGAAGCTTCGGTATTGACATCTTGGAGTTTTATGCCGTGCAGCGCATTTCATTATTTCGTCTTTTATAGATTAGATCTTCAGATCTCGATGAATATCGGCATTACGAACATACCATGGAGCATTGACTATGTTGCGCAGTACCTTTTTTTTGAACGTTTGGATAGTTTGAATATGAATTTGTTTAGCACATCGCCATATTTGAATACCGTATGCCCAGACTGGCTTCAATATTTGATTATACATCAAAACGTTGTTATAGGTCGAGACCTTAGAATTCCCCCCAATCAGCCAGCATATTTCTCTATATTTGAACTGAAGTTCTTGTTCTTTGATTTTCACATTCTTCGCTCTTGATTTTCGCTCTTTCCATTTCAGTTTTGTACCCAAGGTCATGCCAAGATATTTAGCTTTATTCTCGTATAACGACATCATTAATTTTACCTAAGAGAGGTGTTACTATGTTTTTATAGGTGAAGTTTACATGACTAGATTTGGCTTCATTTAATTTAATTTTCCATTTTTTTGCACCGGTTGGAAAGTTTGTCATTATAGCTTTTTGCAGTTTGTTTGTAGCTTCTTCTATAGTAAAACGAACTGCCATCAACGCTGTGTCATCTTCAAAGATTGTTATTTTTATATTTTCAACTTCGGATATATCGCAGGTGTATAGCAAATATAAAATTGGACCCAGTATACTACCTTGCGGTACTCCAGTTTTTATAGCTCTTAGAGAGGAGTATTCATTCTCATTTTTAACTCGAAAAACTCCATTTGAGAGATATGATGAAAATAATTCAACACAATTTTTAGGGAGCAAACAACTTAGCTTTTTGATGAGTCCTTGATGCCAAACTTTATCAAAAGCTTGGGCTACATTTAGAAATACTTAAGATCAAATTTGTTTATTTTTCAGTGCCCTTTCTATAATGTCTGTTATTCGATGTACTTGATCTATTGTTGAGTGTTTTTGTCTAAACCCAAATTGGTGATTAGGTATTATATTTCGGTTTTCTATAAGGGGTTGAATCCTTCTCAATAGTAATTTTTCAAACAACTTCGATATTTGTAGGGAGCAAAGATATCGGCCTGTAGGATTTGGTGTCGTTAGAAGGCTATCAGGGTTTTCAGATTATTATTATCTCTGCAATTTTCCATATACTAGGTACGTATTTAAGCTTAATACAGGCATTCATTATATATACCAAGAGTGTGAGAGCTTTGTTGGGTCTATTTACTTTGACCAAATAATCAAATTAATTTTACATATATAGAGACATTTTTGTTAGAGTTTCAAATCAAATCTTCAAAAAGTTTTATTTTATCTTTGTATAAGGGTTACAGAAAAACTAATGTCAAATTATATTTCACTAGTTTTAATTGCGAATGATGGGTTGAAATTCTGTAGTACCTATTCAAAAGACTAGACTGTTAGTAAGTTCAAATTATAGGTTTTTGTAACAAATTTAAAATTTGGTTAAACAATAGGTTATTTCTATAATAACTCAATTTCAGTATTTTTATTTTTTTTTAAATACAATGTTAACAACAGATTCACGAACAACCTGAATATAAGCCTATACTTAACAGTTTTTATTTATTTAAAATAGATGGTCTACAAATTAATCTGCTTATTAGCAAAATACTCTTTTCTGTTTCAGAATGTGAGCCTTCTTTAAACCAGGTTTAAATTTTAGACAAATTATATTCTAACCTAATGGACGCAAAGTTTATATTTTATAGTATAGCATAGGCTGTGAATATAATATAAAGTCAATAAGTAGTTTTTTAACTTAAAATAATTACTGCTCAATATACATATATGCACATTATATCAAAAAATATATTTATCTATCTTTGGTATATATATACATTACATATTTAATAATTTCACAAATTTAACTTTAAACTTTTTTTTTTTAAACTATTTCTGTTCTAAATGATTTTTAATTAAAAAAATTTAATAACTAAATACCACAACAATAAAGTTAAATGAATTTTTCCCTTCAGCATTCAAATTTTCCGGCGGAGTTGTATTTTAATTTATAAAACAAAAAATTTAATTTTTGTTTTTATATAAATTTTTTTTTTCCTCTTTGGCAAATGTAATCAATTTCACTTTAATCACCAACAGTCAGTAATATTCAACGATGTACAAAAGAAATGAAATAAAAGTGTATTACAGAGAAAGAAAGAGAGAGAGAGAGAAAAGAAAGAAAAGAAAAAAAAATCAATAATATACTCGTATAATAGTCAAATACGACATCTGCTGGACTTTGAAAGAAGAGAAATGTCACTTTGAGAATAAAAAAAAAACACACACACACACACACAAATAAAATGAAAAATCATTATTCATTATTTGATTTGAAACCCAACTTCCCTTTTTGTATTATCACCACCACAGGGATTATATAATGTGATCCTTTTAGCTTCCTATCAAATTGATAAATGAGCAAAAATTCTATAAATGAAATGAAAAAAAAAATAATTTTTGTATGAATTTAAAGGAATCAATAATGTTTTTTTTTTTTTTTTTTTTTTTCGAAAATATAATATTTAATTAACCTTGACAATTTCAAATTTCGAATTCGAAAATTGAAATATTGAAAAATTATTTATCTTTTTTTTTCTTTTTTGGAATTTTCTTATTTTAAATTTAAATTAATTTAAAATTTTTATAAGTGACAATCTGGAATTGTGTCAAAAAAAATTATTTTTTTTTTTTCGAGATTTGGCTTTTTAAATTCAAAATCAACATAATATTTAACCCTGAACAGGTGAAAGCAATAAATATAATATTATTTGTGGTATAGATGTATATTTATGTATATTAAAAATTAATACATTTTACCGTAATTAGTACAAGTTCATAATATATCTGTACTGTACCTATAAACATAATATAAGCGAAAGTAATATATTTCGTATGTCTGTATACGAAAAATTTATTATTTGTAATACAAAAATGTTTAAGCTTCTGTAATATATGAATCGAAGTCAAAGAAAGGGTTGACATTATACTTTTGATGTTTTCAAAAACAAAAAGGTTTGATATTTTGTTCTTCTATCACTTATGAAAGATAAACGATCAGTTGATTTTTTTTTTAAATTTTTTTACTCATCAGAAATTGGTTCCTATATTGGTCTAAAATTTCTCCAATTTGTCTTAATCCAGTCCAATTTCTTATGTTTGTTAGCCAGGTCGTTTATTTACTGCTGATTTTTTGTTTGCCTTTGATTCATACTTCGGTATTCAATTGCCTGTACTTATCATTTCTTATTATATGCCCAAAATAGCTTATCTTTCTGCGTTTGATAATTATAAGTAGTTCTGTTGCATTTTCTACCTATATAACATGATTGTAGACTATTTTTTTGTTTTTCCAAAATGTCTTCACATTTCTATTCTACGTCTGATTTCCATATTTTTGCTTATCGTGTGCAAGTCAACATTATATTTAAATCTAAATGCTCATTCGATTATGATATTGTCTATTGTGACGGTGTCAGCGCTATAAAAGTTGTTTTTCGCTTACCATAGTCACATTTTTTTGTTTTATGTTGATATTTTGACCATGACGTTATGCTATGTGGATAATTGTGTCAATCAGAATACAGAATATTATTGATGCAAGTTAGATTAAATTTATTTCTTTGATTGACACAACTAATATATGCTTGCTGAAAAATATGTTCTGAATACAATTGAATATGTTGAATAACAATGGTAAATTGGTAAAAATATACAATTTTAACAATATCAAATATCAAATAATTCACTATAGAAATTTCTGTAATATACCGAAGAAATTTTCCAGTTTCATTTAAATAGAAAAGTTTATGTAATATATTTTTTATCTGGAATCGGCTGTATCACATAATGTATTACAAATATTATAAAGCAATTCTCAATATATGAAGACAATAAAAAAGTGTATAAAGTAAGATAGTTTATGTTGGCTACTTTCACTTTTAAAGCAACATATTGTATATTAATATTAAAACATAAAATTAATAAAAATTTTAATACAATTCGAAAATATTAGATTTAAAAATCTAATAAATACAAAATAATTAATAACTAGTATTTGCCTGCACTTCAAAATTCTATAAAGTTTGATACAAAATCGTGCTCAATATCATTATGAATATTGTTTTACATCATTTCAATTTATCGTGACAACTATATTTTTTTATTGATTTATCTTAAACAACAACCTCATACGTAGTAGTAATTTATTTAAAAAAAAAAATGTAATTTAAATCTGTAATGTTAAAATTGAAAATAAAAAAATTTAAAATAATTGAATTCGCCACGTCTCCTTTTTAATCCTTATCATTTAAAAGAATAAAAATCGATTTTGAAATGTTTATTTTTTTTTTTTTAAATGTGTTTTATTTTTATTAACTTTTTTTGTTTTATAGAATATATTACTTGTACAAAAAACCACTTAAACCAAATTATTCTATTTCTTGTTTTCATCCTTAATGACATACTAAAAAAGGGCCTCTGGGATTTTAAATTTCTTAATTTATTTAATCAGCTGTTACCTATCTATTATTCTTTTATTCATTCGTACTTTATACATTTTTTTTCTTTTTATTATTCAATTGAAAAAAAAACTGTTTTTGATCAAAAACCAAATTTTTATTTTGTATTTTTTTTTTTTTTACACCTACACTACTTATTCTAATCTATCGGAATTATATCTAATCTACCTTATATTTACCCTGACCCTTATTCTAGCCTACCAGCTAATTATATCTAGTTTATAACTACCCTAATTTATCTTATATTTATCTTAACTATTTTTATATACTATGTTTTTCTGTTTTAACTACTCATTTTTCTGTTCTTCTATTCTTTCCACCAATACTTATCAATGTTTATTAAATCAATATTCGTTAGGTATGTTCTCTCGTACCTAAATATTTAATCGATTTTGAAATGTTTCAGACATTTTTGTACCATACTTTTTTTAATTTACATATTAAATGATATAAAAATTGAATGAAGAATTCAAACACTTTTATGAGTGCTTATTTTTAATTTGTAATACACATGAGGGTTAAATAAAAATATTGATGTATCTATATTGAAAATGATTTCCATGAACCAGAAACGATTCATTAGTTTTAAAAATCACTTTAATAAAATTCCATTTCAATATTTCAAATACAATTTCTAAGTATCCTTTATTCTTTAAATAAAATGTACATCAACCTATGCAAAAACAGCAGCAGCAACAACAACAACAACAACAACAGCAACAAATTTATAGTATTCTGTTGATGTTGCTAAAAATATTTTTCAATATTTTATTATTGGGGTCAAAACAATTTTTCAGCAAAATTTGCATTTCAAATTGTTTTTTTTATGTGCCGGTTTATTTTTTTTTTTTATATTTTTTTTAAAGGAATATTTCTTTTCAAAGAGAAAAAAAAAATTGAAGAGTCCTTTTTGAAAGATAAGTACACTCAATTGAATTATTAGAAGGAAAATATCTTTAAACAAAAATAAAAAAAAAAATCTGTTTTTCTTTTTTATTTTTATTTTGTTTGTAATGGTTTGTAATAATAAAATTATTTTTCTATCAAAAGAAAAAAGAAAATTTATGTGTTTTGCATTTCCTTTTTAGGAAACAAATTACAAATTGAATTTACTATAAAATTTGAAAAAAAAACAAAAAAAAATAAGAAACTTAGATACTATAAAATTTATGGTTTGTAAACTTTATAACCACAAAAAAGAATGAGTTATTGGTTTAGTTACACCATTTTTATTTATGAATTTACTCTCGGTAACAATTTAATAAAAAGTATTGTAGTCAACCTACCAACAATTTGTTGGTTTATTGTTTTGCACATCAATATTGTAAATCGATATAAGACAGTGGCGGCTTTTAAGCTTAATTTATTTTACATAAAGTCGTTAGTTTAATGTAAAATATATAGTTTTGGTACAAAATAGTTCAATATGCATATTTATCATACCAAAATGTATAAATATGACAAATATTTATTTATTTATTTATTTTATTTATTTTTTTTATTTTTATTTACATTGTTTAATTAATATACTATATTAAATTTTCTATAGACAAGCGATTTTTAATATACGTAAAACAAAATATACATAAAATAATTAAAAATTTAAGAGAATAAATAAAAAAAATACAAATTAATATATTTTATATATTAAACAATTAACAAAATTAACAAATAAAAATACTGTTTTCCAATCAAATTCAACATTTTTCAAATAAATTAAACAATTTCTCATTCAAATTCAATATTTTGTCGAACAATTTGTTTGAAAAAAGATTGAATTTGATTAAAAAAAGTATAATTATAAGAAAGACAGAAGAAAAAAAGCAACTTATAAAATTGTATTCAAAAATAAAGTTAGAGATTAAAATATCAATTAAACTTATAATAATTATAATATTAAGAATTATAAAACAACGAAAAAGAAAAGTGTTTTACAAAACTAAGCAAAAGATATTAACGTAAATGTACCTGTCACCGCCCTAGTATATTATGCCGCCCAAGCCCTTTTTTTGTAAAGACAATACTTCCCAAATTTATTTTTGAAATAAAAAAAGAATATTATTTCCTCGTTGTAATGCAAAATAATGCACATTTGTATTCATATTAATAAATAAGTTATTGATAGAAAACTAAACTAGGTAGACATTTTAGTGAAAATATTAGTTCAAACGTTTAAATTTTTTTTTATTTTGTTAAGACCATAATAATTAAACTATGATGTTCACTTATTTATTTTATTCAAATAATTATAAAAGATTTATTATTAAATAGATTCAAATACATACTTTCTTCAATTTAAAAATAAAAAATATTTAAAATTGCTAATTAGTTTTGAGCGGCAAATTAGGGACACGTAAATTTATGTTGTACGTATTTACGATCAACCGATCATTTAATTAAGATATTCAACTATTTTTGTTTATATAAGGATGCAACTGCACAATTTTAAATTGAAAAACAAACTAAGCTGGACCTAATTACCACCTATAAATTTAATTTCGCATATGTGTTTTTTGTTACAACTAAATTTTGAGTTTTTATAAAAATTTGTATGAAAAAGCAGGTCTGTAATACGTGCAATATGTCCTAATCCCGAACTAAATATGCAGGTGTAAGCTATTTTCACTAAATTCATACCAAGTCATTTAAAGAAAAAACTATATTTTAGTTGTTAAAAATAAGCAAATATTTTCCTTTTATTAGTAGACGAAATACGCGTATCCTGTATGATAAGCATATTTAGTAAAATTAAAAGGAAAATATTCGACTATTTTTAACAATTAGATACATTTTACTCTAACCCCAACCCTAAAGAATAAGTTCTTCCAAAACTATATTTTACCTATATTATATTTTGTATAATTTAAAAAATCTCTGGAATTATCTTGCCTTGCCACCAAAGTTTTATTAAGGCGTCCATTATAAATTACCAAAATAATTTCTTTGTATACATTTCACAATAAGTTAAATAGAGGAGTTAAAACCATGACCATGTCTGGCACATTTTGGAGATGGCCTGTAAAAGAAGATATTCTAATATATTCAAACAGTGACATAGTCTGCAAAATTGAGCCTCCATTGTTAATGAACAGCAGAGGACAATATAATGTACCTAAAATCATACAAATAAAAAATGCCAAAACTAAGTAGTAGTAAATTTGATTTTTACTTTGTATGTATATGAAATATTTTGTATTTTTATTTATTTATTTCAAATGTGCATTGTTATAATATTTAAGTTAATTATGTTACATCATTGATTAATAATAGTATTATTAATCAATGGTTATATTAAATTATTTTTTTTTGTTTGAAATACTGAATCGTTGCATTGTTTAATTTTTTTTAATTTTGATATTAAAATAAATGTAACTATATTTTTATGTGTAAATAATTTTACTTACATTATAAATATTATTTTTTTTTTTTTAAATTACTTAAGTATAGCAATATTGATTTTTTTATTAGTACTAGTTAATTATTTAAAAAATTAATTATTAATTTTACTATTAATAATTATTTTAAATAGCTTTTTTGAATAAAATCGTAAATAGGTACTGTGAATCGCAAATAGGTTCAAAAAACGGAATTGAGTTTATATAAGGACGAAATTAGTTCAGTTTGAAATTGTTGAGCGGAAATACGTACAATCAAATTTTTTTTGCCAGTTATGATATTTTATTTTTTATTTAGAAAAAATTAAATTATAATTAGATGAAAATATTTTTTTTTTTAATTAAAAAATACTAATTATTATAATTTGAAAAAAAAAATTCAAAAAAGCTTATATTTTGCTTATTTTGTCAACTTAAACTAATTTTTCCTTAAGGGGGCGGAAATTGGCACATTTACGTTATATACTAAATTAAGCAAATAGAATAATATTATTAATTAACTTGAATAATTATGAAAAAATGGCTTATACATGATTTTCACTTTACATAGCAAATGCCATGAAATGTAGAATGAGAGCGTAACTATAATATATTTCAAAACAAAAACCCAATTAGACACAAATTTCAAAAACCTACACAAATTTCAAAAATAATTTGCAAAATACTTAATTTAAAAATTCTGAAATATGACTTGTTTCGTTAGATTATCGAATATTTACCTAAATCTTTTATTGCATATATATTTTAGTTTTAAGGCGAAGAGATTAACAGAATAATTAAATCATCAAAATTCGCTCTATCTTTGTAAACATTTTTTTTACCACTTGCAGTCCAAATATTATATTTATCTACAAATATAATATTTACAGTTGAAAGTTATTAAAGGTAACATTATTTCTTCACCTATTTTTAATGAAATTTTCATTAACAATAATTCTCGACTACAGATCCGTTAATCTTTTAACCCTGGTTCATCATAGAACTAATTATGGTAGATTTGAACATATTAATAGAGTGTTAATAATGGAAAATAAATACAAGGCCGTAAATGACTTCTTTGATTTCTTCACTTCTTTCACTTCTCTCTCTATTAAAAAAACAACTGCACCAATACACAGAATAAATAACTCTCACCTACACCTTAAGCCGTCATTTAGTATTAAGAATTTAAAAATAAAATTTATTTAGAATTATAAAACTTTTATATTTTTTTTTGTGACTTTTTAAAATTTGTAAATTTCTAAATTTGTAACGTACATTTAAGTAAATATTATTTGAAACTGCTTAATTTAAGCTTGAAATAAAATAAAATAAAATAAAATATTGTTCTTGAATTCTATTAATAATGAATTCTGCAATCTGCTTCTATCTTCTTGCGATGACATAAATAAAATAGTTGAACAACATTCAAAATTTATATTTAATAATTATTAAATTTTTTTTTTTGCGAAACAATTTTTTCTTTGTAAAGTTTTACAATAGAATGTTCTTTGTTTTCGGATTATAATCTACAATTTTAGATTTTCAATTTAGTATGGTATATAGACAGTCAATTAGTATATATTCAATTTACTATATATTCAGTTTCATAGTATATAGACAGTAATACAGAATATGTACAGACAGTAAATGACAGCTCTAGGAATTGACAGAAAAATATTTTTACAACTGACTATGATGTAATATTAAAACATAACTATTTTCAAAGGACAATCCAATGTTCCATTGTTGAAATTTACCTTTTCTGTTATATTTAAATCAAACTATATTACTATTGAATATCTGAAAATAATCGTCGGAGCAAACCAAACCATCGTTGGAGAGACAAAGTATCGATATATATTTAAAACAGTTTCACATCATCATCCGGAAAGAGTCCACCCGTGATCGACAAAAATGAAGTACGTTGATGAATCAGGCCTACATGGTCTGTTGGCCATCTCAGTAAGTAAATAAGCGGTAAATAATATTAAAACTATAATATTGTGCCTAGTAAAAGTTATATTATGATTATATTATTGAGTAGCTCGAACAGTAACACAAATTACAGAACAACTGTTAAATTTTTTGTATTGTTATTATAATAAAAAAAAATTCAAACAAACTGCAAAAGAACATAAGAGATTTATTTAATTAAATGAAAACGCTTACATGTACATCTGTTTACCAAGTAATTTTTACAAAAATACGGACAAAAAAAAAATAAATAAAAATAAAATAATGCAAACACTCCAATTATATAATAATGTTGTCTCTACAAATAGAAAAATATGGGGATTCTGAGGGGAGATGTTGTATCGGCGTGGGACCTAATGACCATACTCGAAGGATAGGTGGAATTGATAGCTTTCCAAAAATATATATCTTTAGTGGCGAATTTTGTCCTTTAAGGACGAAAAGGACATTTGAAAGTATCCTTGTTGTTTTGATGTTTTTGTATGAAAACCGTTATATCTGTTGATCCATTAAATATATTTTTTATTAGGTTATTAAGTTATTAGGTCCTACGCCGATACAACATGTCCCTCAGAAGAGCCAAAAATGTAACAATATTTTTCTATCCAAACGCTAATTATGTAATTTAAAAAATTTAAAATAAAAAAATTCAATAAAACTATTACAGCATCAGCAAAAGCTGTTTCTTGTTTTTATTTACCTTGACATGGTCTGTTTCACTAATTTTTTATTTTAGCATACAACTGGACTTCACGCAATCAAAATTTTGTTTTGCTAAATTGCAAGTTCATAACACGCAAATGCTGTACAGATAACATTTTCGATTACATGACTTTTGTCTCACTAAATATTCGATTACACTGCAAAAGTATAGTCATCTAAGATTAACATTAAAAATTACATGACTTGAATCAAACTGCGTAATCGATTAGACTGCAAATGCATTTAATCTTAGTTTGACGTTTCGGGTTACAGTAGTACGTTAAGTACGTTACTGCAAGTTTATGCTACAATATTTTATTACAATATTTTTCAAGCATTATTATTTATCAAATTACTGACTTATAAACTACTCATTAAATGTGGAAAACTACTGTTATTGTCAGGAACAATACCTTCTTAAATAATGTAGTTCCATTTTTTTTTTTTTTTTTTTTCTTTATTTCAACCTTATAAACTAATGAATAATTCAATGTAACTTATAAGTAAAAATTAAAAATAAATGTATTACTTAGCTATTTAAACTTATTATACTTAAGAACTAATTATATTTAGTTAATTACGTAGACCAGATATAACAAAAAATAAACGTATTTATGAAATTGTTATTTGTACAATTTAGATTGCAAAATAAAAGTAAATAGCATTAGTAATATTGTATTTAAAATTTAAAATTTGTATTATATAAGAAACATTACCTGAAATTACTTAAATTATTTTTTTTTAAGACCTAGCCGAAGCTGTATGGTCACCATAATTTCTTAAGGTACTGGCATTCTGTATTTAAAATTATAAATTTACTAAACAAAAAAAAAAAAAACTAAAAAAATCAAAAAATCTAAGCTCGGATAGAGAACAAAAACAAGAAAAAAAAGAGAAGGATAACAATATTGACAAAAGTACATACAATAATATCACTCTGAATAATAATACACACAACGTCCACCTCCACGTCCACCTGGATAGTTCTATGGTACTATTACGTGTGTATCATTATATGTATATTGTTTTCTTTATCGATTGAGCAATTTCTCTTTAAATTAAGAGGAAAAAAGAGAAGAAATAGATAATAAATTAAATTTAAGTTATTACTAGTTAGTTCTCAATTAGATGTAAACAAACATTAGTTCTCAATAGATGTAAACAAGTCTGCCGAGCCGGATGGAATTCCTGTAATGGTACTTAAAAAAACTGCCTTCGCCATTTCGAAACCTCTACGCAACTTATTCCACCTGTCCTTTTCAACTGGTCAATATCCAAGTCAATGGAAAGTTGCGCACGTTCATCCAATTCCCAAAAAAGGTGACAAAAGCAATCCCACAAACTATAGACCAATAGCTATTACTTCGATTCTTTCCAAAGTAATGGAAAGCTTAATCAATGAGAAACTTTCAAAGTATCTTGAGAGCAAAGGCATAATATCTGACAGACAATATGGTTTTAGACCGCACCAATCTACCGGTGACATGATGACATACCTTTGTGAGAAACTAAATATCAGTCTACACAATTCTGGAGAAGCTGACATTGTTGCTTTAAATATTTCCAAAGCTTTCGATCGAGTATGGCACGCTGCTTTATATTATTGTTAAATGCCAAGCCATTGGTCTAGGTTCTGTATTTTCTAAATCGATTGAAGGCTTCCTTTCGAATCGCTCGATTCGTGTCTTAGTCTACGGTTTCACGTCTGACAAAATTCACATAAATGCCGATGTTCCACAAGGATCAGTCCTCTCCCCCACTCTCTTCTTGATTTTCATCAATGATCTACTTCAATCAAACCTTCAATCCAATTCACAGCTTTGCAGATGACAGCACTCTGGTGGCTTCCTTTGATTTCCTCCGCAGAATCAATGCTGCAAACGTTGAAGTTAGCAATAGAAGGCAAATCATGGTGAATATGATTAACCATGACTTGAACAAAATTGCTGACTGGGGCAAAAAAAACAGAGTTGAGTTCAACTCAATAAAAACTCAAAGCTGTCTGATCTCACGAAAACTTCTAAGATTTGAACCCAATCTCTCCTTCCAAGGTGTTACTTTGCAAAATTCGAATAGTTTAAACATCTTAGGTATGCATGTAAATCAAAAAGTTACTTAGAATGACCATATTTTTGATATTGCAAAAGGAGCTGCCAAATGTTTAGGCTATTTAAGTCGTTGTAAAGCTCTCTTTTCACCTTTGGAACTCCTTAATATCTATAAAGCATTTATACGACCCAAGATGGAATACAATTCTCACATTTGGGGTGGCGCTCCCATTTCAGCCTTAGGCTACCTTGACCGCATTCAAAATCGCGCCATTCGTCTCATAGGCGACCCAAATGTAACTTCATCCTTAACTTCTCTTGGACATCGTCGTACAGTAGGGGCACTTTCTCTGTTTTATAGATATCTTGTAGGTGTGAACACTTGCTCAGTAGAAATCAAATCAATACTTCCTCCTCTAAAACAGTTCCAACGCGCAACAAGACACCCCTACTACCCCTACACAGTGGAAATCCCAAGATGGCAAAAAAATGGTTATGGAAATTCATTTACAGTCCGAGCGTCGCGAATGTGGAATCACATCCCTCCCGACGTGTTTCCACAATCAAATAATAACAGAACAACTTGTTAAAATCTCCAGAGGTTCAAGTCAAATATTAACCGGTTTTTGCTCACACTACCTGTTAATTTGTACCACACTTTCCTTCTTCCAATTCCTTCTTTATCCCAGCCAAGCGGTACGTAAGTATCAAAGGACGAAGCAAAAAAAAAAATAAAAAAAATTATTTTTTGTCATTCATTTTATACCAATTACAAGTGGTACTGCAACAGTCACAAAATACCTATAGGTAGTATTTTTTTTTGCTTCGTCGGTTTTCGATTTCAGTTATGAGACAGGCTTTATCTGCTGCGCTATCCAGCAATGTTAATCAGTTAACTAATGGCTTAGACAAATTAATCAATGTTTATTAAAATATATTTCAAAGTCTTCGATGTACAATATTCAATCAAGATATAAAATAAAATAAGCACCGTATCAGATATTATACAATTTGTTAAATCCGTCAAATTGCTGATAAAATAAAAATTATTTTACTTTTCGATTACTTTACGACAAAAAATAACAATTTGGAAACTAGAAGAAGGAAATAATTATTAATGTGATAATAATTAAAATTTCTTAAATAAGAAAACAAAATATTATAATTGAACACGGTCAGGAGAGAAGTACGTTTAGCCCTTCTCCATTAATTTTCATCCTAACGATTCGTAAAAATCATAACAACAGTAACAGTTTCAATATAAGTTTGTTTATTTAACTTGTAACTTTATTAAAATATTGATCAAACCCTTTAGTAGAAATATTTTTGTAGAAGGAAACTATAGAATAATTTAAGTTGTTATTTCATAGCTAAATTAAAGACTTAACTTAAATTTGACATCCACTTGAAAACCTTGGTTGATTTAAGTGATTATGTTGACTTTATCCACTTATATTTGCTTAGGTAAATTTAAGCGATTTTGAAATTCAAATTAACTCAGATTACAAAATATTATAGTTTTCGATTCATATAAGAACATTTATAACATTATTATAAAGTAAGAAATTATAAAAAATCGAGAAGGACTTTTAGATCTCAAACATATGCAACTCCAAGTAATATTTTTGTCCTGTACCTATGTATATACAGTTAGCCCACAGTTCTCACAAAATAACCAATAGCTTTTCAAATATTAATATAATTGCAAATTAATTAATTAAAAAAATATCAATAGAACGCAATTTCACCGTTATTTCAATACGATATTGATATTCAATGGACAGTCCCAGCTTGGGATTGACAGCGTAATAAAACATTGAATTGTGATATTCAATTAAAATTTTACAATTAATATTTAAAAATGAAAATGGATTATTCAAAAATACTAGATATTGTTTTAATTTAATCATAAATTTTCAATTAATTTTAATATAATTATTTTTTTTTTTTTTGTTTTCAATTAAATGAAAATAAAAAATGATAAATGAATGACATTTAACAGTTAAAAAATTTTTTTTTTTTTTTATTTTTATGTTATTTACCATTTTTTTTTTTTATTGTTGAAATTTTTAATTATTTTTTTTTATTTTACAAAACAAAATGATGATGTCATGTTTTTTTATTATGACATTTACGAAAAAAAAAAATGAAAATAATAAATTAATAAATAATTAAAAAACAAAAAAAAAAAAGTAATACGTGACAATTTAAAAGTTTTCGTGTTAGGTACCTATAGTTAAACATTAGTTAAATTATATTATAAAGTCGATCAATCAAAATTTGACATTATTGTTATATCAGGCATATTTTATACTAATAAATATTATTTACTATATCTTTTTTTCCCCTCAAAATACGTCATGTATCTTTTTCAATCATAATATCTACTGTTATAAATTTATTTTAACTGTTTAAAAAAATTATTTGTTATTATGTCAAAATTAATTTTTGTTCATTTATTATTATTGTGTTGAAACGTTTTATCACCCTATTATCATTTAATTGGTTTCAGTATGATGTTATGTTATACAAAGTATATAAAATTAATATGTATATGTATGCAATATAAAGGAAATAGATCCTTGCGATAGAAAATGGTATAATATCCTTGTGATGAAAAATAGGCATGAATTTGCAAAAATTTATTAATAAATTCCATTTGTTGAGAATATAAATAAATACTTATTAATATTATTAAGATGGTGTATTGTTAGTGGTTTTAGATAGAAATTATAGAAATGAGCAATTTCCGAAAATAATTATGATGATAACAAAAGGATATTGTTAACAATGAATAGAAAAATATATCTATAGCAAATTTTATAAATTTGTTCTTTTTTTTTTTTGTTTTTCTATTTTTTTTTATTAATTTTTTTTTTTTGTTTGGACATAGCTAATATTTTGTAAATTTAAGCTGTCACTAGATTTTCTAATTTGTTTTTATATCGTGTTTATCAAACAAAAAAAAAGTGTTAGGATTATAAATCTTTGATTTGTAAATATAATTACAATGTTATGATTATCTTAAGTAGTTAATATAGAATATGAAAATTTGAATACTATTTTTCTTTGATACAGAATTCATATTAGGTAAAGTGTTTTGTATACTTTTGTGTTACTGAATAAATATTGTACTTACTGAGGCAATATTATGGGAGTAGAAATTTACATTCATTAGAGTAAAACATTTTTGCTTACAAATAATTAACTAAGCCATACAATGTTCATATTAATATATTTAGTTGGATTGTAAATTAAATTAAAATTAATCTAGCTAAATTTGATGATTCAAGATGGTTGAAATATAATTTGTTATAATTCAAAATTTAGAATTAGTGTACCACTAAAATCTAGTATAATTCAAGAATTACTATCTATATTCTATCAATGCTAACAGACAGAACAGAACAGAACAGACAGAACAGAAAAACTGGTTTCAAGAGAAATTTTGCCTGTTATTGAAATGAATAAGATAATCCTGCCACATCAGTTTGAAGTTAGAAAGAAACATTCCGAAGTATTGAATATTTATATTAGATTGTAAACATTATAAATGAAAATTTCAATAAAACATTGTTATATTTCTGTCCATACATCACAACATTCGATCCTCCATGAAGAAAATACGAATCGAAGAGGTGACTATGTTCAATTAATTGAGCAACATTGTGTCATTAGATGGAGACACCAATTTGGATATTGAAGCCACCATCAGTAAAGCCCGTACTGCTTTCGGGATGCTCTCATAAATATGGCAGGCAAGCAACCTATCTCTGCGCGCAAAAATAAGAATATTCGTTGCAAGTTTAAAATCTGTTTTCTTGTACGCTTGTGAAACATGGAAAGGTACAGTCAATAATAATAATAATAATAGGCTATAAAATATAATTATTTTATAACATAATAATTTGATCACACAGCAATCGCTAAGATCAATAAATTTAATTTATTTTAAGAAATTGCAAGCAATTCGAAATGTAATATTTTATAATTGAAATTAATAAATGAAAAAAAAATAAAAGATCTCCAGGAAACTCCAAGCGTACATTAATATGTCTCCGGCGCATTCTAAATATTTGTTGTACAAACCATATATACAAACCATTTCCTACAGAACGGCGTGGAAAAAAAACGAAGCAAAAACAAATAGATGTAGAAATTGGATAGAGGAAATGGCATTGGATCGGGTACGCTCTGAGAAAATCTGACAACAACATCGCGAAAACAATATTTGGAATGGAACTCTCAGGGTACACGTCGCGTCGGAAGTCCGAGAAAAATATGGGGAACAACTTTCTTGGCCGAAGCAAGTAATGTCGCCACAGCAAAGAACGTGGCCACAATTGAAGAGGTTAGCCGCATATAGGAGACGACGGAAGAACTTTATTTCCGCCCTATTCTCCACGGATGGGGTTACAGGGCATTGATAATGATGATTAAAAACTAGTTTAAGTATTACAGTAAAGTAAGGTAAATATTTAATAAATTTGAATATTGATCACTAATATACGAAAACGCACACCAATGTCTTGTAAATATTTCAAAGCAAGAACACAAATTTTTTGTAACATATTTTTTAAGTGTTTATCTACCATCTCAGATATTGAACTGATTTTTCTTTTTTTATTCTGCAGCTTAATTTCTTTATGTAGATTCTGTAAATTCAAAATGACAAACTGGTAAACAGCCAAATTGTAATTTATCACAGTAGGTATTATATTTCTATTTACTAAATTTAATTAAATAAACACGTAAAAAAAAACAAAAAACAAATTTTAACATTCTTGGCACTTAACTTGAAAATTATCCTGTCTTCTGTGAATTTTTTTTTTTGTAGTCATAACCAAAATTATATTTTAAAATTTAGCAAAAACCCCAAATGACTAATTTTGTGGGTTAAAAAAGCAATAATAAGAAAAAAAAAAAAAATTCAATATACTTAAAAGTAAAATAAAATATAAACATTAAACTTTTTTTTGTTTTTTGCCTTTTGTTATGGAAAAGCCTTTATTTTGCAAACTTTAGAATATAAGTCCACAGAGTAAAACCTTTACAAATAATTTACTTTAACACCATTAAGTTTAAAATTAAACAAACCAAAAATATACAAATTTTTCTATTCTCTTTTATTGTGTTTTTTTTTTTTTTTTTTTTTATTTTTGTATTATTGTTAAATACAATCCTATGTAAATGCCCTCAAGTATACATTCTGGAGTAAATTTTAAATTATATTTTTGTATTTGTTGATGTTTAACTTAATAACATTAAAAGTCAATAATAGGTTACTTAAAATAGGCGAATGACCTTTTTGTGAAATTTTGAAATGTTTTAAAATGACCATTTAAAAACTTTTCATTTCCATTGGGTTTAAAATTAGTGACCAAAAATATTGAAATTATGTATTAAAGTTTGCAAAAAAAAAAATTATTATTATTATTTTACTATATTTAATGAATAAATTCAAATAAAACAATTTGAACCTGGAGGAAAAAAGTTATTATTATATTGTGTGGCACAACAAAATAATGCAATTAGCCCACGAAAGTTGGATAATAATAATATTATTATTGGCCCTGTAGATATAATTATATTTTTTTATAAACACAAAAATATATTTCTGTATAATATAATTCTTTGCAAAGTTGACCAAATTTGAAATTTTTGTACCAGTAACATGTTGTACCACGTGCATTTCCTAATTCAAATTAAAGGTTTTTAGATGGAATTTTTCCGAACTTGTACCAGTAGCAAATGTACCACATAAGTTTCCAGATTCAAATTAGGAATTTTACATGGTTTTTTTTTAGAATTTTTCCCACATAGTATCAATAATTTGTCCTTACGAATACAGAAAAGTAGTGGCACGGGAGTATCCTTTAAAATTCTGTATGACGTCATACAAAAATTTTATTATAAAAGTACCGTATTCTTTTTCTATAAAAAATCTTCAATTACGTCCTATTCAAAAAAAATGTTTTCACATTAATTATACCAGCAATTGTTCCAACAATTATTCCTTGCACTGGAAAAAAACACTGAATTAGTACCAAGATATTTCCAACATATATATATTCCAATCAATACGTATTAACTTTTTACCAACAGGAAAACAGAATGAAAAAAATATTGGTACAACGATTTACACGTTTAGAAAAACATTGTCATATAAAATGTACCAATACTATTTCCAACAATTTTTCCTTTTACTTGAAAAACACTGCAATTATACCAAAAAAATATTGGAACAAATAAGTGTTAATCGTTTGATTTTTGTGCGAGAGTGAAGTTATAGTATTATTTAACAAACAAAAACATATAAAAAAAATATTTGGATAATATCATAGTTGGAAAAATTTGTAAGTATAAAATAAAATAAATATTATAAATAAAGTTATTCACATAATATATAAAACTATATTTTTTATTAACAAAAGCATGATAAATAGAAAAATATTAAAAAAAAAGAAAATAATAAAATCGTTTTAATAATTTAAAACTAATTTTTAATAGGATTTTAGCATGAAAAAATAAACAGTTATCAACCAAATAGTGGATTGCAACCGGAAAAACGTTTGGAATTGCCTTCTCAGTAAGTACATTTTTTGACTTAATTTAAATGATATAATTATATTATATGATATATTTAGATTATTAAAAGCTTGTTTTACTAAATTATTAATATTTTTACTTACTAATATTAAAAATATTTTTCTTTTAGATTCTAAAATTAGTGGAATCTTATCAAGCAAAAGAGGAGAATCCATCAAATACTTGATACGAGTTTATAATATATATATATTTTCTTTGTTTTAATTATTAGAATAAAACAACACTATTGTTTAAATACTACAATTTTATTTTTTTAATTATTTTATTTTAAGGTATTGCAGAGTAAACGGAATAACACAAGGTAAACGGAATAACACAAGGTACAACAGAGTGAAATAGAATTGAATAAAGAATAGTGTGAACAATTATGGAAAAAAGTATAGGAATAATACTACGAAAAGAGGGTGAAATAATATTGGAAAAAACGTAGGAAAAATTATAGGGAAAACTATATGAAAAAGTCGCACTGTCCATTCTAGTATATGATAACTCGAAAATTACATTTTTCAGGAGAGCGATTTAAAGATTTAAAAACTTCTTAAGCTTTATTCTCTGCTTATTATACAAGACAGAAGTTTGCTTATTGCGGCAAATGAAAGAGATTTTGACTCTAATAAAATAATATTATAAACTACTTTTGAATAACTTGCTCAAATAGAGATATTTGATAAACTTATATAATAGAACGGACATTTTCAAAAATTTCCTATTGTATGTTCACTTAGCATAGAAATTTTGAAAAAAAAACTGAATAAAATACAATAAATATACTTACAATTTTTACGCCCAAAAATTTTTTTTCATTTTATATTGTAAATATTACTTACAATAATTTAGTTTGTAGGTGATATTGTTTTTCCCAGCTTATAAGGTTACTTACAATATTTAAATACCACCAAAATGACAATAAATAATAACCTAAAACTGTTTTATTTATTGATTTTTAAATGATAACAGTTAAATAAACAAACAAATTATATTGCATTAATTTTACTTTCATTATTTATTGAAATAAAATATTTTAAATAAAAAAAAAATAAAATTTATTAAAGAAAATTTTTTTTGAATTTCACATGTTATTATCTGGTTTCGTTTGGGTTTTTGCTTACGTGGGACAAATTTTTGTAGAAATTTCTATAATTGGCTGGCAAGTAATTCGACAGTTCAACCAGATCATTGTATTTTTCTGAAGAAATTTTCAAAGGCTCCTTATATAAAATAGCTGGCTTTTCAGTGGGTAGTTGTAATTTTTTTTTACGTCTTCTGCGTTTAGTATCTTTAGTTTGATCATATAAAGTTATCGAAGAATATGTTTCAGATTCAAATGAATAGTTGTAAAATAATTTGTTCGGATAATTTTTTTCAGTCTTCAGAATTCTAATGTTATTGAATTTCACCTTAAGGTTTTCATCATTTTTGTCTACATATACCATATTTATAAAGCTTGAAAAATTTAAAAATTCATTATTCGTCATTTCAGTTACATTTATAATGTGGCTCATGTACTTTACAGTTTCGGATAGAGGCATACAAATCTTTCTCAATTAAAGAATGCATATTATCACCCTCATTTTGGGTGTGCCCATTTTCAAGAAATATATGTTTTATCTCAATTTCTAACATTTTCGAAACCCATGCGTAAAAAATAAACAAACATCTATTTTTATTTTGCCCTGGGCAGTTATCGGAATAAAAATTGTAAATTTTTATACTTTTTTCAGTTTATTTTTCTAAATACTGATAGAGGCAACTTGCAACTTCGTTAGCACCTCTTTTTCCGATCGTTTACGATCCCATACGAAACAAAAACTTTGAAGACTAGCAAGTTCGAAAATAGTAAAATTAAATATGCAAAACTTTCTTTTATAATAAAATATCCTTGTCTCTTCACAAGGAACGTTTATGATTTTTTGAAAATCGAAGACCGCAGTTATGACGGTATCATCTTCAGTAGCTCTTGCTTTATCTTCATCTTTCAGAACTCGTGCTTTCTTCTTGGAAAAAATATCCATATTGTATTCTTATTCATTATTTTCTTGTTCTTCTTTCGTCGCACGTTATTATATTTTGTACATTTGTTACATTGATCTTTTTTAGGCATATAAAATCCTATATTGAAACAGTTATTGAAAATATCTCTATATTGTCTCAAAGTTACATTATTGCCAGTATCGTTACGTGTTTTACACTCAACTTCGTAGAGTCTGTGCATTTTCGCAATAGTTAAATGACTATCGATATATTTTCTTGTTGTTTGCATCCGCAAATAGTGAGATTCGATTGGTGCAAATGAACTTATGTGATCTTTAACGTTTTGTCTCCGTTTTTTATCTATTTCAGATACTTTCCTCTTTTATTTCCTTCAAGATTTCCGTTCTCAGCCATTAGCTTGGTAAAAGCGGTCTCCACCATTTGGCTACTTATATTCAATGTGTTTAAGAACATTTTATTACATACTTTCACTCTACTATTTTCGTTAGTGAAAGATGTTAAAAAATAGATATTATTGACGACTGTTACCAGACAATTCAAGTCAATTTCAATAGTCAATTCAAGTCAAATTTAGTAAATTTCTTATAATGATATTCAGTATGGTTGAGAATGTATTTCTAAATAACTTTAATTTTTTAAAACTGTTATTTCTTGATACCTAAATTGTCCAAACGTATATATCGTAAGTATCACATGTGACATTGAATTCAAATTTTTGATATGAGATAGAATATTGTAACATACACATACAATAGCAAAAATAAAAAAAAAAAACAGTCATATTATATCGCAAGTAGACATACAATAGTGTTGTGTTAGAAATATACATTCTTATGTATATTGTAAGTAGACTCACAATATAAAAGAATGGAGATTTTAAAAAATAATAGAATATTGTATGTAATATTTTTGACATAACTTTTGAAGGACATGTCGTATGGATATGAAATTTTTACGGGAGATGCACATCAGTGTTACGTATCTAATGGACAAATCATTCTATTATATCGTAAGTGCACTTACAATATACTAGAATGGGTAGTGCGAAGTATAGGAATAAAATAAGGAAAAGAGGGTGAAATTATATGGGAAAAAACATAGGAAAAATTATAGGAAAAACTATATGAAAATTATAGGAATAATACTTGGTACAAAGTGTGGAAACATTGTTGGAAAAAAGGTTAGAATTCCTTTAGGAATAATGATAGAAATTTATTACGGAAAAATAGTAAGAAAACTATGACGTCATTAATTTTTATTAGGTACATTTAAGGTACATGTTCAGATAAAAATTCCGACATTGGTACATTTTAAAAAAGTTACCACTTTCATAGGAAAAAACATTGGAATTCCAATTACTTTTCATTCAGCTTTTCCAAAAGTTCGTACCATTGGTACGTGGTATAATTTTGGAAAAAATATTTGGAAATCGAATTGGAATTTCAACTAATTTGGTCAATTGGAATTGTAAACTGTTTGAGCAAAACAGTATAAATAAATAAATAAATAAGAAATTTATCTAATACTATCTTAATAATATAAATAATTTATGGCCGTATATTGTTTTATGTCCATCAAATTGTAGCAAAACAATTTAGAAATATTTCAATAACGATTCATATTCTTATACAGTTCGGTTCTCCTTCACAGTTGAATAGCTCTGAATGATTGTAACTATGGTATAATTCATTCCTCAATTAATTCTTCATCACTAAAAAATAAATATTAACATCATTCAACACAATAATTTAATTCTTTCAAATGACTTAATTCCCACCTCGTTATGATTGGCTTGTAATTTTTACGACCAATACTGTATTTTTAAAAATCACATGTTCACCGGAAGAAAACAAATACATTTTTGATTTAAGATACCTTCTAACAATTATTATTAATTCGTGACATATTTTATGTTTTCCTTTTCTATGTTCTCTATCTTAAATGATTTTTTTTTTTCTATTTTGATATAAAAAGGTTTCAAATTTTTAATTTTATTTCACTTTATAATTTATTAACATTGAAAGATTGTATTTTTTTTTTTTTTTGTTTTTAAGAAAAATTTCCAGGAAAATGACATGCGAATGATTGCTGTTAAAAACAAAAAAAAAAAAAATAATCTCAATTTAATATTATTATTATGATGGGAATAAGCTACATAGTTATTTTATATTATTTTTTAAATGATATTTTGTTGCTGACATTTAGAATTGATTTAGGTCGAAATTGAGATTTCGGGTTATGATTTGCTTCTGTTTCATTTCATTTAATTTTTTTTTTTCTAAAATTTTGGAAAAATAATAGGAATTAAAAATAATATTAGGTATTCTATAGGATTCTACTTAACATTCAACAAACGATTTATTTTTTTTGTAAATTATAAAATTCTAATCATATACTATGGGGCTACTCAATAATTAATTCTAAAAAAAAAAAACATAATATATAAAACATCTCTTGGTATTAATTATGTGGCTTTTCATTTTATAGTATAGAGCCTATAGAGTAACACATTTGATTTAACTTTAATAAAAAATTTTCGAATTTAAAAAATTTCATAGTCTGACCTAATAATACACATTTTTTTTTTTTTTGTATACCAAATTCAATATGCTCATTCTGATCATTTCGATTGTTATCCAAGTTGATTCAATAAAATCAAATTTTTGAGTAGCTATCATTTTCATCAGAATGATTTTAATATAAATAGAATATGTGGTATAACTTATAAAATATGTTTAACCATTATCTTGAGACCGGTGTCAATTTCAGGAGCAATATTAACATTAGAAATATTCAATAAGGAAACAGTCTGTTGTTCCAGATTCGATGAGGAATTAATCTGTAAATTAATTAAATTTTTTAAAGCATTTGGTTAAAGGTTTCTATTTCGAAACAACATAATACAAATATATACTAACTTCGTATTTTACCAATTTGTTTGTTTTTTTTTATAAGTGAGCAATACCTAGTAGCGTGTAGATGGAGTTTTTGAAAAAAAAAAATATATTCAAGTTCTTGTATGGTTTTGGACCTCTGAATTGTACACCTTTTTGTTTTATTTTGTTCCTGTTTCAGGCCATTTGAGAGCAAATGGCTTCCACAATGCTCATCCATCTGACTTTGTTCTCGGCTAGGTGTTTAATATCACCCAATGTTCTATTGTTGTTCCATGTTTTCCGCGATCTACTTCTTCCTTCATTACCCTGCAAATTCCAATCCAATGCCTGCCTTTCTATATTGTTCGCAGGAGTTACGGATTCCACATCATAATATATACTTATATACAAATAATACTTTACATTGTATAATTATATTTACTTGCATAAATTTTTTATATTAATCGCATAATTAGTTTTAGTATATGTCATAATTGTTTTTATTTAGAAAAAGAATTAAATTATAAATTATAATCTCAGCACATTTTTAAAGTTAATTCATTTTTTTTTGTATCAAGTTTCATTCATTTTCTCATAATTTAATTAATTAGAATCAGCATCTACAATTTAACTTGTGTATTACTTCCGGTGCTGATTCAGCTTGTTAAGTCAGTTTAAATATAAGAAAATTTGTAATTAAATTTAATCAATTGTAAACCACAAAACAAATCGGACAAATAAAATTTATTTTTTTAAAACTTATAAACAAACGATTTATAACTCAGGCCTAACCATTTCTATTTTCTCTGTCGAAGTCAGAATATTTTCCATATTATGCGCAAGCATTTGTTAATAATGCATCGATATCTGAAAAGCCTTTGATCGAGTATGGCATTCTGCTCATCTGAGCAAATATCAAGCTATTGGGTTGGGCACCCTCTTCTGCACATGGATTGAGGATATCGAATCGTAGTATACGTGTCCTTATCGACAGTTTTATGTGCGACAACTAGTTAATAAACGCAGGCGTTCCACAAGGCTCTATCTTTTCACCTACTCTTTTCTTTATTTTCATCAACGACTTACCCTCTTCAATCCAATGCATAGTTTTGTTGATGACAGAACATTGGTGGCATTCTACCACTTTTTAAGGAAATCTAAATTCACCTTTATATCAATGACCTTGAAGAGAAACATAATGAATAGGTCACTAAACCATGATCTAGAAAAAATATCCGATTGGGTAAAGTAAACAGAATTGAGTTTAACACGTCCAAAACTGAAAACTGTCTCATCTCTTGTAAAAGAGATCATTTCGTTCCAACTCTGCCATTTCAAGGAGAAAATTTACAACGGTCAGAAAGTCTAAATATTTTAGGCATGCAGTTAAATAAAAAATGCAGTGTAATGGGCATATCTTTGACATAGCCTCAAAAGGCGGCCAAATATGTGGTTTTTTTTTACTCGATGTAAAGCCTAATTTTCTACAATAAATCTGGCCAATATTTATAAAGCTTAAGCGACCTTTATATTGCGCCCCCCAAACTTTACTAGGTTACCTGCACAAAATCCAAGATCGCGCCTTATGTCTAATTGACGACCCCATCGTCCAGATAACCTTCACTCCTCTGAACACATGTCTAAACATTGAAGCTCTCTCCGTTTTTTTTATAGATATCTTGGTGGAAATGACACTTGTTCAATTGAAATAAAATTGATAATGCCTTCCTTCATACAATTTCAGCGTAACACTAGGAAGGCTTCAAGTGTCCATTTCCACACTGTAGAAATAACTAGGTAGGAGCTGCTAAAATGTGGAACATGATTCTACCTCCTCCACCCCCCTCTATTGAAACACCTCTGCAATAGAAATGCTCCATTTTGGATTTTACAACTTTTCAAAAAGGACATCTTCAGGTTCATCTCCAACATACCAACCAATTCCCCTCCACCATCCTGTTTGCCTCCTAATCCTTTCCTAGTGTTTGGGTAGAGTTTAAAAAAAAAAACAATGTCTCACAACCATACAATAAGGTTGATATCACGCTACGTATCCCATAATCTAAGTTACGTGTTCCTGACGATGTGGGGTTGTGTCCACAAAGCTCACTGTCTTTACAAACTCATTCTGGTCAATTTTAATCGATTTTCAATGTCTTCCTTAGTTCCTCAACTTGCAGTATTTATACTACCGAGGTAACGGAATTCGGTGACATCTTGCTATTATTTCATTGTGCACTTCTATTATTTTACTGGGTGTTTTGAAACCAACTTCTGGCGCATTACATTCACAATATGAAATTTTGCTCTGAAACAAAAAGTTATTTGAAACTAGAACTGAAAAATATGGAAAATTATTATAAATTAAGTCATTAAAACATATGGCTGCAGGCGCGGTCTGGTTAAATTAAATTTATAAGTTATAACCGAGTTTTTACATATCATATTAACAATACCGACACTAAATTATTAGTAGCTTAAAAATCCATTTGTGTTGCAATTAGCGTAATAAATTATATTTTGTTTAGACCAAACTATTCACTTATAAAATAAACCTGATGGTTGGTTTAAAAAGTAATTACAAATTATTGTAATATACATCAAGCTCCGTTAATCATAATCGAATCATAATTTTTTCTAAGAAGCTATATGCAAAATATTTGATTCAGAAGACTTCTAACTAATACTTAAATGTAGATTAAAAAAAAAAACATTTGTGAATTTCAAATATATTTTTAAAAAAAAGCCATTACGAATCAAATAGAACATTTAAGTAATATTGAAAGAGTATTAAAAACAAAAAGAAAATTATTCACATTTGAAGAAAGAAAACTACCACAGAAAATCTATTCTGATGAATAATTACTATGTAGAGTAATAAGAGCATATCATTGTAGCCCAATAAGACTTATAACGAAATAAGAGCAAACAAAGAAAAATAATAAAAAAAAAAAAAAACTCTAAAATAATCGATAAATAAAGAAAATGAAAACTACCTTCTAATATTCAACAAAATTTTCTTCATTTCCTTTATCAATAAATACAAAATCTAAAAATAGGAAAGCACTCAAGTGGAAAATGAAAAATACCAAAACCTGTCAACACTATTATATACCATAATGTGAATTCTTTCATTTCTATTAAAATTTGATTTCATACTAATGATTTACGATATACTCGTATACGTATGTATGTATGTACATATATGAAAATTGATGAATTTTCTTGATGTGATTCGAATTTTCATCTTTTTCTATATTAAGTAGGGAATTAATTTTTCTCTTTTTGATATTAGTTAGATACCTACCTTTTTTTCATTTTTAATTTTGAATTTTGAAATTTTGAAATTTGAGTTCAACATAACAATTTTTTTTTTTTGTATGCTTTACAATAATGGTTGAATTAAAAAAAAAAAAATTTAATCAAAAAATTGATAAAATATGGAAAAATTTTAAAAAATAACTAGCTATTCCCGGCATAACATTCGCCGGTCTAGCATTAGCATTATAAATGAAACAATTTAGTTTATTTATTTATTTTCTTTATTTTCTTAAAAAAAATCAATGTTTTAAATATTTTTTTATTACATAATAAATAAGTTAAATTGAAAAACTTAAAACTATAATTGTAAAACATTGATTTTTTTAAAGAAAATAAAGAAAATCAATAAATAAAATAAATTGTTTCATTTATAATGCTAATGCTAGACCGACGAATGTTATGCCGTTATTATTTATATTACTAAATTTGCCGTGTATTGAATTGGAACTTGATAATAATGTCATAATATATTTTGTTTTTCTTGTTCTTAGCAGATCGTAAATTTCAGTTTATGATTCTCCATGGACAATATAATATTTACTCAATGCTACTGCGCATTTGAATTTATACTTTTGAATTATTTGTTAATGAAATAAATAAATTTCAATTATTGGAATTTCTGAACATAAGGTAAAAAATATATTTTCTAAATTTACTTCTTGTTTTAGCGGTAAGTTTTTTTGCTGCAATATCGTAATATTGTAATATTTTAACAAAGCTATTATGATTTTATCAATATAATAATAATATTTTGATAATTCGGTTTTTGTCTTTGCTATTTTTGTTTTTTTTTTTTTTTAAATTAATTCATATAATCAGACAGTCAATGCTATTGCTCAATAGGTGAATTGTTTTTAGGTTAAATTTTAATTTGTTTTTGGTTTTATTTGGTTTTATTGTTTTGTGGTTTATGTATTTAAATTAAATTTTGCACACTATCGTAATTCGTAATAGTTCTAATAAAGTTGCCTAATCTAGTTGAAAAAAGCTTTGTAAAAAGTTTAACAGACGTTTAAGCGTATTAATATATAAGATAATGTTAAAAATATTTTTGTTTATAAATTTATGTTAAATAAATGAAAATACATAAAGTATTTTTGTGCAAAATTTTGGTTTGACTTTTCGGTCTGCTAGAGTTCAATAATTATCATTTAAAAGATATGACATTTGTCATTTTTGTTTTTATGAGATGACTATCGAAATATGGGCCAATATAAATTTTAATAACACAATTTGAAAACACTAAATGATTTTTTGGTTGAATCCTACAAAATAATTATGGAAAAATGTTTTATACAAATGAACGTTCTTAGAAGAAAATTATTTATCTAGAGAGTGTTATTAACCGATATGATGAAAATTTTGTCAAATGAGACTCAGAAATCTGTGATAATTATCTAAACTTTGATTTAAATTGAAAGAATTTTAATGAAAAAACTAATAATAATCATTTAAATGCAGTCTTAATAGAATTTTTTTTTTTTATATTAAATATAGGGGATCGAAATTGCCTAGACAAAATTGCTAAGACAAATTATTAAAATTATATGAAATAAATTCATGTATAGGATTTTGATATAATTTAAAGCTTAAAAAATAATTATCATTTCTCTATTTCGTTAATTTTTGTTACATTTCACAAAACCTAATTAAAAATTTTCATTTACCAATAATTGTTAACAAATTTATGATAATAAGTTAAAATTATCAAAATAAAGTGACTGCAAATTAGTTAGCAAAAAAAAAACCTATGACTATCACAGTGATTATGACAATCAAAATGACACAGTGACTATGACAATAACCTATAAAAATTGCAAAAATGAAAATTTGAGACGGCCTTTTGATGATTATCTCCTTATAAAATTTAACTCAAGAAGTGATTTATTTTTTATGATTGCTCACAGAATATCAATAACATGTATGGAAACATGCTTAAAAATATTGTTAATATTTTTTCATATTTCTTTTTCTGTTTTTGTTTTTTCTAATATCTTGTTCGTAAATCTACCTACCAATTCCTTTCGTGCCTTACGAATTGCAAATATTGCATATGTGTTCTCAACACCAGTTCTTTCGTTTTAATCTTGTGATGTTGACGGTCAATATTTATAATAGTTTTTCGTTGGTCTTATTGTTATGTTTCAATGTTTTTTATCATTCTAATTTTCAACAAACGGTTTTCACCTACTCTTTATACCCATGGTTCTTGTAGTTTATTCATCTGAAATGGATTGGCGAATAAAATTCTGTTTGTCCCCAATTCGTGGTTGCTGTTAAAAAATACATTATAATCACCAGTAGTTTTATTATTCAGTCTCAAATTGAAAGAACCTTACAGTTAATGGCCAACATAAAATAATGTTATTGAACTATCCCAATAACACTGAATATAATAACGTTATATTTAATGTTAATTTTTCTTATCAAGCATTTTCGTTAACAAATTTATTTTCCACATTTGCTTAGATAATATGGCAAAAATTAACTACAGCTAGTTAGGGAACTATACCCTTGATATGTTAAATAATAATCTCTAAGATAAACTATTAATTTGATTACCTATATTTATCTTCCTGTAATGCTTAGGTATTATAGTTTTGAATTTCGAAGCTCTCACATATTATTATGTCTTATATGACGTATGAACCATGCATTTTTTTCTAAAAATTTTCATGATAGCCTTAGAAATATTTCAAGAAAAAAAAAACGAAAAAAAAAACAAAAACCTCGGAAAAGATATTTCTCACAATATAATTTTTTTTGTAGTTTCTAATATTTTTGGTTTTTTTTTTTTTTTTTTTAATTTTTGGTCGGTTGTATGCGGGAATGTATATATTTTAACATTAGCAACCAAAATTAATTTTTTTAAATATTAAATAATTTTTTTTTTCTTAACTTAAGTTTTAAAATATTTTTGTTTTCGCATATTCAAAGAAAATTTTATTTTCTATCCTAGAAAGACTATACGCCGATCAATGATTCAAAGGTTATGAACAGTTTTGTAAATACATTTCATATTTATTTGCAGTTTTTTTATTTTAATTTTTTTTCTAAAACGAGTTTTATTTTATTCATCAAAAGAAATATTATGTGTACCTACAATATTATTGTTTTTTTTTATATATATATGACAATTTGATTTATTTTTGTTTTTTTTTTTTTCTACTACAAGTTGCAAGTGCAAAATCGAAACTGAATTACTAAAACTGTTTTCGTTTAAAATTGAGGCTCATTATTGTTCAATATATTCTATTAATGCGTATTAAGCAAAGAACATAACATTATTATTATAATATATACTATTTTTTTTGGTAATAATTAATAAATATTCTAAAATTACAAAATTTACAGAAATAAGATTAAAAAGAAATAAATTGATAAAAGTAAATTTAATATGACACTAATGACATTTCCATACGACATTTCGACAACCATTTATGACAAAAAACAAATGACCCATATTAATACGATTAACTTTATTCTTAATTATACGGTAAATTAAATGATAGCAAATCAGATATCGCTAAAATGATCGAGTAAATGACCCTTGAGAAATAGAAAATTTTGTTTGTTACTACCCAATATTGCACCTTACTACCAAATATTGGCAAATAGAAAGAACCTAAACAAAAACGGAATGTGAAAATGCTCCAAGAAGCCTTAAAATCTTAAAAATTAGCCAAACTGATCCTTCCATATTAAATATTCACATCCTGGATGGCTCATTAGGTAGAGCGCTTTCCCTTAAAGTTCCAGATTTAATTTCCGGCGAAAGTAAAAAAAAAACCAAATGCTGTATTGTAGATAATATAGTTTTCCATATTTAAATAAATTAGTATAATACAAATTATAAAGAAAAAACTATTGTAATTGTGTATGCCAAATATCTATGTAAAAGCAGTTAGTATGTTTATCCCATTGAGTTGGAATTATATAAGAACACAAAAATAGCTTCCACTTCTTGTTGAATAACGCAGCAATGCAAGTTTAACCGCAACTATCTGTACATCACATCTCCGGTATGTTACAATCTTAATAAAGATCGTGCACTTCACATAGGAAGTTGTCCAAGCGATATTTTAACTTTTGACACTAGTCAACTCTCTTCAGCTATTCTTTTCAGCTTCTTAATGTGAGTTTTGAAATTTTTTTGATCTTCACAATCTCAGCACAGACTGCGCACATCATATTCGAAGTCTTCTTAACGATTTCTGGACTGTCTCGCTGATGGACAGTATTTAGCTCTTTTTCTTACCGTGTGTTTTGTGAAATCCTTTGCTATATCCTATAATTGTTTTTTTTGCAATTTTATAACTATAGAGAAATCAGGTTTGTCATATAAATTGTAAAGTTCTTTTTTTTTCTTTTTTCTTACACCTCTTGCGAGCATAGAGCTTCCAATTGACATTTCCATCGTACTCGATTTCTTCCATTGTGCAATTTTAATTCGTGTACCAATGTTTGTTACAATGGTTTTACAAATTGTAAAGTACAGTTTTAAATATATTTTTAATTTAAAAAAAAAAAAAACAAAAAAATATTTTCTCATCAATAACATTTCAACCTTAACTCTCTCATTTAATTTTAAATATACTATTTATTATATTACATGTATACTACTATAGGTATAGGTGGCATTATCTCAGTATGATAACTTCATCATATAATTTATTTTTGAAGGATTATAGTTATCTACAGTATCCTTAATTTGATTCTAGGAAAATTTTACAAAAATTTAACTAAAAATAAAATATCCTTAATTACTTTTTTGTACAATTTTTTTTTTGTTTTTTTTAGATAAAACTGTTATGTAAGTAAAAAACACTTAAAAACAATACTATCTACTTATCTTTAAAATGAAATAAAAAAATAAATTAAAAAAATTTTTTCACCGTAGCTTGAAATTTATTACCCGTCGAGAAAGACATATAGTAAGAGAGAGAGATAGAGAGAGAGAGAGAGAGAGAGAACCAAAAAGTGAATGAGATTATTTAGAAAATATTAGAGAGTAGATAAATAAAAGTACCTAACTCGTTTACGAAATCCTTTTTTTTATATAATAATATATTTTTTTTAGTTCATGTTAATGTGATGAACATTTTTTTTTTTTTGCTTTCCTGTGTAAAATTCAACTACGGAAATTTCCCATTCAAGTTGTGTTAGATTTAATCTGTTTTTAAATGAAAAACGGTTTTCCGTGTTATAAAAAAATTCTTTGAGTACACAAATTTGATAAAGTCTTGTAATGAGGAATTAAAGTAAAAGAAAAATTTATCGAAAACTAGAATTATAGAATAGGCATGGGTACTAAGATAATACGCAGAAAATGTTAGAAGAAATTAAGAATTAAAAAAACAAATCTATATATTATTATAATACACAAGAGCACGATTAGTGAAGGCACTCTTTTCGTGGTTTTTCGTGTGCCTTCGTTTTTTTCTTTATTCAATCAATCAATGGTGTAGGTCGATCGAAATAAATTTTCATTTTAGTTCAGTTGGTTGAGACGTCATGTTAATATAAGAAATTTTTGTGAGTTAAATTCTCTTTTAAGTGTCTAATTTTTTTTTTATTGTTTTTGGATATTTCATTTGGCTTTTTGAAAAAATAAAAATTGTTCAAAGTTTTAAATTAATCTTAAAAAATAAAAAATAAATATAAGATAGAATGAAACTTTTTTTATAAAACTTTATTAGACATCAATTTTCAGTAAGTCTTGGATATGAGTATATATCAATTAATAAATCACAAGGTTAAATATTTCAAAGAGTCGGAATTTTTCTCCCTGAACCTACCTTCACCCATAGTCAGCAATGTCAAGAGTAACAAAATCCACTGCTCTAAAGTTAAAATTCTAGCAGGACAAAGACGGGAAAGCTATGGGACAGTGTAACTTACAATGTTGCATACCAAGAGGTTTACTAGAATATTCCATTTTATCCAATTTTTTCTATATGATAAATTTCAAAACTCGTTCACAATAATTGGGAAACGGTAATTAATGGTACTCAGCCATAGTTATGATTAATGGTTTAATAAAATTCTCTTAAACTATTTTTTAATAATATTCCAACACACTACAATTTCCCAGTTAACGTGAAAAATCAATTAGTTATGGTAAAGAATTTTCGGTGGCTAAGTCCACTCCTGCTAGGGTTAGAGTCCCATATAGCTAAGTGGTACATACGCGGTATTTTTTTGAGGCTTTCACCTTCCCTCGAAAAATAAAACTAAAAAAAAAACAAATTAAATCTTATAAAAAAAGTTTAATAATATCTGATAGTTTTGATATTTTATTTTATAAATAAAAAAGTTTATTTTATAAAGATTAACTTTGAACATTTTTATTTTTTTATGGTGTGCTATTAAATTACTGTTCTATATATTGTTGTCTGATACTTTCACCATGTCAAATATTTAATTTTATGAAAAATTATTTTATTGTGTCGTTTCACAGAAAAATTGATTTCTTTTGCTCGCCCGGGTACATACCCGGGGGTTTCTTCTAGTAATATATTATAATCCATTTTAATTTTGTTGTTTATTTCTATACCGTTAAATTTTCTTCAATATTATAAATCTACATCATCCAAACTCTATTTTTTTTTATATTATTACATTCATAAACTCTATTTTTTTTTATATTATCTATTATTTTTACAATAAAGACTCATTTTTGACCAATCGAAATCTCAAGCCTGGATATTATTTTTTTTCTTTACTATATAAAAATTTTGTTAGGCTATTAATCTGTGAGGGCCATTTAAGTATAATAATTGCCATGTACGAAGACGCAGTAGCAGCAATTCTCCACAATGGTTACAGGAGTAATACAATAAAACTTAGAATATGAGTTAAACAAGAACTCCCACTATCCCCCCTCCTGTTGTTATGTTATGGATTGTAAAAAAAATCGCAGCAACAACTTGCAGAAAATATGACGTCGTCTTACCACGTAGGCGCAGATAGACTTATCAAAAAGGTTTTCTACAATAGGCCAATTCTCTACTTAAACTTAGACAGTATAAATAGATATGAAATTAGACATTGCCTCGGAAAATGTAGCACCTAGAAATCCAGTACGATGGAAATGTCAACTGAACCCATATGCTTCCAAGAAGAGTAAGGAAAAAAAAAAAAAAATTTTTATACTCGTAAACGTATTATAGTTTTAAGTAATTAGCTTTTAGTCTACAACTTTACATATTAATCATGGTTGTCATACTATTGTATTAAATATGTCTTCTTAAGATTTAATAAAAAATTCTAGCCTCACGTTAGGCTTAACAAGTCGTGTTTTAATACATAACAATTAAGAAAGTAACAACCACAGCAAGAGGAATAAAATAAACTGTCAAAAGAAGACTAGAAGACTTAAAATACGCGGATGATATCGCCCTTATCGCCAATACACACAATGACATGCAGGAAAAATAAGATCAATACAACAAACCAAAATGTCTAACAATTAACGCAAGAAATACTACCTGCGTCGATTAAAATTAGCCAAAATTAGTTTGGGATGACTGTGAGCTGTTTGGAGATAACCACGTCATATCATCTGGGTATGGAATCGATACTTGACTGATAAACCTGAATTATATAAGAAAAATGCCGATCTTTAATAACAAATACTTGTTCATAGTATGCAAATTATTAAAAAACGATCAACTGTGGGCAATAACCAAATAAGAACCAGAAGAGTGAAATTGAACATCTAGCGTATAACAGAGTCAAATGGAAAAGCTTTTTGGAAGCCCTAAGCTCCCAAAAGAGTGAATCAGGGAAAATAAAAGAAACTTATCTGAAAGAGGGATTAAGTATTTTTATTTCTACATACGTTTGTCCTTGATGTAAAAATTCATATTTGTTTTCCATTCACCATAGTGAGGGACCACTAAGCACTAAAGTTGAATATATACATTGATAGCTGTATTGCTTTTCGTTTGTCTTAAACATAAACCTAATCTGTACATGTACACAGTACCGGTATTAAGATCACATTTTTGTTGAAACATTTCATAACTAAAGACCTGCGGCACCTTCGCGCCGTCTACATCGTGATATCGACAAAGTAGTAAGGCTAATCAGACATATTTGATTTTTTTTTCAAAAGTTTTCATAAATCATTTAGAAGAGTCAATATTTCGATTCCTGGAACCTATTCGGGAGAAAACGTTTTATGAAAAAGACAAAAATTCGACTGAAAATCGTACAAGATATTCAAAATTCATATACAAAAATTCAGATTTTAATTCAGATTTAAATTCAGACAAAAATTCTGATTTAGCAAGAAATTAAAATCTGAATTTTTGTATATTCTTTTGCTTGAATTTTTATAATGCTAAAATTTGATTCATTTTTAAACATTGCGTACAATGTTACACAGTGATACAGTTTAGTTTTAGGAGGTGTCTAATCTTATTATTATTAAGTTGCAAAGTTTAAATATTAAACAATTTTTTTGTGTTTGTAGGGGGTTGCCGCCCCCAAACCACCGCTCCATATTATTGAATTCGGGTTTCAGCTGACGACAAAAATAAACAAATTGTTTTTGTTTATAACAGATACTTATTTATTTATTCATTTTATTTCGTACATATACATGAGACGGTAAGTCTCTATAGGAGTATATAAAGTATAATGTGTAGCAAATTCATAACAATTCTTAAATTAAATTAAATTAAATTAAACCTTAACCTAAAGAAATTAACAATAATGAAAATAAATTTATAAAAAAAAGAAATTTATAAAAGAAAATTTATAAAACGAAAGAAGAAAAAAACAAGAACAAATTAAAACTAAAACTATAAAAAACGAAGATAAAGTAATAAAATAACAAACTATTCTGTAAAATCCGGACTAACTAATTTTATTTCATACATACTTAAAATGAGTTATATAATACATGTATACATAATTTGTATGCTTGGATTTATTCTAAACGATTTCGTGTTTTGTTGAAATAATTGAGAAGAGAATAATAATTAGAAGTTACTTATTTTTATTAAAAAAAATATTTTTTTTTCTTGTTTATAAAAGTTAATATTATAAATTTTATAATATAACAACAAAAAAAAAATATTTAGAAAGAAAAAAAAAGACTTTACTCAATAGAGAAGCGAACTTACACCAAATTTGCAATATTAAGACGACGCTTTAACCAACTGAGCTAATACCGATTAAAATTATTTCATCAAAATGCAAACATAAAATAATATTTTGATCCACATAAAATCCAATCAAAAAAAATTAGTATCTATATTCAAATGGGATATGTACAATACAAACGCATACAATTAGAGTACTCGTAAAAATAAGGAGATTGTATATATATATAAGAATTAGACTCAGAGAATGCATATTCTACTCTAGTATTATTATTGTGTGTTTGTAAACCAATACATTCAGGCTTTTTGAAAGCATTTTATATAAATAGTATTATATTAATCATAGTACTGATTCTGAAGGCTCATTCCAAGAATATTAAACAATGTATACAAAAATATCAAGACCGATCGAAAATATAATAGTCGGTTTGATATATCTAGACCAAAACAAATTAAAAGTTGTTAAACATCATCAGACAAATTCATTATAATATATTTGTACAAATTTTCTCCTGATATTAAAAAACCGAATGACCTACTTTTCTCTTCCTCAAATTCATAATAAATTAACTTACAAAATGTCCTTTGGGACATAAATCTCATATTTTAAACAATAACAGCAAAAACAACAAAAATCCTTTATTATCTTATTATCATAAAAACAACATTAATTGTTTTTAAAGTATTTAAAAAAAAAATATAACGATTCAATTCCCTGTTATATATATATATATATATAATTCAAAACACTTGTCAGAGGAGACTTCGAATTAAATTTCAATTCTTTATCTTGAATTTCAATTAGAAATCTCTAAGCAATCGTAAAGATCCCAGAATCTCAAACTACACTACGATAAGCAGCAAAAATATCTGGTGCTATGGTCAATTGGAAATTAATTTTAAACTGTCACAATCGACTTAAATGAAAAGGACTTAAATTTTTAATTTTCTTTTCAGATAAAGATAATCAATAAAGCCAGTTACTGTTCATGCTTCTAATATTCCTACTATTAGGAAGAGTTGCGACGCGGCAATGGATAAACATTATGGAAAAAAAAAAGGATTTTTTTTTTTCCCTCAACAAAATTGTCACAAAAATATCTAAGGAAAGAAAATTTTTTTTTTTTTTTTTTTTAATTTCAAGAAACTGAATAAGGATTGAATTATTTACACAAATATCATTCAAACTGAGAGAGAGAGAGTTTGTTATACTGAAAGACTATTTAAAAAAAATATATATATAAAAAAAAAAATAATTTTATAAGGATTTGTAAAAGGATTTTCCGGTTCTATGTAATTTATATGTTGAAAAAAAAAATGTTTTGATTGTAAATAGATAAAAATAAAATAAAAAATTTAGAACATGAACAGTTGGAGAAAAGGAAGTTGATTCAAAATTAAATAATTAACTTAAATTTAAATATTTAAAAATGAATTGTTTATAAAAAAGTGTATAATAATGGACAATAAGATTTTTAATTGAATATTTGTTTTTGATATAACTTCAGGCTAGAATATTATCCTTTAGCTCTATTTGTAGTTTTCATTCCAATTTTGGTATACTTTTTCTGTGTTATTCTTTCAATTGTGACAGTGCAGTACACTGCTTTATAGCAATTATTGTGCAATAATTTTTTGATTAACAACAACATAATAATTATTTACCCTGTCTTTCATAGATGACAATTGCTACTTTCAAAGTAGATTTTTGCAACATTCGAGTACTTTTTCGAGCGAATTTTCATGCCATCGAGGTCCATTTACATTCTTTAACTCAGCAATATTAGTATTAAGCGAAACACAAATTTTGAGTGGTGATTCTGATAAGAATATCAGTAACTATACACAGTCGGCCCGCTTCCCGCCCCCTTAGATGTATCGCTTTATATTTCAGGAACTGCATTCAACACACTTCACTCAAAGACGTGCTGAAACCCAATATCATTATATCATTATAATCATTATACTTGGCTTGAAATTCATGTTGCAAGGCATATTATCCACTTCTGTACTCTATATACAGATTGTCCCAAATGAATAAAGTGTTACGCATATTGAAAATTTATCCAATTAAATTAAAAATATTTTGGAAAGATATTCAGAATTTGAAATTTTATTGGCTTAAACATTCTATGGTCATAACAAAAAATGGTTCCGCTTCTCCAGTTACCGTAGTTTCGAAGGCAAACATCTTAAATTATTTTCAAATTTTTTCAAATTATATCACCTTATCAAAAGTCCTACCCAGACCGAAACGAACATCGGCTAGATTTATATCTGACCACCCATCCATTCCTGTTAAATCACTCAACTGGATCGATCGGACCTTTGTCTTATCAGTATTGAATTCCACATTAATAAACTCTACAATCAATAAGCGCTTCCCAAAATCTAGTATGGCGTTATAACCATATCGATTGGAAAGAATGCAACAATTTTTAAACACTCTTGATTGGGGTGAGTGCTTTCAAGATGTTCACTTCGCTGCGAATGTTAATATTAACTAAAATGTAAGCTTTTATTCCTAACTGCTATAAAAATTAAAAGCAAAGCTCCACATCGTGTTTTAATAACATTTTAATTGTAGTAGGGCATTAAAAATGAAGGAAAATGCATACATAAAATACAAGGCTAATGGGTCCAACGAAACCCGTAAAATTTCAAATGTTTATTTTTTCAGATAGAAGAAAATCATCAAAATAGTCTTCATTTATCGTTCTACTTTCCGGGGGGGGTTTGGTAGTTTATTCTATTGTTTCTGTATTTCTTTACACTCATACATATATTTATTTTGTTTTTGACATTCTAAGCGCACAGAGTTCAAACCGATGATAAGTCGATGATGGATTGATGAAAAAATTGTAATTATAACAACATTTACGCACACATAGGAAGATGCAATTTCAATTGATGACATAATTTAAATCGCTGCGAGCTGGCTTTTACAACAGATTTTGTTAACTGCAATTACAATTCAATGTGAACACATCCAATTACCTTGCGAACTATTATATCTTTATTCTCTACGATAATTCTATTATTTAATTTATGAAATAATAGAAATTGGTTTAGATAAGTTTATTGGTTAGATAATTAGCTTATAAATATAATAAGATGATAAATAGATGATAAATAGCTTATTTGGTTTAGATAAGTTAAAATATAATTTTTAGTGATAACATTTATTTAAATGATTAAACCGTGTGTGAGCCTGACACATTCGACTAGTAATAATAATAATAAAAAAAAAACATAGGACTTAATTTTTCAATTAATTTCTAATATTAAATTATATTAATCGATCCAATAGTTTAAATTTTAAAAGTAAATTTCTAAATTAAATTTTGGATAATAATATTAAAGGTAGATGGGGATTTTAAAATATTATTTTCATAAAATTCGCAATCGTACACCACCTAAAACAATTTAAGAATAAAATCATTTAAACAAAACCTAATAAATTTTTTTCAATATCCAACCGTTACAAGATTACTGTAACCTTTTTAGATAATTTTTGATACTTTAATTTTATTCTGAATGAAAAATATGTGAACATACAATCAAGAACTCTTTATAGTTCTACCACTTTATTTAACATATACCTATATATAAATTCATTCGTAAGCAATATTGAATCGTATATAATAAAAGAGCTGTAGGATTTAGATTAAACATCTATTACAATATAGCGATCCTATTACAGAAAAAAAAAAAAAAAAAAACTATTATTATTGAAGAAATTGAAGGAAATTATATAGAAAATTCCTTAACTCCTGTAAATCTTTAAATTTATGATATTACTAAAAGAAAAATTTCCTGATTAGATTTTCATCTCTCAAATCGTTAGAAATCGAAAGAATTTCAGTTATAATTTTCTTTTCTTCATAATTTTCCAAAGTTTTTTTTTTTTTTTTTTTTGTTATTGCAAGTTCACAGTTTTTGTTTTTATTTCTCTATTTTTTTTTTTTTTTTTTTTTTTTTAATGCTCCCAAAGGATCAATGATGGTAGATTTTGTTTTGTTTTGTTTTTATTTTTTTATTTTATCCTGTTAAATCCATTCCGTAGAATTTTATTTTCACTCTTTAACAATTTAAGACAAGAAACAAGAAACTATTAAATTAATGTAGAAAATTTTCATTTGTATAACAGAATTCTTTGGAAAAGAAATTTAATATTATGGTATTGGAGATGTTATTATCCTTTTAATCATATATGAAAATTGTTATAATAAAATTTGTTTGTACGACCATTATAATCATATATACGTATACATTGATATCTTGCCTACTTTACCTATCTATTTTTTATGAAATGCGATTAAGTATTATTTGAATAAAGGTTATTCATAATGGCCATTTAGAGAGTTTCAGTTCATGAACATTAAAGAAAAGAAATGAATGTATTGAAGAAAAAAGAAAAATTGAATCTTGGAAATTGTTAGAAGAATTTATTTTTATTGATAATAACCAGAAATGAAGAAAATAATTTGAAACAATTCTATTTGAATGAATTAAATAAAAACTTGTGAATAAATTTGATTTTTTATTTATAATAATTTAATAAAACAATAGTAGTTAATTGTTTTGAATTAAAAATATGTAATATTTAGCTGAAAGTTTTATAAATTAACAATTATTCATAAAAACAAGTTAATTGGTTACGATATTTGAAAGTCAAGTGAATGTAGGTTTCAGAATTTTATTAATTATAACACAAATTCCAAGTGATGAATGTTGAGAGTATAAGAGTAAAATTATACTAGAAGTTCGACTGTGAAATTAGTAGACAGCTAATTGTATTTTGATATAATAAAATCTACAGCGGTTAACCTCAAAAGCGTTAATAATAAATAGTGGTTTTTTTTTTATTAGATATAATTTTTTTAAATTTAAAATAGCTATTCATTTGTACCAATATAAATTCATTTTAATCTAACACTATTTATATAAATTGCTTTTAAAAAGTCTGCATGTATTAGTTTACATAAACACTTTAAATAATATAAAATAAACACTATAAATAATTTTAGAGTAGTATATATATTTCCTTTCTACGAATAAATTTTTATTTTATATTTTTATTTTGGTGAAAGAATTTTAATCGGATATTAGTTCAGTTGGCTAAAGCGCCATTTTTATATCATGAACTTCTGTGAATTCGATTCTCTTTTGATTCATTCAAATTTTTTTTTCTCTATTAAAAATATTTTTTTTTTTCTTATTATATTATAAAATTTATAATATTAATTTTTATAATGTAACAACAAAAAAACTTTCAAATAAAAAAAAAAGTCATTTTTAATTATTATTTCTTCCCAATTATTTCAGCAAAACACGAAAAAAAACATTTGGAATAAATTCAAGCGCATGCAAATTATTTATATAGAATACATGTATATATATGTAGATAATACATAATACCAAATCAATATCAAATCTAATACTATTTATATAAATTGCTTTTAAAAAACCTGCATGAATTATTGGTTTACACAACACACAATAATAATATTAGAGTAGAATACGCATTCTCTGAGTGTTCATCTTATATACATATATATATAAATACAATTTCCTTTTTACGAGTACTTTGATTGTGTGCGTTTGTATTCTACATATCCCATTTGGGTATAGACTATAGATACCTATTCATTTTATTTTATTGCATTTTGTGTGGATCAAAATATTATTTTATGTTTGCATTTTGACGAAATAAATTTAATCCGTTATTAGATCAGTTGGTTAAAGCTTCATTTTAAAAAATTTGATGCTACAGATAATTGAACTTACACAAAATTTGCGTGTAAGTTCAATTATCTGTAGCATCAAATTTTTTTTCTTTATTAAAAAAATATGTTTTTTTTTCTTTATTAAAAAAATATGTTTTTATTTCTTTATTAAAAAAATATGTTTTTTTTTCTTTAATAAAAAAATGGATTAATATTTAAATTTTGCAACTTACTAACAATAAAACTAAACTAAATTGTATCACTGTGTAATCATTGTACGCAATGTTTAAAAATAAACCAAATTTTTAGCAGCATATTCACTACTTAGCAACATAGAAAAATTCAAGCAAAAATTCAGAAAAAAATCAGATTTTAATTTTTCTAGCGCGTTCTTGAACAAACCTAATAATTGAGAGTACTAATATAGCAGAAATACATAATGGGTATATGTATAATGTACATACATTTTTGTTAAATTAAAAAAAAAAAATATTAAAATCATAAATTTTTGTGTTGAAAGTTTGTTATTATTTTTTATTAAAATATAAATTAAAATTAAATTTTTTTTTTAACTAAGTTACTAAGTTATAATAAGGAATAGTTTTTTTAATTGGAAAGTCGTACATGTTTTGCTTGAATTTTTAAGAGTTCTGACTGTAGAATTTGAAATTAACGCCAATCGTTTTTGTCCTGAATACGTTCCAGGCATTGAAATTTTGACCGTCTTAAATTATTTGTAAAAAAATTAAATAGGTCTGATTAGCCTTACTACAGCAGGTGCTTTGTCGGCATCACGATGTAAAAGGTGCGAAGGCAGGTCTCTAGTATAAAATACTAACTTGCTAAATTTGAATTTCACATCGTCGCTGTTCTATGACTCGCTAAATGCTTGTTTTACAAAAAAAAGCTTAATATCGACGTTAGTTATTTTTCATTTTTAAATAGTTCTGAAGAAACGTGCTAATTTAAATTTTAACATTCAATAATTTCTAAACTAATCTAAGTTGGGCTGAGGGAGTCTTTATATGTATAAACTTTGGAGTACCCTAATTTTTAAAGTATATTAACCTCATTTTTGCAAAAAACCATTTGGTGAGTTTTCACTGAAGACGAAAATATTGAACTAACATAACATATAAAATTTGTAAAATTCATTTAATTTTTTAAACTTAAGTCATCTGAACATCTTCAAACAATTATTATACATTATAATTTTTTTTTTTACTTTCCTTTCTAAAGTTGAAAATATTTCTTAGCGAATAATGGTGAATATCCTCTACACAATAATAATAAACAACTACTTAAAATGATTAGGTAAAATATTATTTTTCATTTTAAAAACAAATAAGAATACATTTAATTTTAGCCTTTGGCTTATACTTACCAATTGTAATGAATTTAACATGCAATTTGTTGTAATATTTCTATTACACTTTAGCAGTATACTCTCATTCCCCAGTTTTGTAATTTTTGTATACCATAGTTATTAAATTTTTTTATCATTCAGTTTCAAACTGCTAAAATCCAGAAAAACTGCTATAATTAATATTGTCAAACGCTATCTTCCAATTTGATATAACTAAGTTTAATATTGATTCACAACTATTTTTTTTTTTTTTGTAATCCAGATTGTGGCTCATATATCAGATTACGTTTATTTAAATAATCTTCCAGTAGTGAATGTAAAATCTTTTCCAATATCGTAACTTCACCAGACAAAATTTTTGTATTCTTTATCTTATTCACTGGCACAACAACTGTTTTTTTTCCATATTTCAGGACAAATAATGGGTATTTGAATGATTGACTGATTAGTTTAACAAGATTATCACCAATAAAAGAAAAGTATAGTTTAATATTATTTTTATATATTAACCATATTAATATCTTTTTTATTGTTCACATTGATTTCAGTATTGCCTTCACTTCACTAAATTTCGTTATATAGTCATTATCTAGACTAGTTTTTGTGGACAAATTTATATATAAAATATACAATGAATATAGTAAACAGCTATAAGATTTTTTTCATAAAATTATTTATTTTATTTATTCGCTTTATATTTTTAATTTATTAACTAGCAAAGATATCCGAAGTTGTCCAGGTCCATAAAAAAATATATAAAATTTAATTCAATAATATTTTATTTATCAGCCGAATTTAAACAAATTATTTCTAAAAAATATTCTAAAAGTTGGATAACAAATATTTCAACACATGGTGGGTTCAATTTCAAATATGTAGCAGATTTGAATTTGTGCATCAAGAACATAAGGAAGTATGTATATTCATACTTTTGTTATTTATTATGATATAGTATTGTATACTGATTGTGACTGACTGAAATTTAATTAGTGGCTGGTGAGGAAGAATTGTCAAAAATCTTGGCAAATTAAAAAAAAAAATAGAAAATTCTGTTGGGTAACAGTTTTAATTTCTTTAGCGACTGGTATGATCACCATTTCTGAATATCCCTTCCGTGGCCTAATCAGTTGGAGCACAGAAATGTGTTTCAATTACGATGTGGTAGTCACGGGTTTGATTCCCGTGGAGGGCATAAAATATAACAAAAAAAAAATAGTAAAATATTATACATATTATATAAAATTTATAATCAATAAAAAAAAATAATTAATAATTAATACTTTATAACTAAAAATATTACCCATGTCAATATCTACATCAATCCTCATATATCTCATACAACACAATAAAAAAAAATTTGAACAAACACTAATAATAATTACACAATTATTGTCAACAACTGACAAAACAGTATGTGACATGACGTACCCATTAAGCATAGTAACGTCAGACATCTTAATGTCAAAGATGGATAAAATTGCAGCGACAATTTGCAGACAAAATGACATCGTCTTACCGCGTAGGCGCAGGCAGAATTATCAAAAGTAGTCTTCTACAGTTTAGGCCAATCCCTTACTTAGGCAGTATAAAAAACAGATTAGAAATGATGGTTTGTAAAATTAATATTCATGATGTGTTCTAGAAATTGTATCGCAATACCCCAGGCAGTTCAAATTTTGGATACACTAAAAGGAGTGTTTTTTTTTTTTAAGGAGTACCTAAATGCAAATTTTTAGGTCTCTAACATCTTTGATTTGTGAAATATTGCTGATGGATTCAAATCGTTATTATGACAGCTTCAAAAAACCAGTTCAAATTTCAATTGCAAAACTCAACTTAAACCTAATTCGTTAAAAATAAATGTTAGAAGTTCGATGACATTTATTCAAATACTTTTTGTGGCAACGGGACACAAATATCTTAACAAACGATTTTATATACGAATTAAAATTTACGTATGAGAAAATAATTTAAACAAATTGTAGCATAAAAAATAACATAAATAATTTTTCTTTCATTAAGAATATAGTCATTGAATTCCGAAAATAATTGTATAATTATAATTCGCAAGTGTGTACTCGTATATGCAGTCAAAAAATAAATTTGATATTGGGCTAAAAAAAAATAGCTTAAATATTTTAATGTTAAATGTTAAGTTTAATTAAATTAAATTTTAATTTCTAGACAATCCAAAACTTAAACAAAATTCTACGATATATTTTTGTAAAATTGAACAATTAAATTATTTTTATATTATATAACTAGCTTTGTAACCCGTCATAAATGACGGAAGCAAAATAAATCGTAGTTTCTTTCTTTCTTTCATTAGATTTTTTATTCCGAAATTACAGTACTTATGTTTATATCACTTTTTATTTATTTTTATTTATGTTTATATTGGCCTAACACTAATCTTTTTTTTTTTTATATAACAGAAAAAGAAGTACCATACCAAGAAATTTGTACAAAATGTTTGTATTTTTGTATGGTATACTCGTACTCACTTCCATTTAGTTATATTTCTTTAGTTGGGTTCCATTTAGTATAAATTATACCGTATTAGCGTTATTGTGGCCTCTGGGACAGCAAATTTAAAAATGGGATCTTATTTTCATATAAATTTTGTCTTTTGTATAATGTATAGGGATCTTATTTTGCTATATGAATAAATTGTTATTATGGTATTGTGTTATTTTTAAAAAATAATTCAAAATTTTGTATCTAAATTGGTAAAATTTACAAAAAATACAAAAGCATTTTCATCAATATTTCAATTAAAAAAAAAACAATGTTTTATTATCCGACGTAGAGTAGACGTAGAGTTTATTATCCTACTCTACTTCTATCAAGTTCTATTGATTGAACAGTGAACCTGAACAGTGAAGTGAACAGTGAACACTTAACACTGAAAATAAAATAATATTTTTGTAATGGAGCATGCAGAACATACAGAATACAGATACAGCAAATAATAAAAAAAAACAAAAATAATTTTTTTTGAGTGAAGTGAGTTACGCACACAATAATGACAAAAATAAAAGGTGTACGCAATAAAGTAGCATAATGTATAATATTATACAATACAAATATGCTGATACACATGTATATTATTGTGTATAATTTTAAGTAATAAGAATAACCTTTCAGTGAATTATGTTTTTTTTTTTGTGTTAAATACTGTTTGCCTTTTGGTTATTATACCATATTAAACTATTGATTAAATTTCTATTAGTCCTTATTATTATAAATCAAAAAAATTGTTTGTTTTATTTATATTATTATTATTATTTATTATTTTTCCTTATTATTTGCGAAGAAGACTAACATTAAATTAAAAAAATATAGTTCATGCAATCAATTTTTCCTGCAAAGGTTCAGCATGGTAGACAGGGGCTAAAAAAAATCACCAAAGCAATTTGTATATATATGCATTAGTATACATATGCAATTTGTATATGTGTTGTAGCGTTCCGTCGAACTTACAAACATCCAGATAAATGCAGAATAATATATATATAATATTTCTTATGGATTTTTCCCGCAATGATTATTCATGTTTCGTAGTCTGATTTAAAACAATATAAAAAAAATATATATACATAGCAACTGATGGTGTTTTGTATCTATTTATACCTACATTACATAACTTAACTAATTTTACTATTTTAGGTTTTCATTTCCCGCCTATGGTATAGTCATATAGTTCATATTTGTTTATTAGAAGGAATTTATCATTTCAGTTGCTTCTGTAAAACAGTTTGTACTTAATTGTACGACATTAGCTTTTTTGATACCACGATTCGAGCGACCCTGTTGTTGGTAGCTTCAGGCGATCACTTTCTCAGTATCACACTACTCCAAATGAACTGAATACTAGACCAACCATATGTGATTGATAAGGTTGATTATATCTACAATTTTGCTTTCCGTAATAATACCTAAATATAGTACATTAAGTATAGTAGGTACTACAATTTATTACATAAAGTGGAGCAATAAATCTGCTTCGAGTTATTATTTATCAACCTTCTAGTAGTCATATGAACTAATTAAATGTGATAAGTTATATGCTATTATCAGGAAATATGCCACTTTCTTAAGCAGCGTGCTTTGTTTTTCCGTGTAGGCAATTTTGCAGTGGGCAATTTCCCGGTTAACATTTTATTTGTATATTTCGCTATCGAAATAATTATCTTTGCCTACTTTTATTAATTGCGTTTTAGTTAGTCGTTTTTAATATCATCGCTAAATTTTCACTAAGGATATTTTTTGACTGGATTGCATTCCCTTTCCTCCCAAAGTGACTAATTTATTATTTAATAGGACTGAAAGATAAACTTTTTCTAATTTTTTTACAAACCCTTTTAATAACCTACGTATTAAAAATCCCTCACTTATTGTACAAATTTGCAGATATTGACCTTTTACAAAAAATTCGGTATTGACATATTAACATTCGAATATTGAATATTAACAAAAAAAAAAATGAATTAAGATTTTCTTTTTTTTCTCTATTTAATTAAATACTGTTATCACAACAGGTGTGTTCTGTTTGGGTATAAAACATCTATAGTACATGAATACATGCTGTAATATAAAATCAATTTCGAAATGTTAATATGAAAATGTAAAAAAAAATAGGTAGATACTCATATTAATTCCAAAAATTCATTCTTTTCTATTGAAATTCTTAAATAACATCACACCAATGGTTTCACTAATTTAAAATCAATGAAGAGATGATATTGATATGACATGCCTACGTTTACATAATATTATTCATCAATTTATTTTTATATTCTGTTTTTGTTTTTTTTTTTTTTTTTAATAAATTCTACCTTTGTTATTTTCATATCAGTGTCGTTGAAATATTAACAGAACATTTGCTGATGAAGTGAAATTGACATTTAACATGATTTTCAAATCATACTCTAAAGATAATAAAATTTTGAAAAGATGGAATTGAAAGGAAGGGATTTAAAATTTTCAAAATTTAACTTTTGAATTATTATCTTTTTTATTTTGCATTTATTTTACAGATATAGATTCAGTCAGACTGAAAAGTGTTTATATGCTTTGTTTGCCAAATTTTCTTATTAATACAGAATACAGTTTTGCTTCATTTTTTATTTTTGTTTTATCATATATATTACCTCATAATATAGAAATAACATTTCCAAGAGACTGAGAATAAAGTGTGGCCAGCATTATGAACAGCCAGCATTATGAAAATAGTTTGCAAAGGCCCAAAGACTAAAATGAGCTGGCCACGTAAGTCGAATGCATGAAAGCCGAAAAAAAGCAGTGGTGCTGAATAGAAAGCCCGATAGCAGTCGTGGTAGAAGAAGACCAAGAATCAGATGGGCAAACAACGTGAAAAACGATGCTCAAACCCTACAAATCTTAAATTGGAGGCAAGCGACACAAGATCGACCTTTTTGGAGGAGCATAGTGATGAAAGCCAAAGCTCTACCAGAGCTGTAGCGCTATAAGACGATGATGATTATGAAAATAGTATTTATATTACTATCTTTCTTACATCTTAATAGAGGTCAAAATATCTAAAATAAGTAAATGCCTAAGTATTTATACAATACTAGAGTAACCCTGCCCACATTGCTGGACTATATAATAATATACTTTCACATGTTTGTATCAAAAATTAAATCTTCTGGAAAGAAGGTAGTGTTTGTCTCAAGCCTCCTGGTAACAATATCAATCACAATCAAATAAATTTTGATTTCCACTGAAATCTTTCATTGTTCGATCCAAAGCTTCAATTGATTTCATGTGTGTTTTTCTACATTCATCCCACAACAAAATATCAATATGTTTTAAAACTCTATCCATGCCAGAAGTTTTTGATAAATTGTGCAGGATGGTGCTTCATTTATCGTCATATTCAAAGGCAATTTTAGCGCGGAATGTGCTGTCCTACCAATAAAGTGGCTGTAATTCCAGAAGATGCAATTGCCAAAGCAATTCTACCACGTACAGCTGCTAAAATTAAAATTATCAAAAAAGTCTTGCCAGTTCCACCAGGTACCTACATCCAAAAAATATATACCACCATTATCAATTTCTTGCATTATTGTTTCATAAGCCAATTTTTGCTGTTGATTTAATTTAAGAATATTTTATTGAACATAAGTAATTAACACATTTGAATCGAAATTCTGTTCTCGATGAAAATTCAGGTTAAAAATATAATCTCTTAAACGATTTGGTGATGCCATACCCAACTGAGCTAAAGCTTTACTCATCGTCATTCCTAAACGCATATCCCCAATCAATATCAATGCCAGAATATACATTTCCGCTGCAGTATAATTCAATGGAACATTAAAAGTTTAGTTGCGTATTCGATGTAAAATATATTCCTAACCACGATATTTCATCTATAAATCTGATGGATTAGCCGGATTGCAAGAGTTGAGATAATGGCAGAAAATAAAATTCTAATTTGTTGTGGATATGCTGATACTGACGACGTAATAGACGGACATAGTCCGAATGTGTATCGTGTTCAAGCAATCCTAATTTTTGAAATGCTTCACGATAAGTGGCGCATTATTGCCAATCAAAAGTTCTCAAATAATTAAATAACTAGGAGCCCCTGTTGAGTAATTATAATCCAAGTTAAAGCCAAATTTAAAGATTTTAAAAGAAGAGGGATTTGCATGGACTGATATAGACTTCTCATTACAAAGCAGAAAACACTCATGTTTTTATTAAAAACTTTGAAATTAGAATGTTTTCGTTAAAAAACATAAATACTTTACTTCTCATTTTCTGTTTCGTTTCTACCTATTTCTTAATGTATTTGGTGAATAATAAAACCATATGATTAAAAAATTTTCAACTGTGTGCGCATTATGGTTTTTTTTTACAACTTACTTATTATTTATTAAGAGTTCATTATGGAGAAGAAAGATAAAATAAAATGGTGTTTACTGCGCAGGTCCTTAAATGCTTGTCAATTATAATTATAGATGTTAGACCATGAACATTAATCAAAAGCAAATGCAAATGAAAACACTCAAAACACAATTGAAAAATGTAAATGAATTCACACATTTTATGTGGGGGCAACACACCATCACAAAAGTGTTCGTAACACGCATATGCGTAGATATTTTTCGATCATTTTTAAACCATCAATGTAAGTAGACCTTTCCAACCCATGTATTGGTTTGTAAATCGATTGACTGTTTTCCGATTTATATAGATATCCCATTATTCGAAATCTTGTTCCATATTTTTAAAAACTATTAGTTATGACTAAATAAGATCGAGTTGCTAATAACTACATTAATAATATAGTTTTTATATATGGCACAATAATATTCAAAATAAATCTTACTTGTAGTTGGTTTTTTGGTCAACAATAACCTGTCCCATTGGATCGATTATTTATTAGAAACAAAAATTTAACTAAAATCAATTGTACATAGTCTGTGTAAATTGACTTGTCAAACCTACACGATCTCAAAAAAAAAAAAAAAATATAAGCCCTGAAGAAATTAAAATTCTTTATACAGGTACCATAGGTCTCGAAAGCTTTTCATTCGGACTGTTTGTAGTCCACCAAAATTCAACACCACTCCAATTGAATAATTAATGAAGATAAAGAAACAAAAAAAATAAAAAAATTTAGAGTATTATACGAAATAACGATTCAACTCTTGACTCCAATTGAATAATTAAGAAAAAAAAAGTACAAATTGTAGAGTACGACAGAGATAGATTGATTTATAAAAAACAAAAATAAATTAAAAAATTAAAAACATTCCTTTTTTGGTTGTTGAATAAATTTTTCTTTTTACCTTCAAATTTCGCCTGACAATCAATAAAAAAATGCTTGTTATTCTACAGTCAGGACCTAAGCTAACCAAATTTTTGTTGCTTTATTTTTTTACTATATAAAAATTAACTAAGCTTAAATTCAAGGAATGTTACGTTAAAAAAAATGTACAAAAAAAAAAACAAACACAAAAATAAAATAAAAACAAAAGGATAATTCTAAAAACAATTGTAAAAGGGAAGAAGTAAAATTTGGAAAAAAAATTTATTCTGCAAGAAAATCATAATAATTATCTAGATCTCAATATACATACATAACTACATATATGTTTTTTTTTATTATGAATATTGATTTGGCATTGAGAAATCCTTGAGAGCGCAATAAGAATGGTATGGATTTGATGATACTTTCAATTAAATTTGCATATAAAAAATTTGTAATTTTTTTTTTGTTTTTGCTTTGTGTTTGATGAGTTCCTATAAACTGTAGAATTTGTTTTTTTTTTATTAAATATTTATGTGTATGTATTTATGATCGTGTACATATTATTATTTCTTTGATTGGGGTGAAAAATAGAATAGGATTATTTTTGTTATTATGCAGATATGACATTTTTTATGATAATGACATTTACATATTATTATACATGTGTATATTACATACATAATTTATATATTAACATAATTTCATGATTTAAAAATAAATTTTGAATTTAAATAATTTAAAATTTATAATATTGAAGTATAATGTGTCTCCGTCTGCTAGCACTTAATAAATGTCAAAAGAATGAATGAATTATCGTATCTATATTAGAAATAGAAAAATGTAATTACTGTTAACACAATAGAATGCAGACTGCTGTTGTCATAACAGACACTATTATGTTTTCTTTAGTTGAAATTAATAGGTTTAGAAATTTTTTTTTAAATATTTGTATATTACTTTTTGTCGGTAATAATTCTATAGTCTGTGTGCATTATAATTTTATACTATAATATAATATTTCATCATTTGGCTGGTAGTTTTCGTTAGTGAGGTAAAAATATATAAGTTCTTATCCTGCTAATGGCATTTTGACAATTTTGTTTTCGTCCTATGCCCCACGGATGGGGTTACAGGACAATGATGATATTAGTTTTTGATAAAATTAATTTAAACAACGTTTTCAACATAGGTATGTCAATTTGCATAAATAATAGAAAATTTCTAATAAACTTTGTTTTGTTGCTATAAAATTAGTTGCAAATTAAAGCTTACGAAATTTTGATATTTGCAAAAAAAAAAAATTTGTTTATTATATTGAAAGAAATATGAACTACTACAACTTACCAAATTTGAATATAACTCAAATCTGCATCAAAATCATAGAACACTGCAAAATGTTTTTATATCGAATTAATACTGTATAAATTAGCTGTAATCGGAAATGTCAGCTGCACATCAAATTACTGTGCAGTGTAACCTAAAACACAACAACTTGTTTTGAAGACAGATGGCGACTGCTTTCGGCAGCTAACCGAAAACGGAAAAAAAAACAATAATAATCTGACAGAAAATGTCATTTGCAAATCGTAACATCATAAAAAAGAGCAATTGTGCTGTTTGTAAAAATAAATGCAGATTTTTTGAAAACTAAAAGAAAATTATTTTAAAATTTGTTGATTAGTAAATAAAATATTTCTTTCGCTTGTAATTAGCTGGAATTAATACAAAAAAATAGTGCAAACATTTTGTATTTTCATATTTTGTTTGTCTGCATTTTCAATATTTCTTCAATAAGAAATTTTCTATTCATTTTAAGTTTTTTTTAACAATATAAATAATTAATCAACAAAAAATCAAAAGTGCTGTAAAAAAAGTAAAAAAAGTTTTCTTGATTTAGTCGTCAGATACTTTCGAATCTACCAATTTTTGACGTCAGATGACATTTCCGAGTATAGCTTTTGAACTCAAACTATCTGTATAAAATAATGAAACAATCAAGCAACTGCTCGTATTGCCGATAAACTATTGTAATACAATGTAGTGTACAGTACAGCAATTCTACCATTTGTTTCTGCTTTAAAATATTTCTTCAAGCATTTGTCAATTAACTTAAATTATTTTGTTTTAATTTTTTTTTTTTATTATTCTATGATAAAAATATTATTTAAACCGACAGATTTAATTATTATAAACTAAAAAAGCTCTGTGAAATAAATTAATTTAATAAAAATTGAACTCATATTCTTATTAGCCATATAAAGGTTAGCAAAACACCTGACTTAAATACAACTACCCATAAATATTTTTCTTTGTTTTGGTATATTTTTTCTTATTTTTTGGGGTTACTTTTGAGTTGACATTCATACTTAATTCTAAAATTTTAAGTAAATTAACTGTACTTGTAATTGATCAACATTTTCGATATTTTTCAATACTAGGACCGTTTTTTACTATTAACAAACTAATTTTTTTTCTGCATTAATATTCTGAGTTATTTTGTTGTAGACAGACCAAAAAGCAGATGGGCAGACAATGTTAAAAAAAATGTACAAAAGAAATCTAAAATTGGAAACAAGCAGTGGTGCATGATCGACAACTTGACTCACCCACAACTTTACCGCTTTAAGATGATGATAATATTTCGTTTAATATTATTTAATCATATTATTTAACCGTTATTCAGCTGGAAAGGTACTCATGTACCTTTTGCATTTTACTTTTGAATAATTTCGGTGCAAATTGACTTAGAGACTTAAATCTTTGTGAGAATTCATTTTTCATCAAAATTTATATTTTAAAAATTTTTAAGTAACCAGTAAACCAGCCAATTTTTTTGTCTACGTGGTCAGCTGGACCTGTACCTACCTATAATACATTTTATATGAATTTTTATGTTAAAATAAGAAAATATTATTTTTTATATCACAGAAATAATTTATTATAAGAAATTTTTTTGTATATATTATATACCTATAAATGTTTTTGAATTTTTCATTTACGTAAAGTTTATATAATAAAATAATAACGGTACTTGGATACCTAAAAGGACAGTTCATCATCAAAATATGAAACAAGAATAGTTCGGTACCTCATGATAATTTTGTTATAAAAGTTAAATAAAATTTTTCTGGACCTGCAACGTATAACATCGCTAATAGGTACGTGAAAAAAATAAAAATTCTAACGGTACTTGGGTACCCAGAAGATGTCTTATCATCAAGATATAAAATAAGAATAGTTCGGTACCTAATGATAATTTTGTTATAGAACTGAAATAAAAATTTTGAAAAAATTAAAAACTCTTCTAAAAACGGTTCTAAGATTTTGGGTACCTAAAAGATGTCTTGTCATCAAAATATAAAATATAAAATAAGCATAGTTCGGTACCTAATGATCATTTTGTTATAGATGTGAAATAAAATTTTTCTTGGCCTGAAACGTACATCATCATCAGTAGCTACATGAAAGTAATAAAAATTCTAACGGTACTTAGGTATCCAGAATATGTCTTATCATCCAAACATAAAATAGTTCGATACCTAATGCTGCATATTAAAATACTATAAAAATGTATATTTTGTGCCGTTTTTTTTGTTTATTTTTTTTTTATTTTTTAAATTTTCGTAAATTCCCATTAAACAAAAAATAATGAAAAAACCGGCACTTTTTTTGTAATTCAATGTATTTTGAATACTTTTGCTTACATTTGAAGAAATTAAATAATATTTACAATAAAATATATAAAATTTAAAAAATAGGTTTTTTGATGAAAAAAACACATTTTTTGCTTTTTTTTTTTGCTTTTACGACAAACCACTTAATTTACTTTCCTTGCTACCTGAGCGACAGACAAAATTTCAAAGTTGTTCATCTAGTTATTCAGAACTTTATAGTATGATCAAATATTAAACATATTAAGAGAATAGAGTCTGTTCAAAAGAATAGGATTAGGTTTCGTCTACGTAAATTCAACTGGCAACCTTATATTACTGGATATTTAGGTAAATGTCAACTTATTAAGTTTTCTACTCTTGGGCCTAGGCGAAATGCTGCTTCCGTGATGTTTTACTATGATATCTTATCTGGCAGAATAAAATGTCCATCTATTCTTCACCTGTATAATGTCTATGCTCCAGTGCGCCATTTCAGAAGCCAAAGATTTTTATATCTTCAAAATCATAGAACGAACTATGGTTTTTCCGAATCTATTATAACAAACTCTAAGCGCTTATTTAATAACAGTTTTTCAGTAATTGACTTCAATTACAGTAGATTCGTTTTTAGGAGAAAAATCATCACATTTTTTGATACATTACAAAAACTCCTCTAATTTTAATTAATTATAAACCTTAAAAGGCCAACCTGGTATTTTTGAACCAAAAAAATTTTTTTGTGTGAAGGTTCATCACAGAAGTATTTTTTATTCTGGGACTTTCTAATTTTACGATTTCGGGCTAGAGAATTAATGATTTCAAGGATGGTATCAAATTTGATACAATGGGGGTTTCAGAGAAGAAAAAAAAAACAATTTATATAATATTAAAAATTTGTTTTCTTCAATTCTTTTAATCTTTAATTTCATTTTTTCAATTTTTAATTTATTTATTTTTTAACAAAAAATATTTTAACAATTCATTTAAAAATTTAATAAAAAAAAAATTCACTTATTTTGAGAAAAACAAAACTTATATTAAGATAACACTTATTTTAAATAAATGTATGATAATGAGGAAATAAAAGCAGTTCGTTCAGAAAAGAAATTATAAGCTGTTTACATAAAAAGAAATTAACATTATCACATAATTCAATAATTTATTTACACTTCTTTAAAACAAGTAATTTTTAAAGTCATAATCAGTTTGTAGTTTACAACCACGAACCAACCACAAACGATTTCGTCTAACTGTACCTAAACTAAATATACCTTTGGAAGCTAAATATATGATTAGATCCTATATTGATGTATAATAATTATCAAAATAAATTCGATGATTTGTATTACACACGACATTCCTTAATAGGCGAACAACAACGTTTGCCGAAGCTCCTAGATCAGGCTCATGAAGTTTACGAAATCTAGCATGGTTTTCTTGTCGGAGTCCAACTCAAATTGATGTACAAAATCATTACTGTTACTTAAAACAAACAGTTTGTAAACCCCCCCCCTGGTGAGGCTTGTTAGGCTGCTTTAAATAGCTTTTGCCTTTACTTTAACACATTTGTTCGTCTACACATAAATCTCTATCATATGCAACTGTTTTAAATTTCGTATTCAAGTGGTCAATTATGGGGCGTAGTTTATGCATTTGATCATGATTTTCATCTGTTCTAGCCAACATTTTGTTATTGTCGTTGAAATGTAAAAATCTTTTAATTTTTTCGAAGCGATTTATATTCATAGCTTTGTAAATGCCTTCGTAACCTAAACGATTACTCCAATATGAACGAATGTTTGGCAACTGAATTATTGAAGAATATGAAGTATAGCTATATAACTTTCAACTTCATTTTTTTTTTAATATTTGGTAAGTTTGTAACGCATATTTGTGTTGCGTACAAGTTTGTTTGTTTTACAATATGTTCTATTATTTCATCATCGACGGAGTATTTAAAAAATTGGAAAGATATATGCAAATTATTAATTTCAGAAGTATATTCATCAGGTGTAAAACTAAAATATATTTTCTTCTATTAACATGTTACGTTTGCGCCACAAAATATTTTTAATTTTTTCTTCAGCAGAAAATTTGTTATTACTGCAACGTGAAGGCTCCTCATTTTGAATTTCTTCTTCCAAATCTTCGTCAAAAAAATCTAAAGACATATTTTCTATTTCACAGTCGTTAAACCCATCATTAAAATCATATAAACCATCTTCGGTTTCCCAACCGTCAAGAATTCCTTCAATGTCTTTATCCAACAAACAATAATTTTTTTCCATGGTTAAACGATCAATGTATCAAAAAAAATACAAACAGTTTTTTTTCCCTAGATGAACCAAATAATAATATATTTTAAAACTGTCTACTTATTTGTAATAAAAATATTATTTTTGAATACTTAAAAATTTTTTTACGCGCCAAAAATATTTAAAAATATGTTAATTTACACTTATTTTAAATGCAACTTAGTTATTCTGCAGTCAGCGATAAACTGCATATTATTTTTAAATTTCTACTCAAACACACACAAATACCATATATTTTTTTTTTTTGTTTTATTAAACTTTATTTTACCCATTGTACAATCTTATAATTACTTAGTCTAGATAAAGTTTACAAAAAACAGCTTTTGTGATAATATTATTAACATGTAAAGTAATAGTTTGCTTTTTATGTTAATTTATGTTATATAATTATTCTTATTATTATTCTTATTATTTAGTTTTAATTTACTTAAGTTCTTATATAAATCTGTTGGAAAAAACCTGGGATGTAAAAACCAATATATTCTCGTATTATTTAAGATAAAACTTAACCTAACTAATCCTACTAACCTAACTAAACCTAACTAAAACTGCTTAAACCTAGTTAAAACGATAAAAAAAATATGTATTTGTAGTACTTTGTGCTAATTATACGTGTTTTCCAACCACCAATAGTCTCTTTTTATAAATTTATCTTTGTTCGGTATAGACATGTCATATCTCAAATTGTCTCCATTAATGTTGCCCGGGCTATACTGTATAGTTTTACATGTAGCCCGTCTACTATAGTGATATAGTGTAGGGACATGATTTTGGTTCTGAATATAACCGTTTTTATCCAAAAAGATAAAGTGCTCAGGGGCTATAAAGCCTGTGAGCATTGTCTTTTTAATGTACTCCTCGTTGTGGTAGAATATATGCGATATTAAACCATTTTCTGGAGTTTTTTGTGCTCTGTCATAATGTTTTCGAATCAATTTTATTAGAAAATTGTCGATTCTAATTATGTTTGCTTCCTTGTACAAGTATTTATTGGAATAGTAATGCTTGTAGTCGGAATTAGGCTTTCTATAAATATTAGTACATACTCTTATACACTTTCTTTCAAATTTTCGAAGTGTTTCCATTAAGCTTGCACTGACGTTGTACCATATGGGTACACCATATGCAAGTGTTGGCCTTATTAATATCTGATAACATATTATTTTTACTCTAGTGCTTACGTTTTTGTTGTAAAATAGTTTTTTTGCCATCATGAAGGACTTATTGCCTTTAGATATAGTGTATTTTATATGCTCGGAATAATTCAGATTACGGTGAAGAAAAATTCCGAGATATTTCACAACTTTTTTGTTTGCCAGCGGTGAGTTATTTGGAGATTTTATAGAAAAAGATTTCCAATTTTTTTTTATGTCTGAACTTGTTTTGTCCATCGTGTTACGGAATAGCATGGTTTCGCATTTTTTAAAGTTCACTTTTAATATCCATATCTTGCAGTAGTCCAAAATAGTATTAAACATTTTTTGAACTTTGTATTGTATATTACTAACTTTGCTATCCGCAGAATAAACTATTATATCGTCCGCAAAGGCTAATGCAAAATTATTACCTTTTACTCTATCTAATAAGTGGAGCAGATCTGTTATATAGATTGAAAAAAGGATTGGTGCGTTAACAATTCCTTGCTGTAAACCGTTTTCGATAGGGAATACGTTATCCGATGAATTTTGTTGATAGTGGATCTGAAATTTATTTCCATATACCATACAAAAACCATATAATGAGCATAATTTTGAGTTAAAACAGTTCGTATTAAATAAAATACAATAGACTTTGTGGACATAGATTAAATATATTAAAAAATGCGAATGTTTCAATGGTTTGTATCATATTTGATACACGAAACGTTTAAGGGATAATTTTATTCTATACAATTTTTATTAAAATTATTCTCTATTATCATTTGAATGTACTGCCTACCTTTCTAATTACTATTGTTATTACTATTAATATTTTTTATTTATACTACTCAAGTCTGAATGTTTCTTTTTTTAACTTCTTTTCTTGAATTAATGTTATTTTATATTTGAAATTATTTTTTATATTTTAGAATTTTTGTTTTTTATTTCTAATTTTATTTTATTTTAGTTTTTCATATTTTATAAGCAAAATCTGTAAGGGACTACCCAGTAGATTGAAATAAATACCTTTCTAGAACAATGTTTTTTTGTTTATAATATTTTTTGAATTAGATGCACTTTTGCTGTTTCAAGTTTCGCCACAAACGAAAGAAATGCTTAATAGACCCTTTTTTTCCTAAAATAGCCTTACTTCTACCTTTCCAGCTTAAGTAAGGGTTTTGAAACGCCAACTGAATAAATTTGGTTAATTTGGAAGGATCAACAGTATATTTCATAGTATACATAATTTTCGAGTATTACGACGTAGTCTCAAATCAATGGTTTAAGCAGCTTTACTTTAATGTAGTTTGTAAAATTTGAACAAACCGTCAAAATCAATAAATTAAAAAACTACATATCTGTTTTCTACATAGGCCCTCAGAAAATACGTTACAGCATATTAATAAATTTCTGGATAAATTTGACTCTCATCTCTAGTCTAAAAAGCACCAAAAGTATTATAATTGGCGATATCAACTTTAATATAAGATATTTGGCAGATTGATTAATAATTGATTAATAATTGAGTCAAATGCATACGTTATACGTCATAGTGAAGTTACCAGACTTACATCAGGTACATGTCTTGATCATGTTCTGATTGGTGATATAACAGCGGAAATATGTATTTAATTATTTAATCATGACTTCATAATTTGATCATCTTGGAATGGTGGCTGAATTAGCAGATATCCATATTGAAAATAAAAATGTGCTAAATGATCAGCTGATGTACAAGAAAATAGATTACAATTCTGTCCCATTGAAATTAGAAAAAAATATTATAATAGGAAAAAGTGATGTCAATCAATTCACAATGAATTTGAAAGTTACATGTAAAAATATAATAAAAAGAGTAGCTTGTGGTGAAAAAAATAAAATGTTGTAAAATCAAATACTCCGCACCATATGGATTGATAGATAAAGTACGCAGAAATGATTGAAAAAAAGAATTATTGAAAACAAAACAAGTATAAGTACTGGCTCAATAAAACAACTGAAGTGAAAAGACGGAAAAGAGAAGCATATGATAGCATGCAATTTAGTAATGCGGAACCGTTTCCCAATGAAAAATTGGCAATACATAAAAAAAATAATTAAAATGTCAAACAAAAAGTAAATGAGTTTTATGCAGATAATGAATTAGAAGATAGAAGATGAAGATAAACTTCTTAATAGTTGAAAATATGGCAAAATAATTTGAAGGCTTTTATTTTTAAGTAAATAAACTCAGAACTACGGAAAATTTTCAGTTCAAAACAATTGATCTACAAGACTATAGGAAGTTTATTTCGAGCATGTCTAACACTAATTCAGCAGAAGGCAATATTATACTTGCTTCTGCAGTTAAGAAGTCCAAAGACGCAGAGACAGCGGATAGCCTGATCAAACTAATTAACAAATCTTTTGAACAAGCTGAAAGGCCTAAATGTCTAAAAACTTGCAAAATAATATCAGGGTGCAAAACTACTGGCAGTATGAATATGCCTGAATATTTTAGGCCAATTTTAAATGCATTGTAAACAAACAATTATATGACTATTTGGAAAAATATAATTTGCTACATAAACATTCAGCAATATGGACCATATAGCTTCATTTGATATGGTATCAAAAGTGTAATCTGGTCTTGACAAAATTATACTGCATAAAACCTTAATAGAACATGAAATTCGTGGGAGAGAGTATTGTTGGGGTAAAAGTTATTTAGATGAAGGGTTTCAATTTGCACATAGTGATGGAATGAAAAGTAGTAGGTGTTTAAATAATTTTGGAGTAATACAAGAAAATTCTCTGTGTCCAACAATGTTCTCTATTTACATAAGTCGGTTACTGAATTTGCAGTTGAGTGGTGTACCACAAATGTACGCTGACGATTTAGCAATCATATATGAAGAAACATCGATTAATAATTTAGAAAGACAAATTCAGAAAGATATGATAATAATCAAAGAGTGGATGGATGAACATAAATTAAGTGTAAATGCAAATAAAGTAAAGTATATAATTTTCAAAAGGTGTCCTATGGACCGACTTGAAATTACATAGAAAAACTATGAGTTAGAAATGGTAAAAGCCAAAGTATATTTAGGAGTTTTAGTTGTACAAAATTAGAATTTGTTATTACAGTGTTTATTACACTGAATTGAATGGACTGATTACTTTTAGTTATAATCACTCTGTACGAGCTTTGCTAGCTCTTTTGAGTTAAAGATAAAAAATAGAAAATAAATAAAAATTAAATGTTAACTATGTTCGAGAAAAGATTAATAAATCTAGTTTCATAAAATATTATTTATAAATACAAAATGTCTAAAAAAAAATAAATGAAAATGGATATTAACTAAAAAAGAAAAGAATTGAAAAATAACTCTACAAATTACTTTTAACAGACTGCAGACGTCATAATCGCTTTAAAACTGTATTCAACTGAATTATTAACCCTACACTGCATGATTTTTTATTTTTTAGTGAAAAAAATGTTTTCCGAAGGGAAAGTAGCTTCTAACATCAAAAATAATAATAATAATAAAAAAAAATTACAAATTTGGTAAATATCAAGAGATTTTAATGTGCATCACCAGTGATACACTATGCAGTGAAAGTAAAATGCATCTATGTTCAAAATAAAATAATATCACAATACCAGTTTTTGGTATTCAAAAAAATAACAATTCATTATCTAAAGTAACAATTAATTCGAAATATAAAAACAAAATTAATTAAAAAATAATAATAAATTCATTTTTAAGAGAAGTTAGATAAAAATGTTCATTGTATGAGAATAATTTACTTGTTCAAGTGAAACTCTGTATAGCAATTTCTATTCTTTTGAAAGCACAAATGCAGTTTGCATTTCTCACAAATTACAGGGGTTAAGAAACTGCACTTTGGATTCTTACATCGTTGTCTCTCGTCGGTCCATGGAGATGGTTCATGGGGATGGTCTGTAGATGGATAATGAGCTGCAGAAGTTTTTTGTCTTTTTGCTTCAAGCACGGGTTCTATTTTGGAACAAGAAGGTCTTCCTTTTCGTGCAGAAGTTCTTGAAGTGCCAATTTTACACAAGGTTTCAGTTACTTCAAGGCAAAAGTCCAATAGCGACAAAGTATTTTGTTTTTCCGCATAAGCTCTTTTATATAAAATCCACAAGTTCACTAAAGTAAGATCCAATAAGTGGTCAAAAATTCGTATATACCACTTTTTCGATCTTATTTTGATTTTATACCTGCCAATAAGACTATCAGTCTTATCTACTCCACCCATAAGCCTATTGTATTCTTTAACTATATTCGGGCAATCTACAGTAGCCATTTGTTTCAGCTTCTTATCAAATCGTTGAGCTGTTTGCATGGGTTCTTTTCCCGTGAACGTTGAAATCAAATTTACGAGTTTATTGTCTTTCGAAACTGTCGTGGCAATATCAATGCCATCAATAGATGCAACGTATTCTGTAGTGATACCCCGTTTTTCCTTCTTCAATTCGTTTTCATTGCAATTTGGAAGACGATTTCTTCGAACTGTTCCAACCGCATATATACCATGTTTTGCCAATTCTACACGTAATGGTAACGTTTTGTAATAGTTATCAAAATATATGCGATAATTTTCATGCTTTGGAACATTGCGTAATAATCTGATAATAATATTAGCTGAACAGCCCAGATCTGGTTCATATGATAGCCGCTTGGTCGGATCGTTTTCTTGCCCGGTATAAATTTCGAAATTATAGGAAAACCCGGAAACTCCGCTTAAAACAAATAGCTTATAACCCCATTTATGAGGTTTGTCTGGTAGATATTGCTTCAGATAACTCCTGGCTTTGGTCGAACATAATTGTTCGTCAATTGAAATACACTCTTCATAAGGTATACTTTGAAATTTTTCTAAAAGATACGTTATAAGAGGACGTATTTTAAACAAACGGTCATGCTGTGAGCTATTCCTTGGAAGCATTTCGGTGTTGTCATTGAAATGAATAAATTTTCTCATTTTCTAAAAACGATTTACAGTCATTGTCTCTTGTATTAAATTATTTCCTATGACTGGTGACCAATATTTTCGTGTGTCAGAGATACAAATAACAGACATCAATACACAAATTCCAATATACTGACTAACTTCAGTTTTATTTATCTTGAATGGATATTCAGAATGTAGTTGCGACGAATACAATATAGTTTGTTCGACAATATGTTCTAAAACTTCATCAGTCCAAATTCATACGGAGTTTTCAGATTTAATATACTAGTTGGTAGAGTTATGGTTCCTTTGAAGCTGAGTTCATCTGATTTATTTGAGAATTGTTTTTGTTTCCATACAACTTTTGTGTATTTATTTTTTAAATCTTTCGCAGCTGTTTTTGGGTGGTCAACAAAGCTACTGCTTGTACTAGGAATGTTCTTTATAGTTTCAATTTCATCAATTATTATCATTAATACATTTTCAATATCAAAAAAATCGCCATTGTTTTCAGTTGGTGGTAAAATTATAGTACATATTCCGATCGAACTCATATTCTGATTCACAATCAAATTCATCTTCACTTTCGTCCCATGTATTCAGAATAGCCAAAATATCTTTTTCATTTAGATCATTCATTTCCACTGTAAAATTATATAACATGTATTTGATAATTTATAAAATATTTATTGAGTAAATATGACTTGTTTCCACATGCGCATTTTCAATATATTTTTTAACGCCAAATGGTACTAACAAAAATGCAAAACTGCATGGTGTATCAACTGTGATACATAAAATTAAAATCGATTCACAAAGTAAATATATAAGACTAATGGCATAAAATGTAATTTTCTAATAAATAAAACATATTATTATTAAAATTAAATCTTACTTACCTTTTTCTTATAAAAAATATAAAACCTCCCAAGTATCATTTTGTGCTCTATTAAAGCTCTATAATAGTTTATACAGCTAAAATTGAACAACAAATTTTCTCTAATATAACTGCGAAAGCTCCTATAGAAGGGTTGTAGAGCTCTAATAGAGCTAAGTGGCGCACATTTAGAACTATTTTAGAACAAATTAGCTACCATATAAGCAGTTATTGAGCAGTTGTAGAGCAAGAAATTTCAGCTTATTTTTATCAATTACGTTGCTGATTCGCTCTATACAAGTGTTTAATTAGCATTTGGTTACTCTTATGGAGATAATATGTTGTTGAAATTGAAAAAAAAAACTACATTTTAATTCCAACTGTCAAAATATTATAATGTTATTTCTCTATAAGAGTTTAATGACATATTATATTAATCTTTTCAGTATACCAAATTATTATTTGTTTAACTATGGAGATTTTGTATCTCAAATAAAAATTTAAGTAGGATAATAAAAAACATTTATGGAATACTTGTTTACTTGTTTTTAGTGAATATAATACAGAAAATTTGCTTGCGCAGAGAGATTTATTTTGAAATCATACTAAATAGAACCAAAAATAACAATGCCCTTAAAATTATCAAAATTTTAATAAATATTTAAATTTTATTAAAAAATAAAAATATTTCAAACACAAAAATAAGTCTGCAATTGAAAGAAAATGTATTTTAGAACAATAATAATATGTAAAAAATAGCTTTTAAACCACAATCATCAAGTATTTCAGGTTTAACAATATTTTAGTTTTTAGAATTTTAACATTTTTTGTTCAATTAGTCATTTTTCTAAGAAAAAATGGCCGAGCTTCCTGCGAGCTACTATGAGAGCTATATAGAGCACTTTAATTATTGTTTTGTCAAATATTAGGGTGGATCATATTTAAATTATGAATTTTTTTGAAATAAAATACAAAACGATATAAAGTGCCATATTTTGAGTTGTTACGATATTTCGGATGATTCAATATTTAATATGACGAATCTCAATAAGAAAAAATAGATTCATAACATCAAAAAATTAATAACTTCCCCAAAAAAAGAAACATTTCCAATTGTCTTGTAAAGATATGCAATAGTTAGGTAAAAACTAACTATTTAGCTTAAAGGCTTTCTTAAATAATTAGCTGCAAACCGAGTTCCATAAATTACCCCCGGACTCATAAATTACACTCGAAAATTACACTCGGACTGCATAAAAGTTTTAAAAATACAGTTGGTAACTCTTGATACCAGGCATCTGAATTTATTAAACGTCTGTTTAAAAAAAAAAAACGACAGGTAAATGTAGACAGCAAAGGTATAAGTTAAAATATTGTTCAAAAAGTTCTTCAAAGCATAAGTTGAAATTTATGAACTATTGAATATATAATATGTAATATACATGTTGAAAAACTTCGTACTTGACAGTTCATTTCATTTCACTTTTTTGTAAAATTGTTTTCGGTTTTGAGGTGCAATATAGTTTACCATTTCCACGTGGTTCTTAAATAAAGTAATCTAAAATATAAAAAAAAACAATTTTGAGTGAACTCGATAAAATCTAAAAGGTTTAAGTGAAATTTTCAATTATAATCAAAGAGATCTAAATATAATTGAAAAGGAACTTAATATAAACGGCTGGCATGTTTTTTATTTGACATAAAATATTCAAGTGAGGAAAACAAGGTTTAAAAAGTTAATTTTAATCAGATGGTAAATAATATTTTGGCCGAAAACTGACGAAGAAAAATTACTTTTTTTTACAATATAAAGTCATCAAAAAAAAAGTAAGAAATAAGAAAATAATAGCTATAGGAACAATCCCCTAAATATGTAAAGAGTTTTTAATTTTAAAATTCCATTTTTTTATCAATATCTTTTCACACGTAATATTAAATATTCTATAAGATCGTTTGTTTAACAAAAATTACAAATTCATAGCTATGTATCTATAAAACTAAATTTATCTGTCAAATTCAAAATTTAACCTAAAGTATTTTTAATTTATGTACTTAAATTACTATTATTGTGTTTTTATTTTTTTTAATTTATTCTAATTTCAATTTATAAAAATAATATAATACTTCAAATGGGAAAATTGATATTTCTGAACTGAAATTTAAATTTTCATATCATCGTTTCAATGTCAGATACAATAGAAAATTATCTTGTTTCTTTCGCCCACTCTAATAAATAACAAATTGAAGTTAGCTACATAATAATTCAATTTGTTTTTGTAATTTATTTTGACATAATTTTGGCGGTTGCAAATTTGCTGTATAACTGTTGCATTGAAGCACTTATGGAAAGCTTATAGAGTAATTTTGTTGTTGTGTCATTTTTGTTTTGTTTTTCATATTTAAATGTCAGATGTTATATTTATATTTTGTTAAAGGTTGAAGGTATGTGCATAACTAATATATTTAAAAGAATCCGAGTAAAAACAAATTTTAAAAAAATTACACCGATTAACCATCACAAAATACATAAATTTGGAAAATTCGTATTTGTAATGTATATGTACCTATATTAGAATTGAATAATCAACATTTATTAAATATATTAGATAGAAGAAACAAGAAGCTTAAGTATTTATTTTGGTTAATTTTTGTTTTTATTTTGTATTATTTGAATTGTTACATTATTTTATGATTTGAACAAAAAAATATTTTACATAAAGTACAATTTAAACAAAAATGAAGTTATCAATTGAACAAAAACTTAATTTTTACATTTTATTCTGAAAATTTTACACACTATACATTTGATACTGAAAAATTGTGGCTCCATTTTCTTGCAATCCGACAAATATACACTATTTAAGTAAGATGATTTAATTGGCATTTCAAACATTTCTTTAATACTTTTTAATGAACCATGTATAAAAACTTCTCCAATTATTGTTTTTTTCGACTGCTTTGTTTCTACAATGTTATTATTTTTTGCTGTGACAAACATCCATGCTGAGAATTTAAATTAGATATTAACCGAATTTTCGCTTTCATAGAACTAATGCTTTATTTTCATTTTTCACATAAAATAATTATTTTTTATCTGTAATAATTATGTCCTCTTGATTTTTTTAAAATTTTTTATTTAAAATTAATTTCTTTTTTATATTTATTTTTTTTAGATCCTCGTTTTGCATCTAGTTCTCATAAAAACTTCTAACGAACTGAAGAATAAAAAATTATGACATAATTATGTATGAGCGTTATATTATGCTCTATAAGTTATGTTAAAGAAACAAATTAGTTGTCGAGTTTCTTCGGATTTATATTCGTGCTGCTCTATAAGAGTGATCGGTTAAAATTAAAAAGTGCTAATAGAGCTTAACTAATTCCGAAGTTGAAGCTCTATAAATGTTGTTCTATAGAGCTATAATAGAGCTAATAACCTCTATTAGTTATTTTATTGCAACTCTTAAAGAGTAAAAAAAATAATCTCACAAAAAATGCTAATTAGCTGCTCATGCAGCTCTTATAGAGCAGATAATTTTACAAAAAAATTTTAAATGCTAATTTGTTGTCAAAATGTTAGTTTATAGAGCAAATTTGCTTCAGAGAATGGTTAAAGAACAGTACTAGAGCAAATTAGCTTTCTCGAAGCAAATTCGCTGCAAAAATTGTTACTTGGGCTGGAACTGATTTTCTTCTAAAACTCTCGACACTTGCACAAGTACTAAGAACACTTTCATAGAATGGACTCATAATACAAATATAACAAAAACTAAATAACTGGACTTAGGTTTCATTATGAGAGAATGATTAATAGAACATAATGGGAGAGAAATATATTCTATATAAATATCACGAGTTTAGTTGTTATTATAAGAAGAAATTTATGTATCACCAGTGATACACTATGAAGTGTAGGTTTTTAAGCTTATTTTAACCTTAAATAACCACAAAATTAAAAATTATCTTAATTTCAATTCAATTGGTACTTTTAAATTGAATAGGTAACAACCTATCTCTCCAAAAAAAAATTTGAGCTCTTTATAAATATATTAGTTAAGAAAAGAAAAAAAAATAAAAACAAAAAATAAAAATTTTTAACAAAAAAAAAAGCAATTTATTACTCCAACAAAGAATCCTTTCCATTTTGTTCCTGTAAAACGAGTTAATAGATTTTAAAATAATTTATTTTTGTAATTTTTTTTTTATTCTTATCTTTTTTTTTGATATACATACATTACATACATATTATAACATATAAGAAGTAATAAATTTATATCCTTTCATATCTAAAACGATAGGATTTTGTATATTCGTGTGTTTTTTTTTTTTTTTTTTTTTATTTTTCCCATCTAGATTTATATTACACATACGTCACTATTAAAAAAAAAATACAATAGGCGCAATTTAAAAGAAACAATATTTATGTATCGTATGTACAGTAGTTGTCAGCATACTGTCGAAAACAGGATTCAAAATAATAATAATGATAAAAAAAAAAACAATAACAACAAAACCACACAACAGCAGGATCTATTTATTTTTTATTTTTTTTATTTTGTATATAACTAAATTTATCGCATCATAGAAAAGCTATTTTCATTGCTATCATTAAGTACAAAATATTCGTGTATCTTAGTGTAGCAGAGTTTGATTTACACACTCTTTTCATATAATAGCTATATTTTTGGTACCTACATACTCGTATTATGTTCCCATATTATTATTATTATTATTATACTCTAAGAAAATTATCCTGGTGATCGTTTAAGAAATATGTACTTTTATAAAAAAAAAAAATAAAAATAAAAAATAAAAAATTAATATCTTTGTTGATAGAAAGAGTATGATGTAGTTTGGAAAATTTGTTTAACTGTGTATTTACCATATGTGGTGAATATGTATTGTATGTTGTGGTGAATTGAAAATATTTCATTTTTTATATTATTTTATATTTCGTTACATTTGGTGCATATATTATAATTTTCTTTTGCAATATATATATTATTGTGTATACAGTTGAATTGAAGATTATGTTTTTATATTTTTTTTTTTTTTTGTGATACCATAGTATACGAGTACTTATATAGAGTGAATAAAAATGAAAATTATATGTGGAGAAATGGAGACAAAAAGACAGAAAAAGTATTAAGACATTTTTCATTTATTTTTTTATATTTTTTTTTTTTGATTTTACTTTTATGTTTGTTTTTTGGCTGGTGCAGTCGTGGCAAGAAATTAAGAATATTATAAAATTTAAATTTAAATTTTTTGGGTGAAAAATCACACAAGTTTAAAGGAAAATGAGATTATTTTTATTCTCGTTTCACATTTTATTCTCTCTTTTCATTTCGGGGTTGTTAAAAGCGTTATGGTGGTGAAAAGGACATCATCATTTAGTAATCCTATAGCTCAGGACTTTGTTTCATTCTGTTCTTTTTTATTTTTTTTTATTTTGTATATAACTAAATTTATCCCATCATAGAAAAGGTATTTTCATTGTTACCATTAAGCACAAAATATTCGTGATCTATAGCTCAGGAGGAACGTTAAAATCATTTACGACTTTGTTTCATTCTGTTCTGTGTTTATGTCAAGTACTCTCTATCCGTTAATTCCCATTTTTTAATAGTTGTACTTTATCTTTTACTATAGTATTATTTTCTTTTTCATATTATTTAGCCACATTAATCTTTGTGTCATAATAAATTTTACAATTCTGAGATGTTCAATTAGTATTTTTTTTTTTTTATACCAAAAGCCAAAACACTAGGTGCGTGAACTTTCATACCGATTGGAACGATTTGGTACGATTGGACTATTGTGGGAAAAATAAATGACAAAGCTAGAAGGGAAGGAGGACAATAATTTTGAACGAAGGTGGTAATGTTCGTCTTAAATTTATGTAGGTTATATAAATATAGAATTTATCATGTTTGGGGAACACATAAGATGGAATTTGGTTCCACATCCGGGATGTTTTTTATTGCACTCTTGATAGTAACTTAAGTATAGTGATCACCTTTTCGTGCTTAATTAAGTATGGTACTGCAATTTTACACTACAAAATCTACAATATTTCAGGTATTTATTTAACAAATTACTGGCTTATCTACTCATTGAATGTGGAAACCAAGAACTAAGCCTTGATGTTATAAACCAATTTCCATAACTTGTCTTCTGTCATCTACGAATTTCTACGGTGTAGGGGTGGGTACATGCTGCAATTCGTAGCTTCAGATTTTTTATGAAAACTGTAGGAGGCTACTTGGGTGGATGTCGCCTGCAAAGCTGTTGATTGGATCAGGAAAAGTTGTTTGAAGCAAATAATTTATTAATATAAAGAATAGCGTAATTGAGAGGACTATTTCAGGGGGAACATCATCGTTTATTTGGAATTGATCGGATTTCAATTCATCAACCAAGACGTGAGTTGTACGATACGAAATGAAACTTTCAATCCCAGACCTATAGCTTGACGTTTGACTAATAATTTATTATGCCATACTCGATCGAAAACTTTAAAAATATCCAAAGCCACAATTATTGTTTCACCCGAATTGTGCACACAGATATTTAACTTCTGGTAAAGGTAGACAGGTGGGATATAAATCCATATAACCTATCATAGACCAGAACTTGGCTGTCTAGATACTTGGTCAGGTTTTTGTTTATTAAGATAATAGAGACCAGTGGGGTATAAATTCATATAGCCTATCATGGACCATAACTTGGCTGTCTAATATTTGGTCAGGTTCTTGTTTATTAAAAGCTCCATCACTTTGGAGAGAATTGATATTATAGTTAGAGAAGAATCGCTTTTGTTGTGTTTTTTGGGAACTGGTATTGGTTATTCTCCAGTAAAGTAGGATAAAAGGAACAAGTTGCGCAATGGTTTTGAAATAGCGAAGACTATGTGTTTTAGAACTATAGCAGGGATGCCCTTGGCATCCGTAGACTTTCTAATATTCAGATTCTTGAATACCTTTACAATGATACGAGTTCTTCCTCTTCCAGCTCATCGTTTGACTTAATTTAGTGTTCTTTGGTATTGACCACCTTATTTTTTTTGTGATCAAATGTCTTTTTAATTTTGAATACTTTTAATTTATTTTCGTTAATAATTATGATTGTCCAGGTTCCGCAGCTGTTACAGGATAATAACAGTTATAAAATAAATTTATGTAATTATAAATTTAATTAGAAATTTTTAAAATTTCCATAGTATTTTCAACAACAAGTTCGATTTATTAATAATATTCAATATTTGAACATTGATATACATAAATATAAATTACATACCACCATTGTATCTATAAAAATTACTTACATATAGTAAGAGTTTATAATAAAAAAATTATTTTTAGGAATTGTTTCGTTCATCATAACACTACTAGAACTCATCAATAGGTACTTATAGTGTTGGACCACCTATAATACAACTCCTGATTTTTATTTTTATTGATTTTATAACTTATTATAAGATGTGATTAATACATCTGTTAGTTATAAAAATCTACCAAAATATAACCGTAAAATGTATGTAATAACAGTTGTGTTATGGTGTTACACATTCTTAATTTAATTGTTCTGTTTAACATCTTTTACACTTATTTGGAAAATTCATTGGATCAGTAGTCAAAAGTTAATACTGAGCTACTGAAATTGGAAAATTTAAAATGTAGAACAGAAAGTTTAATTAGAATAATTAGAAATATTTCAATTTAAAAATCTCATGTTATTTGGTTTATATAAATTTCAAAATCACACGAATTAGTATGTTTGTATCTCAGAATATTTTTTTCGAATCAAATATTTGAAAATTATAAAAGACAGAAATTGATTAAATCTACATTCAAATTATTCTATTGTGGCTTTGTAAAATTATATTTATAATTATTATATTGTAAAATAATCATTAATGATTTGAAAAAAATGGCCCAATTCAATTTTTTGTTCAAGTACAGATAAATGCTTTGTACATAATTTAAATTTTTTTTTACTTCATCTATTCCATTACTCTCAAGAGCATTCGATTTTCTTTGAATCATTAAGTTATCAAATTCTACTATAACATTATGCACTATTAATACAATTTGTAAAAAATTTTTAAATTTCAAAAGAAAAATAATCTTTCAAAATTACCTCAAAAAAATATTTTTCTTTTGTCCTTTAATGTAGATACGAGTATAACACAAATTCATTTCTCTATACTTTAAGAAAAGCTTCCCATCTGGAAAAAAGTGTTTTCATTCTACTTTCACATGAACATTTTTCTATTATTATACTGAATGTATTATAATATGAAAATTGTCTGTTTAAATGATAAAAAAAAAAATAAAAAAAAAAAATAAAAAAAAATTAATAAAAAATAAAAACTGAAAATGATTTATGTTTCTTTTAAAAAATAAATTACTCAAGGATTGAAAATTAGAAGAAAAGAAAATGTGAAAAAAAAAATTTTTAAATCAAATTCAGGAAAACTAACACTGTTATGGGTATTTTTATGTTGGTAGATATATTGGTCAAATAATCTTTAAATAAAAATCAAAACACGAAATAATAATTTTCCAGTTTATAATTTCGATTTATATCAGATAATGTTAGTTAAATGTCAATATTATATATATATATTATTCTGCATTTATCTGGATGTTTGTAAGTTCGACGGAACGCTCCAACACATATACAAATTGCATATGTATACAAATGCATATATATACAAATTGCTTTGATGCTTTTTCTTAACCCCTGTCTACCATGCTGAACCTTTGCAGGAAAAATTGATTGCATGAACTATATTTTTTTAATTTAATGTTGGTGTTCTTCGCAAATAATAAGGAAAAATAAAAAATAATAATAATAATACAAATAAAACAAACAATTTTTTTGACTTATAATAATAAGGACTAATAGAAATTTAATCAATAGTTTAATATGGTATAATAACCAAAAGGCAAAGAGAATTTAGCAAAAAAACAAAACATAATTCACTCAAAGGTTATTCTTATCACTTAAAATTATACACAATAATATACATATGTATCAGCATATTTGTATTGTATAATATTATACATTATACTACTTTATTGCTTCTACCTTTTATTTTTATCATTATTGTGTGCGTAACTCACTTCACTCAAAAAAAATTATTTTTGTTTTTTTTTATTATTTGCTGTATCTGTATTCAGTATGTTCTGCATGCTCCATTCCAAAAATATTATTTTATTTTAGTGTTAAGTGTTCACTGTTCAGTTCACTGTTCAGGTTCACGGTTCAATCAATAGAACTTGATAGAAGTAGAGTAGGATAATTAACTCTACTTCTACGTCGGATAATAAAACATTGTTTTTTTTAAATTGAAAATTATTGATGAAATTGTGTTTGTATTTTTTGTAAATTTTACCAGTTTAGATACAAAATTTTGAATATTTTTTTAAAAATAACACAATACCATAATAACAGTTTATTCATATAGCAAAATAAGATCCCTATACATTATACAAAAGACAAAATTTATATGAAAATAAGATCCCATTTTTAAATTTGCTCTCCCAGAGGCCACAATAACGCTAATACGGTATAATTTATACTAAATGGAACCCAACTAACGAATTATAACTAAATGGAAGTGAGTACGAGTATACCATACAATAATACAAACATTTTATACAAATTTGTTGGTATGGTACTTCTTTTTCTGTTATATAAAAAAAAAAAGATTAGTGTTAGGCCAATATAAACATAAATAAAAATAAATAAAAAGTGATATAAACATAAGTACTGTAATTTCGGAATAAAGAATCTAATGAAAGAAAAAAAGAAACTAGGATTTATTTTGCTTACTATTTTTTATTATGACGGGTTACAAAGCTAGTATTTATAATATTTAAGTACAAAAAAAAAAAAAATGTAAAGATAATTTATAAAAAAAGATAAAAATAATTTATGAAAACTACCAAATAGCTTTTTCAACAAATTTGTTTCATTAAATTAATTAATAAAAGCTGTTTTTTAATTTTTGTTAGTTTGTTCACATATCATCATACATATATTATTATAATAGAGTTAGTTGTCAACAATTCACCTCAAAATTACACAATAAAAATTTTATCCAGCAAAAATAAGAGAAAATAAAAAAATAAACCACCACACCATTCTATTTACAAATATGAAGAGAGTGCACGACTACAAGTGCATATGAGTTTCATTTTCTACGTTGATTGTTTAATCACAGAGAACTTATATAATGATAATCACATATAATCAAAATATTCAAAACGATAATAACAAAAAAAAAACTTAATGAATATTTTTAGAATTTAAGTAATATTTTTCGAAATTAACGAATACAAGTTAATTCAAAATAATAAATATAAAAAAAAAACATTTTAATCGTTACTTTATCTGACGTTTGAACAATTTTATTTTACACTATATTTGAAACACAAAATACCATTAAAAAAAATTTTATGATTTCCTCTCAATGCGCGAAGGACTGACATTATTGTTATGTAATCAAAAAAGGTTGACGTTTGAAAAATTGTTTACATGCGTTGATATTATTTTTATTAAAAAAATTTAAAATTTTGTTACGAATAAAAATGGATAATAACATTTTAATATTCGAAAAAATAAAATATAGCGCTTTGCTTTTATCTGAAAATAAAAATAAATTGTTAGAAACAAAATAATCTTAAAAAATATAAAACAAAAAATATTACACTTCATGTTTTTTCTTAAAAAAGATTTGAAATTCTATAATATGTGAATGCGTTCATATCGAGATAGCAATAAATATTTATCAAATAATTATATATCTATCCTTTTCTTTTACTTCGTCCTTCAGGCGAAAGTTAAAAATATTCTAGCTAAGAAATCGGATGAAGTAAATTGCCCGGAGAGGACTTTTTGTGTATGTGTTGGTAAAATAAAATTTTTTGATTGGTTAAAAAAATTTGTCCGGACGTTCGTCCATTAAGAGGAAATACACCTTTACTGATAATGCCAATGTTTATACAAGGCAGAAATCTACCATTGTTGCTGTCAGATTATTGAAATATCAAGATGGCCGGAATTGAATCTATTGGCAAAGAGATAAATAAATAAATTTTTATTATTATTCTAGCGTCAATCCAACATTATTATTATTTGTTAATTCATATTTTTTTATTCGATTAATATTCGATCCGAAAATTACATTGTCAACAACAATTTCCTTATTTTTTTCTGAATAAAAAATAATAAAAATATTTTGACACTGACATATTCCCAGAAAAAAAATTTAAACCAACAAAAATCTACCAGAAATTTAAAATTTTGGTAGATTTGCTTACCCCTTGCCGAAATCACCCTTCACCTATAAAAATTGGTAGATTTCTACCACTTTTCTACTCGTATAAACATGTATAATGAAAATAAAGATATTTTTCTCTTCTCTCAAACTTTGTCTATTTCGTTTCATTCGTTTTATATGCATTGTACATGAATTTGTGCATTTGTATTGTATTTTGTATATATATGAGAGAAATAAGAGAAAATAAAAAGATAAAAAAAAACTACCACACCTTGCTACAGCTGTTTACAGTATAAAGAGAGTGCAAATGAGTTTTATTTTCTTCATGGAATGTAGATGTTCAAGACGTTAAATTTAACTTTAACTTGAATTATAATTAATAAATAGAGGTCTCTAGTAGAAATACATTTAAGAAAGCTAACTCTGTTCTTCTTCTTCAGCTGCATATACACTACTACTGGATGTCTGGGATCATATTTCTGAAGCTCTCTATTGCTATATGGCTGCCTAATGTATTTTAGCCATGATATTATTGTTTTCTGTCAACATGTATCTGCCTTAAAATTTACCTTGCAAAATTAGTTGTAAAATATAATATTTATCATTTCGCATCATATGACCCAGATAAATTGTTTTTCTGCGTTAGATTATTAAGACCTACTCACGATCTCTATACCTATTGTACTTAAAACCTCATTATTGTTCATTCGATCTGCTCAATACATTTAGTATTCTACGGAATACCCACATTTCAAATGTTTTAAGCTTATTCATGGTCGTTATTTTCAGTGTCTACGCTTCCACACAGTAGATGAATATCGACCACACGTAGTAGCATTTACCGAATTGATTTTTGTTTGGAGATTGATATGACGGTTATATATAGAATTATTACAGAAGTACAAAACTGCTACGAGCATATTCTATTTCCATTTTCATATGGCATTTTATTCCCATATCTGAGTTTCAGTTTTCATTTAGCCAACATTCAAAATAAAACTGGAGACTCGTTCATTATTATGGTGTTATTAATGGTTAATATGTTATGTTGTTGAATGTGTTGGTTCTAAAAATAACCATAAATTTGGTTTTACTTACATTAATATGCAGGTCAAAGGGTTTTCTGTGATCATTTATTGAATTTAAAAGTTGTTGAAGATTAGTTATATTATCGGTAATTATATTATAGGCCAATATTTGTGTTTTGTATTGTTTCCTCAGACATCAATTACTTTCAATATCTTTTTTAATGAATTTTTCTGAAACTACATAGGCTTTTCGGTTCCAATACAAGTTCTTGATACACTGAATTTATTTTTGATCTATATTAATCTCACTCAAGACCTCCATAAGTTTATTATGTTGAACGCTGTCAAAAGCTTTTTCATAATCTATAAAGTAACGAAAAATATCTTTATGTGATCATCTCAACAGATTTGAATCCAAATTTGGAGGTCAAATAGAGCTTTCCGAGTGGCAAGGCCTGCTTTAAAGACGAATTCTGTACTAGTAATATTGTACTATCATGTTTGAGCTCTTCTGAGGGAGATGTTGTATCGGCGTAGGACCTAATGACCATATTCCAAAGACAGTTGGAATTGGTAGCTTTCAAAATTTTTTTTATTAAATATCTTAAATCTTCTAAACTATTCGACGTAGACATAAAGTATGTGTATGTATGAGTTATAGAACAAAAAGAGACCTTTCTAACAGTATATAATTATTGTGGATGTTTTTTAGTAAAATCTTGAGGTATTTGGTTTTTCAAGAAAGAAAATAAATATTGTATTTTTTTTTCCAAAATTTTCTACTTTAAACTACAATATCTCCATAACGGCAGCACCGATCATCATCAAATAAATGCTAAAATATGCTCCACACCATTGTTTTTCTAGAATATATAATGGAATATGTAATAGAATAGATCAACAGATATAACGGTTTTTATATAAAAACATTAAAACAACAAGGATACTTTCAAATGTTCTTTTCGTCCTTAAAGGATAAGATGCGCCAATAAAGAATAGATCAACCGATATAACGGTTTTATACCAAAACATCAAAACAACAAGAATACTTTCAAATGTCCTTTTCGTCCTTAAAGATAAGATGCGCCAATAAAGATATATATTTTTGAAAAACTAGGAATTCCAGCTATCCTTGGGATATAGTCATTAGGTCATACGCCGATACAAAATATCCCTAAGAATCTTCCATATTTCTTATAGATTCGGCAGTGAATAATTTTTAAAAAGATCTTTAGTTTGGGGCTTATTAAACTTATAAGTGAATGATCGTTACATTTTTTTTGCATTTGATTTTTAAGGCATCGTAAATAAATGTTAATTTTAGTTATTCTTCTGTGGGTATATTCCGGGTATACTGTAGGTATAAGATAATTACATTGTCATCATCATTTAATTTAAGAACTTCTGATAGTAGTTCATCAGGTCAGATATCTAATTAATTGGTCTTATTTGAAATTTGTAGTTTAATGTTGTAACTTTTTGTACTACGTCCCAAGTAACACCAAATAACTATTAAGTTAAATATCTCCATACCAACGTCGTTATAACGTCGTAAATTTAAAAAAAAAACTTTATAGTGAAAAATGTAAAAGTTATAATTAATCCGTCATTACGACTACAATACGACGTTTTATTTTCTCAGTTGTCACAAAGTTATTTTATATCTATTTCACACTTTTTTTACATTTTATAACTATGACGCGACTATTAAAACTTAAAGGTGTCCGAAATAACGTTATACCGACGACTTGCTTATAACGTCGGAATATCTTATATTCTATAACCATTATCCGACTACTCTACTCAACCGGCTATAAATTGACCAAATTAGAATAAAAGAGATAGGTAGATTATATTTTAACAATAATGTTGTCCTTTTTTCTCTCACTATAATTAAATTATAAATATGTTAATGTATTATAATTTTATAAATATGAATTTATTATTGTAAATTATAATTATTGAAAATATTTTAACGAAAATTGTGCAATATATGACAAATTTTTACAGACGAATGAAGATTTTTCGTGAAAATAAACATTTTATTGAACTAAAAATTTATGGGCCTTGAAATTTGTTTATGTTTAAAAACTTTTAAAATTAAAAAAAATAAATTTTTCTTATTATTATGTATTATTTGCTCAGATCCATATAAAACAATCCCCTTATTAAAATAATAAAAGCAATTTACTCGCATTAGTATTAAATTAGGAATTAAAGGCTAAAAATTTTTTTTTTTATTTTCTCATACAAAATATATTTTGCAATAATAATTTTCGCCATATATAAAATGGTGAAGTTATAAATATCCTAAAAATGACCAAGAAATAACCAAAAAGTTATGAACAGAAAACTACATTATATAAAAACGTATGTCAAATACAGAGATGTTAACTGGTTCCTTAAATCGAATTAAAAATTTCTTAACAGTTTTAGAAATGAAAATGAAAACTAAATTATTTTTTTTTATATAATTCCAAGTCTGTATTCAAAAATATGATATAAACGAGAAACGTAACATCTCCTTTAATTTGGGGCTAATCAATTTTTTTCACTTGGTGTGCTCCACCACAAAGAAAATTTAGTTCTGATTTTCTATTATTTTAAAAAATTTATTTATATTTTTGTTATTATTTTGTTCAAGAAAATTTCAATGTTGGAAGTTTTTGGCCCCTTTGACATGTTTCCGGCGTACTCTTGCTACATATATTCATGGAGAATAACAAGAACTTTCTCGTAAACAAGCTGACATCAATTATTAGTTGTATGGTGGCGGGATGGCATAGCTTTTGGTGGATAACAAATTTTTAATGTAAATTATTTTTACCATATTTCTGTGCACAAACTTGGAACTTTGAATTATATAAAAAAAAAAAATAATTTAGTTTTCATTTCTAAAACTGTCAAAAAAATTTTAATTTGATTTAAGGAACCCATACAGAGATTTAGTATTTGAGATTCTTTTTATATAATGACGTTTTCTGTTCATAACTTTTTGGTTATTTATTATGGTGTTAAAAACAATTGACATTAAAAATTTGACATCCACCGAAAGCTATGCCATCCTGCCACTACAGAACTAATAAATTATGTCAGCTTGTTCATGAGAAAGTTCTTCTCATTTTTCATGAATATTTCTTAGCAAGGGTAGCCGGAGACAATTTGCAGACGCCAAAAACTTCGGCGTTGAACTTTTATTATTAGTACAAAATACCTCAGCTCATATATTAAATTTTTTTAAATAATGGAAAACTAGAACTACTTTTCTTTGTGATGGAGTACACTAAGTTAAATAAATTGAATAGCCCCAAATTAAAAGAGATGTTACATTTATGGTTTATATCATATTTCTGAATACAGACTTGGAATTATATAAAAAAAAATAATTTAGTTTTCATTTCTAAAACTGTCAAGAAATTTTTCATTCGATTTAAAGAACCAGTTTACATCTCTGTATTTGAGATCCGTTTTTATATAATGACTCTTGATAACTCTTTGGTTATTTCTTGGTCATTTTTAGGATATTTATAACTTCACCATTTTATACATGGCGAAAATTATTATTGCAAAATATATTTTGTATGAGAAAATAAAAAAAAAAATGTTTAGCCTTTAATTCCTAATTTAATACTAATGCGAGTAAATTGCTTTTATTATTTTAATAAGGGGATTGTTTTAAACAAAATTTTATATGTATCTGAGCAAATAACAAATAATAATAAGAAAACATATATTTTTTTTAATTTTAAAAATTTTTAAATTTAAACAAATTTTAAGGCCCATAAATTTTTAGTTCAATAAAATGTTTATTTTTACGAAAAATCTTCATTCGTTTGCAAAAAGATGTCGTATATTGCACAATTTTAATGAAAATATTTACAATAATTATAATTTATAATAATAGATTCATATTTATAAAGTTATTATACCTTAACAAATTTATAACTTAATTATAGTGAGAGTAAACAGGACAACATTATTGTTAAAATATTTTAGAAATAAAAGTTTTTTTTTCGTTAAAAAATAAATACATACACAATACACTGTATATAATAATCTATCTATCTCTTTTATTCTAATTTGGTTGTTTCATAGTCGGTTGAGTAGTCGGATAATAGTTATTTTCACTACGGTACGACTCAACAATCATTCCCCAATAATGACGTTGTCTCAAAGTTATTTCAACGTCTTACAGCCGACCAGTAGTTATTTAGCCAACGATAGCACGACGTTGTTACAACCTATTTGTGTTACTTGGGGTAGGCCTACATCGGTCTTAAAACAACTTGATGAATTCGTACATTAACCAGGTTTTAGTCACATAATAGAATTATATTGAGTCAGTTAATATAATATTTTACTTACCTAAAGCCCATGTCGCTTGTTTAAAAAAACATAGTTTTTTGCTAGACGCATTTTAAGGTTTTAAACTATTATATCCTTGCTAATACATAATATTTCTCCTTCAAATTAAAATTTTGTATTCTAAGAACATTAAACTAGAAAGTAAAAGTGCCACGAACTCGATAGGTAGCTATTTAAAATACTTAGAGTCTTTAAAAGGACCTGGGCTCCAATGTGTGTCATTGTTGCAGCAGAATTTATTTTGTACGACGACTTAAGTAGAATTGTGTCGTTACAACAACTAACAAAATAAAAAAAATAGCGAATTATTTTTACTTATGTCAGTCTTGTTTTAAAAATTTAATGATTTATGTTTTTTAATTTGGTTTATTACTTATATTTTTTTAACATTTAGAATATTTAGATAGTTAAAGAGATCTAAAAAAAAATATACTATTTACATTTTAATTTTATTTTAGGTAATAATTCAATATAAATCTGTTAACGAAAAATCATAAAAATATTTTTAGTTTTAAATTAAAATAATTAACATAACTTTAACATACTCTTCTTGAGGAAAACAAAATTAATTTTGGTCTTAAAGGTAAAAATAAATCGCAAAAACTGAATTAAATTAAACTTGAAAAAAAAATCAGGTTATCTATAAATTTTTAAAGAATATAAAACCTTCGGAATATGGTTTTTTTCAAGCAGTTCGAGAAAATCTTTTTTCTTGTTCACAGAAATTCCAGGTTTTGTATGCAAGCTTTCCTTAGTATAATGTTATTCTTCAAGTCTTGTTTTCTACTTTTTATCACAGTTGTTTCAATAAATTCGAATTTAGAGGAAGTTTTAAAAAAATGCGATGTGGGTGATTGACATTCAGTTCGTAGTACTTTTACATCATTTATACTGGACATATTTAAAGGTTCAATTTCGCTTGCTAGTAATTTTATATTCAAAACATCTTCATAAGGGAATTAAATCACGTTAAATAGTTTTCCAGTGTTTTTTGTCGCTCGGATAGAAGAAACAATTGATTCAGGTATATGCATTGAACCTCTTTTTAATTGACGTTTTACTTGTCTCTTTATTAAAGAATGAGCAGAGTCACCTTCATTTCAGAGTATGACCCTTTATAAGATATTTATGAGTATTACTTCTTATATTTAGGTGACTAACAGCTGTTTTTTTTTTATAATTAAGTTAGTTTCTAAGTTTTAGGATAAAAATAAATTGATCAAAAGGTTTTTACTTGCCATTTTTCTTTAAAAAATTTATATTATTAATAGATAAGTTTAGGTTACTCTAAGTAAATTAAAAGTTATAGGTGTAAATACATTAGTATAAGCTCTTAATTATTAAAATTAGAAATAAAGAAAATTGTAAAATGAAATCAAGACATAATAAAATAATAATAATCTTATATAATAAAACGCAATGTCCTGCTGCTGCTGCTGCTGCGTTAGCGTGGCATTTTATTAGTATTACAATAATAACAAACAGAAATCATTACACAAAAATAATCACTCCCATCATATGCATTTGGAAAAAATTGTATACATAAAATTAATCTCTCTCTTTTGAAATTTCTTTTTGTTTTTTTTTTTTGCTTTTTTTTTTATTTTAAAATTGTTTTCAAGAGAACGGCGACTAATGTCGAAAAGAAATAACAAAAAAATATTGTTTTGAATCAAATTTTTTCTTGTTCTGTTTGATTTAAGAAATAGGTATTCAATTCATGGAAATGTGTATATGATGATAATATGTAGAAAAGAAAATAAAGAAAAACATGAGCGTAATTATACCAGAAATTTTTGGAAATAGTTTGAATGTAAATAGTTTTGTTGCCCATTCAAAAAAGTAGATACTTTGCTTTAAAAATTCTGATATCGAATACAATTAACGAACAAGTATTAAACATTTTAGAAAAACTATAATAAGATTCAACAATTAACCCGTGGGATTTTTAAATGGCTGCTGTCCAAGTGGAATGCTTCCACATAAACTTAATTTGAAAGTTGAGTAAATAAAGAGCGGTCATGAATTTATTTTTTTGCTGTCCGGTACAATTATCTGAATAAAACACTCTACAGCATAGTTTTTTTGTTTATGAAATTTAAAATACAACTTCCAAGCTCATTGACACCTCGTCGGCTGGAAAAACGTTTATTGAATGTGACGAAATATGGTTTCCAGAAAAACGATGTTAAAGGTTTGAGCTGCTGTTATTCAAAAACTGGACGATAAAATTCAATATTTTTTTTTACAACATACAACGTATCAAATCAGCTTTCGACTCATACTTGTCGAATGGTCCGCCCACGCTTAGTTTCGGACCTAAAAGCTGTTAAGTGCCGTATGTGCAAAATTTTTTGTTTTTAAAAGTTTTTCTCTTGTTGTATGTGATTTTCTCATGTTTATATAGTTGTAGTGCCATGAATTTCCATTTTAAACCTACAAATTTTATAGTTTTTTAAAGATTCAGTAAAAAAGCATAAATATTTTATATTTTTTACTCCTCGAGAATGAGTGAAAGAGATGAAATTAATATTAAAGATATTTCTCAGTAGGTTCCAGCCTTGAAAGGATTTCGCGCCATTAACGTTTAATTTTTGAAATTCTGTCGTATAACAGATTGAACTGAAGTTTATAACAAGACTTTGTAAGCTGCAGATTTGAAAAGAATATAGGATTAAATAAAGGTGTTGTTTGAGGGTTTCTGACTTTTCTTTCCTTTAATGATTGATATCTTAATCTTGATAGGGAAAACCCTTGGAAAGTTTAGTATTTAATCTTAAAATATAACTTAAAAGGGAATAATAATTTTTGAAGGGATTAAACTTTATTACCTGTATATCAATCAAAAATTTAAATTTAAACATAAATTTGTTTTTAGAAAATGTACTTTATTTCAACAATAACGTTTATAAAACTAAATAGCTTATTCTGCTTCATAAAAAAAAAAATTTGAAAATAAAAAATAAACGAAAAATTCCAGTATCAATCTTCTTTGTACTACTGTAATATTATTAATGTTAAGTTAAATAAAATAAATAAAATATCACAATAAATTCAGTTTTGTTAAATTTTAAGTAAAATTTTTAAATAATCCTTGTCCGTTTCGGGCAAGTATGGCAGCAGAGATTTTAAATCATCTTTCTTTTCTCGGCTGATAGGTTTCACTTCAGAATGCCTCAAGGGTGCAGATAATATCTTTTCAATATCAACAGCGTTTCCAGCGTTTTATTAATGTAAACAATAGTTATCATATTATGTTTAGGATGTAATTTGTATTTAATCATACTAAAATCTCTAGAATACTCAATTAATTTTAATTTGCTGAATGGAACCTTTTGAAAAGAAAGTTCTGACGATTTGCGACTGTACAAATAAAAATATTTAGGTTGCATTTGAATGATATTCAAATTAACGTTTTTGTAGTTTATATTTTTTAGCAATCTTATTAAACTGAAAGGGCTGTGAATTTCTAAATTTTTTAAGTGCCGTTCAATGACGCTATGAACACAGTCGACTTCCTAGATTTGCGAGTGTCCAGGTTCGCAAAATTTCTGTGTTATTTTTTGCAGCATGTCATGGTCGTGTAAAAATTGCATTAGTGCCACTGCCACAATTTGGTTTTTGTTTTGTGGCACACATGAATCGCTCCATAAAACCATTTCTTCAATATCAGTTTCTGTTTGTAAGACTTGTTTTAAGATTTTAATCAAGGCACAAGCTAAATTATCACCTGATCGTCCCATTGTTGCTTCACTCCACATTGCGCAAAAAGTGATTTTTGGTTTGTTTGGAATCAAAATTACAGCGGTTAAATTAAATACAGTCAGTTTTCTTTTATAGTAAAAATTAGAAGTATAGCCCTTTGTATTTTAATGTGTATATACTGCTATACACATTCAACATTTGAAAATTATACACAAAAGAAATGATTTTGTTGAATGTGATTGAATTTGATCACATTCAACAATCGTTTTCCTAAACGAAAAAATCAGTTTTTAACATAGAACTTTGTTGAATGTTTCACATACGACATTTGTTTGTTATTTTTTGATAATTACTGGCTACATTCGACAAAAGCATTACTCAAAATCTCGAGATCTAGAACTGCTATTAAAATACCGATTGGATCAAATGAAAAAGAAACTTTTAAAACCTAAGTATCAATTAATAACTCAATATGCCCAAAAATGCACATTCAACAAACGTTTTTCCAGCCGACGACCTCTATTTTAATGAGATTCATCCCAAACATAATAATAACATTCATTTGATTTCAAATCATAAATAGTAAAAAGTTGAAACATTTCCTTTAAATGTTTGAAACACGACCTGTTAATCATATACTGCAACTAATGCTTTGGAATTTTCCATATCAATTTTTTTTTCTTTTCTTGACAACTCTTTTTCTATTAAATAGTTATCATACACATCTTGTAATGTGTTTTTTTCTTCTAGGACTGCATTATCGTAAGTGATACATGTTGGACTCAAATCCTTTTTGGGGGGTAAAAATGAAATATTAAATTCAATGGTAAATATTTTATAGAAAACATCATAGGTTGCAAATTCGGTATTTTTATCTTTACATAATCTCTGTGTATATCTGCAATAGCTAGACTACCATCAATAAGATATTTTGATGTGGTAGCCCGGGTATAGTGGCATTTAATTTTTGGAATTTTTTCTATAAAATTTCGAACTCATTCTTTCAAAATTGGATAGAATTTTACATGATTGGAATGCTTGCCTCGACGATCCAATTCAATTAAAGCATCTGCAACTTTGTTCTTTTTTGGAGAACAGTTCGGATTGAATGATCGCTTCAGGTGTCAAGTGTATTTTGATTTTATATTTTATATAGATATTATTTTGAGGTGTCAAGTGTCTCCCCGTTTAGTTGAAAAAAGAATACATTATTTAAATTTCTTTGTGGCTGTTTTCGATCAACAAGAACATAACGATTTTTCTGGTTTAATGGGATTCATACTATTATTTATAAGTTGTCGATGTTTTTGAACACTTCCTAGTTCCCAAATTTTTTTTGAAAACTTCATATATTCAAATTTTGTATTTCAAGATATTTAAATTCTGTATTGAAAAATTTACTTTACTTGTATTATTTGTTTGGAATGTGCTTATTTCTTTTAAAATAAATACATAAATCCAAAAATAATGAAAAATTTTATCATAAAATTTAAAGTAATATTGGCACAAGCCAAAAAAATTCATCATTAAATTCTAATTTTTACAACAATATCGTCTCATTAAGAAATATGCCAACTCTCAATATTATAATTTATCAAATTGTTAATTGCAATAACGCACTATCCCAAATAATACCCAAATAAATAATATTTTTTATAGTAACAACGGCATAACTCAGAAAAAAACTTTTGTGATCAGTAAAGTTTTGAAATGAACAGCGTCAGAACTGAAAAAAGTACGTTATACGTATAATAAAATTATAATTAAAGCAATATTTACGTTGAGTGCAATGAAGAATTAACCTAAAATATACCACTTTTTACTTAAATATTTAACCATTTCACTGGCACAACTAAAAATAAATCAATGTTGCACTAAAATTTCCGAGAGATTCAAGTTATGCCAAAACAATAATTTTATTCTCAAGGTTTCAATTTGAAAGCTACAACTTAGTTGCTTTGCTATATAACAGAGAATAAAATAACAAATTTTTCTACATTAATAACTCAAAACTCCAATTTTTTGAGTTATGCCGTTGTTGTTTTAAACAAGCGATGTTGTCTTCTTTATAAGTTTTCTAATATATTAAAAAATTTTACTGTCTCAAAAAATTTTGAACTTAATAAACATTTTATTTTACAATACAAATTTAAAATTTAACTATGTATATTTTAAAATTTATGTCATGGGACTTGTATTAGTCCAATGCAACAATGTAAAAAAAAATTGTAGGCATTATAACAAAAAAAGTATTCCGAAATTTGTTTTTTTGTATGGGTTACAATTGATAAAAAATTGATTGAAAAATTCAATAAAAACGACAACAAACATTTTTTTTCGTTATTTTATAAAAGCTGACTGACCATTTAAATATACAGCTTATAAATTTCGTCCTTTTAATAAAAGTTTATTTTTAGAAAACCTAAAAAGTCAACTTGTTTTTCATTCGTCTAGACCTGTCGATTTTTATTCAAAAATAAAAATAAAGCTTTTTTAATGCGTTTCAAAGAAATAATTTATTTATTTTTGGTTTTTCAATTAAAATTTTATATTTGGAAAGTTTTATTCATTATCACACAACACACAAACACAATAATATAATATTTGTATATGTATATACATTCTTATTATCCTTTAAGACTATTCTAAAAATAAAACATTTAAAAAAATTTTGTTGTTTTAGCTTCTGACATTTGCTTAAATACAAAAATAAGTGTGTAGTAAATAAAAACCGGACATATTCAATTTTATTTATTATCTAAACCAAAATAATCTAATCCTTTCTTTATTTTTATTTTTATTTTAAGGAAATTTTAATGGTCTAGTAAATTTGTTACGACATTAAATTTATTTCGTTGTATTTTTGTTATTTATATGAGTCACTTAATATGAACTGTTTATTGTTTTTATTATCGGTGTATTTAAAAGAGGGAATTTTATACTTAATTTAATGTTTAAGACTTGGCAGTACAGATTAGTTATTGTCGAATCTGTAAATATCTATTTACACTACTATTTGGATGTGGTGAAAACTATATTCATATTATGTATACGAGTTTAATCTTGGAAAAGTTATATGAACAGTTTGTGTTGCAGTACCAGTTTAGTGACGAATAGTCCTGATTATAACAACCTGTTCAACTAACGATGCTAACGCAATCTTGAGAAATCAAACTAAAGTGATGAAAAAATGTTTGGTTTAAATAATCAATCACACATTATTAAATAATACAGAACCAATGATTATTTAAGCTGTGTGGAGCTATGTGTTGACAACAGCTAATAAATGATTCATAAGCTCAACTTCATCGTAGACTATATTTCAATGAAATGCATGTCATAAATAATTTAACTGAGTGACTACTTGCATTTTATATTTAAAAAAATATATACTCTAATTCAAATTTCAGAGAAATTTACCACGTCATAATCATGTAGAAAACTCTAAAATAATTATTTGATATGATCCAGACATTACTAAAATAATTTACAAAATATTTTATTTTTCATTTGCCTTTTTCACAATACCCCCACCACCACACATATATTCATGAAAATATTTACATTAATTTTACAATAAAATCATATGAAAGTCATACTTAAATCATTAAAAGTTAGAGTATTTTCCATTTTGGACAATATATATTTAAAATGTCCATTTTCTAAAAATATAAAATACGAAAAACAAAAAAAAAACAACAAGAAAAAAAAAGTTGAAATAATAAAAAGGATGTTGTAAGCTTAATGATAAAAATCCTCCTATTTATTTTTTGTTGTTATTTTGGTCATAACAAAAATGCGGTAAAGTATTTTTCTAGACAATCGTTATGTGATTATTACATAAGGAAACAACCTTTTTTCGGTCTTTTAGTCAAAAAAAAAAAAAAAAAAAAACAAAAACAAAATAACGCAATCAAAACAAAATAATATAACGGAGAAAAAAAATATTTAAGAATAATAAAAAGGCGAACAAAAATAAATGGTTTCCTCTTAAAAATACGAACACATTTAAAATAAAAATAAAAAAAAAAACAAAACAAAACACAATAAAATAAAAATATCCACAATGACCCAAAAACAATCGAAAAAATGAAATACCATTTCTGTATATTTTACGTATCCTTATTTTAGAAAATTTCTCATAACAGTGTTGATTTGACTAAGAAAACAAGTAACAGAGAGTTGATTTGGTTAATATTATAGGATATTTTTTATAGAATACAAAGAAATTAAATTTATCTACGATTATTATGAGCTTAATTCATTTTTTATACTTTAATAACTATTTTCAAACTAAATTGTGGTATACATGTATCTGGTAAAAGGATATAATAGATACTTGGAATCAAATTCACAGTTATTTTGCTTATTTACTGTGCAAATGAGTATAAAATTACTCTGCACATATAGAATCAATAATACAAAACAGTAAATACAATACAGACATTTCCAAATAATCTATGCAGTTCTTTTGCTCATTCACTGCGCAACTGAGTATAAAATTACTCTGCACATATAGAATCAATAATACAAAACTGTAAATACAATGCAGACATTTCAAAATAATCTAGGTAGTTTTTTTGCTCATTCACTGTGCAACTGAGTATAAAACTTCTCTGCACATATAGAATCAAATACAAAACTGTAAATACAATGCAGACATTTCAAAATAATTTAGGCATTGAGCGTTCTTTAAATATTAAATCTAGCTAAGAGACATAAGCTTGAACAAACACCATTCACCAGAAAAACCGTCTTCATATCCACAGGTAAAAAGAGATGACTATACAAAACAAATAATTGTACAAATTAGGCAGTTTTATAAATTATTATTAAGTCTGGAAATAAGATATTAATTTACCCACACACACATAATATGTGTATAACGAACTTACCACTTATTTCAATTCAAACATTAAAAGAAATTAAAACATCTTTAATGCAAATAAATTAAAATTAAAATTTTATAAATTATTATAGATTTTATTTTTAATTGAATAATAAAAGTCACATCATATTTTCGCAAATTTTTACATATAAATGAGCATTTGTAACAAAATATAAAAAAAATTAAGCTATTGACTTTAATTAAGTAACTGACTTACTGTCAAAATTTGGTTGTTTAAGCTACGTATGATGTTAGTATGCTGTGCAAATAATTTGACATTATTTCATGTAATTTGTTGTTGTAAAAGAATGAAAGCAATAATTTTGCTTCAAATTTTGCTTTGTAGCACACTGTTAGTATGCTGAGCAAAAAATTAAATGAAGTTCTTGTTTTGACCGCTAGGTATTAAGCTTCAAAATTTTTGCTCTTCATTTATATACACGGGTATTCAAAAAAATTTTTTGCTTGGCAAAATTTTGACATTAGACAATAAGCAACATTTAATATAGTAAAATAAAGTGAATAGTCGAGTATACAATACAATACATAGTAAAATAAAATTAATCTAAGTAAAGTAAGGGTTAAGTAAGTAAGTAAGTAAAGGTTCCATTTTTAAATATTATTTTTTAAGGTTCACTTTATTTTACTTACGATTTATTTATTTTTTAAATAGTTTATTTAAGATAATATGAATAGATAGATTAATTAATACTAATAGGTTTATTTAAGATAAATAATTAGATTTTATTTTCCCACGTTGTTGATTGTCAAATGAACAAATAATGCCACCTGTTATTGATTAAACGAATTGCTGATGAAATTTTGCTACCGATTTTGCATTAGTTTTTGTATTAATTTTTTGGCAGGCAATTATTTTTAACAGCATACTTAGGTAGATAATTAATATATGTATACCTTGTTTTTGTTCAATATAAATAACTGTTCGGCCTTTTATAATTGAATTCAAATTTATATTATTATGATTTGGAATTAAATTTGTATTAAGAATTGAAATTTTTTGCTTAATCGTGGCAACCTATAAAACCATAATTTACTATTATTGAATTTGCACATCAAAAATACTCTGTACGAGTGAATGTGCTCTCTTGAGATGAGATGTTAAATAAATAAAAAAAAATGTATCTTTATAATAGTTGAAAGAGTTTTGGTCTATTTAATTTACAATTGTGAGAGTATATCTGTAAGATCAACACTATACCGACTGTCCTATATTGTCTGTAGGCAACAATCATTTTGAAAAAAATGAAGAGTAAGCTTTAACAATACCAAATCATAATAATGGGATAGACTAACTATTTTTGTAATATTAGAATTTATGTTGGCTGTCCATAAAAGGCTTTAATGACTTTCGCAGGTTAATAATAGCAAATAGTGACTTGTAAAAAGTTTTATTTTCACAAGCTGAGCCAAAGTAAGAATAACTATTTTTATAACTATTGTTATTGTATTTATTTTAATTATTGCTATTTAAAACAATGTACATTTTTTTCTTTCAACTTAATTCTCAATGAAGTGTCTAATCTATAATGTTCTCCGACATGTTGTTATCAAAAGGTTATAAGTAAAAACCAATCAATGAATATGTATATTATTACATATATTGAAAAATATTTTTAAAGGGAACCAAAATAGAGTAAATTATGTATTAAATTGTATTTCCTTATAGTTGTTTTTTTTTTTTTTTTTTTGTATTTTATTATTTTTTATATTTTATTTTCTACTGCAAGGATAAAAGCCAAAATTCTTTGAATGTACTTTAAATCCTTTTCAATATTAAAAGGATGTACATGTTTGAATCTATATTATATATTTCAATATATACGTATATTATGTGTGTATATTGAAATATTTGTTTTCTATTTATATAATTTTAATACAAAGATTCTTATTTTGTACAAGTTTTAGGTTTGGTAATATTATATTATTATCTATGTATTTTTTATTATATATATATTATCTCAAAAAAAAAATATAAGAACAGTTTTTTGGAAAAAAGATTGGAAAATTTTTTACGAAAATAATTTTTTTTCTTTTGTGCTGACCATTTTTATGCTACGGTACTTATTCTATATGAAATTTATTTTGATTTTAGTACACAGAAAGTCAAAAACTTTTATTTTGCATCCCCTCTAGAGGAATTTGGATAAAGAAAATTTTCCAGGATTATAAAGTTTTTTTAATTTTATTTTTTTATTCTATTTTTTAACTTTAAAAATTTTTTTTTTGTTTATGTTTTTGTAATAAACAAAACTTGTGTTGATATATAATATTATTAAAAAAAAAATCATAATAAAAAAAATGCAAATAGTAAAATAATATTTAAAATATGTATATTTTTATTCTAAACATAATATTAGAAAATATTATTGAATTTTAATATTTGAATTTAAAAAAATAAATAAATAATAAAGAAAATTTTTTAGAACGATGCATAAAAAACGGCTTATATTGTGAATTGAATTGAATGATCTGAAATTTATATTATCATCTGGTGTCAAAACATAAAATTTATTTTAAATATACATTTTTGATATATGTTTATATTTATATGATATATGTGTATACAATAATGAATATTATTAGAAAAATATTTAGAATTAAATTGCATTATTTTTCAGGATATAAAATGTAGATATTATAAAGGAAAACTGTTAGAAGGTCAATTCAATGTCATTTAGAATAAATTTTTATTAAAAAAAAAATCAATACATACTAAAATACGATATAAAGTTTATTGAAAAGATTTTCACTTCTGGCAAAAAAATATATTTTGTTCAAAAATAATATTGTAGTTTTGCATTGCAGGAGGGGTTTGGTAGTAGTTTATATACTCAAAACAAATTGTAAGTAAAAATTTTGTATTATAAATTAATATTTTGTCTCAGTTGATTTTATTTTATATTCATACTCTTGCAAGAAACGAAATTTAAAAAATTAACAATTTTTATTAAACTATAGTGTAGGTATCTGCCAGGTGAATTTTGTACTATAATTTATTTATTTATTTGTTTGATTAAGTCTTAATTTGTTAAAGATATTTAACCCTTTACCTCCGGTTGTACTATATATAGTACAGCAAAACAGGGTGTACAAATTAATTTTTTTTTCTGAAACTAATTTGATTTTAAAGCCAAATTGTTGTGAATTCTATTCTTAAAGAATGTACCAACACTCTTATTTGCATAACACTTGCTTTGAGTTTGATTAAGTGTCAATTTTTTTCATTAGAAAATGAGTGTTTTTTAGAAATTGCAAAATAATGTACCTTTGACCATAAAATTATTAAAAAATGTTATTAAAATTTTAAATTATTTTATAAATTAAATTGAAAAGTGTTAATTAAATAAAAACTAAAATAACGTGAATGTTAATTAAAAATTATTAATAAATTTAATCAGTTTTTTTTTGTGTGAAAAGTTTGGTGTACTATATAAAGTACAACCGGCGGATATGGGATCAAAATAATATGAATAATTTCATTTTATTATATATATCAGTATTTCAAAATTAATTATTGTTGTTTTTATGTGTGTTAATTAAAAGATTTACATTATTTATTACTACGTTTTACTAAAACTATTATACCTCTAAGCACTATTTCAACAATAATATTGGGAATTGGATTGGGAATAATAAGTCATATAAATGACAGACTTAATAATGACTTAAGTAACGGGTTCTATTTAAAAGTGGAGGCAGAGGTTCTATTTAAAAGTGGAAATATTCAGCTGGGCAGTTCATTCAAAGAAAACCTGTTCGATTTGGATATAAGAATTGGATGTTATGCAGCTCTTCTGGTTATTGCTACAATTTTGTTGTATATTGCGGAAAAAATTATGAAAATAAGCGGTTGATTCCGCTTGGTCCAAAAACACTAACCGATTTTTTGAAAATGATACCACAACCAACAGAAGCAACAGGTACCATTCGAGAAAATCGTTTAAAAAATTGCCCATTTGAAAAAAATAAAACATTTAAAAATAAATCTCGTGGCACATTTGATTATAGATATAATAGTACCACCGAGTTACTTGCTGTGCAATGGATAGATAATAGCGTATGTTCAATTTTAACAAGTTTTGATACCGTGATCCTGTTGCATCACGTAAAACGTTGGTACAAAGTAGACCGTAAAAAAGTACAAATTGGTCAACCAAAAGTGTATGCAACATATAATGCAAACATGGGAGGTGTTGACAACGCTGATCAAAATATAAATTCGTATAGAATTGCTATCAAAGGAAAAAAATGGTGGTGGGTAATTTTCACATATCTAATCGATTTAACAATGGTAAATGCATGGAAATTGTACATTGAATCAGGAAATAGCAATGACAAATTTTCATCAAAGCTTAATTTTCGGAGGTTTATAGTACGCAAAATATTACAAGAAGCCAGAGCAAGCACTTAAAAAAGCACAAAAAAGGAGCCATTCTTCATCGGTAGAAGAAGAAAAAACTCAAAATGTTCCTCAAAAAATGCACACTCAACTTAGATGCGTCGTGTGTCATTTAAGAAGTATGTATTCTTGTAAAATATGTAGAAAAACATTATGTATAAAAAGAAAATGCTTTGCAGAATATCATATGTAAAATTTTTAAAGAATTTATGTTTTATGATAGTTATGTTCTTCTCAATAAAAATAAATAAAGTTGACATAAATATTAGATTTTTATTTTTTCATTCTTATATATTTTTTCATATTGATTTTTGCACCCATATCCGCCGGTTGTACTATATATAGTACAGACCACAACTCCGGATCCGGCGGAACTATCACCACAAAATTTGTAATTCTTGGACTACAAATAGACTACTCTCAAAAATTCATCACGATCGTACAACGGGAACTGGTAGCCGGCGTTAAAGGGTTAATAGAAAAAAAAAAATTTATATTTTAATTAGGAAATATTTTTCCTTTTTTATTTTCCGTCTATGTGAACGTTTTTCTCTTATTAAATTTAAAAATTTAAATTAAAAATTAGACATGTTTCGACAACGTTGAAGCTATCATCATCAGTAAACAGTGGATATGTTATTATAATTACTTATATTTATATAAATATTAAAATCATATTTTTTAAACTAATTTGGGTAATTTTATAATTAACATTCAATAGCTTGGTTAAAATTTTATAATATTTTTAGTACACTAACACAGTATAGTCATTCAGAAATGATTTTAATTTATTTAATCGATTAACTATTTCCTACGGCTCACAAATCTTAAAAAATTATTGATATTACTATTCTATCCGTCTCTCGCTTTTAGTTTATTTCATTTATTGTATATTTCTTTTTCTCTATATTTCATTTTCTAGATTTATTAATTTTTATTTATCTATTTATTTCAAAAATAAAATGCCTGCCAAAGATATCTCTCGTTTGTAGGCTATGTAGAGAAGAGTTGTTATAATTACATATGTAAAAAAAAAAAAACAGAAATTCATAAAACTAGTGCAAATAAAGTAGAATTAATATTAAAATTAGATAATTGAAAATTAGAGATAAAATATAGATTTAAAATATAGGTTTTGATATATAAAGCAAGTAAAAATTTATTGTTAACCTTATGAAAGCTAAGCTTTATTTATTTTTAAATGATTGATAGGTACCTCTGTACTTATTACAAAAGAGATTTGCATCCATTTTTGGATAATGAAATTTCAAAAAATTCCTCCAATAATTGAAAGTAGTATCTTCAGTTTGAGCAAAAAGCGCAAATTTCTTAAATGCGCTAAATGATTATACCAAAAGTTGATTTTCTATTTTCTATATTCCATATTGTATATATTGTATATTGTATATTGTATATTGTATATTGTATATTGTATATTGTATATTGTATATTGTATATTGTATATTGTATATTGTATATTGTATATTGTATATTGTATATTGTATATTGTATATTGTATATTGTATATTGTATATTGTATATTGTATATTGTATATTGTATATTGTATATTGTATAAGTATATTGTATATTGTATATTGTATATTGTATATTGTATATTGTATATTGTATATTGTATATTGTATATTGTATATTGTATATTGTATATTGTATATTGTATATTGTATATTGTATATTGTATATTGTATATTGTATATTGTATATTGTATATTGTATATTGTATATTGTATATTGTATATTGTATATTGTATATTGTATATTGTATATTGTATATTGTATATTGTATATTGTATATTGTATATTGTGTATAACAGTTTTTTTAATATCGAAAAAATTAGAAGGTTGATTGAAACCAGCTCTTTCAGTAGCTTAAATATTAAGTAAATTAAAGGTAAAATAAAGAATATATGAGTGTAGTAGAATTAAAACCGATACATTTGCGTTAAAGTCAATTTCGAGAAAAATGCAAAAAACATTTTCTTTGTTATTTTAATTAATTTATACTATTTTTAAGTTATTTTATCAAAGAATAATTGATTTAAATATCATTTGCATTGGAAAATTAAAAACAAAATGAATATTGAAGCTTAAACACAAGTATTAATTTTGCAAATGATTCACTTTGTTGCAACTATTTGCAAATGCTTGATTTTGTGACCACTGCATGTGCATATGGCTTATTTTGTTGCAACTATCATAATGTTTGAAAAAATAAAAAAGTTAGGAATCAAAAATAAATAAAATTCATTCAATTTGTTAAAAAATTAACTTTTTAACTTATATTCTAAAATCTAAAAAACAGAAATGCTCAGTATTTCAGTTTGAGCGAATAGGTAACACATTGTTGGTTTTAAGTCAAATTCTTATATAAAGAACCATATGAAAAAAAAAATAATAAAAATAAAATTACGTCCTTCGTCATTCTTTAATCTATATTATCTTCAAAACAAGTATCAGATTGATCGTCACCAGCAATGTTATCATTATATAAATAATTATTATTCACGGCAAAAATCTGTTTTGTAAAATTTTAATTCGTTTTTGTCTGTCCAGAATTGTTCAAAATGCTGTAAACATTTCTTTACACTGTAAACACTTAGAGCACTGATCTGTTGTAGGCGTTTTAAAACTAATTTTGAAATTAGTCCTGAAAATATTTTGAAATAACCACTTTTTTAATTGTAACTCTTTATGGTCCTCATTATCTTTGTAAATAGAGTACATGCGCATTCAGGTCAATTCCCTGTAAGATATTGTCTATTAGTAGATTTAGAGCGGCTGTAGTGTGTATCATGAACATAACATTTTTTTATTAAGTTGTTAATAGCCTCTTTTTGAGGTGCAAAAGCTTCCGATTTTCGATCTCCGCCTAGGGTTTCCTTTGGTATTGTCCCAGTTGTAATGAAACGTTTGCATATTCTACAAACTCGGCTTTTTCCTATTCGAAAAATATTTATGAAAGCTGGTAAACAAACCCGAACAGATAATAAAATTTTGTGACATAATTTTTTCGTGCTTTTTCTGATCCAGAAATTCTTCTAGGTGTACAGGTTTGTATGCAGCCAATAATAAACGCGTCTTGAGAAATTTTAGGGTTATACAAATCAATTTTTTGTGAAACTAAAACAGTTATTTACGTTGATATTACTTTTAAACTGAAATTCGCGCCAAAACTAATATCAGATAGCTAAACATAGTAATTTGAAAATAGTTCTATGGCTTTATATGTATGTATTTAGTATTGCAAAAGACTGATTTTGTTGCAATAATATTTTGTTTAAATGTAAATGTTACGTTTTAATTCAACTGAAAATTGCAAATATACTAGTTTTGATTGAACTATCGCTTTTCTAATTAAAAAAATGATTTTGAAACAACTTTAATAGTAAATAACATTAAAGTTCAGTCAAAAAAATGTTATCCAATCATTAGTTAAAATTTTTTAAAAAATACAAATGTATGTATCGGTTTTGATTCTACTACACTCATATATAAGTTTTTTGATAAAAATAATATATATAAATAAATATTAAGGTAAATTTATATTAGATTTTCCAATCAGAATTCATTATTTTTATATATCCATAGATTTGATCAAATTAATTTCTAATATATTTTTTATGATACTGCACTTCTAAAATATAGACAATTTTCTATTGTTGCAGGAATGCAAACGCTTTTCTAATATCATATCATACACAGGATAAAATACAATAATTGTTAATATTATATAAATATTCTATTGAGTCTTATATCGTTCTATAAGTAGTTGTATATGTATCATATAATATATCTATTTTTTTTTCTATTCCAAGACTATGGAATAAACATCGCCTATGGCAAAGATTTGGTATATACAACCACATCATATGAATAGTTTTTTGGTTTTTGTTTTTGATATATCAACAAATTTACCTATGGAAAAGTACATCTATTGTAGAGTCACTTCGTCTTCATAACATTATAATTGATAATTCCATTTTAATATGCGTAATAACCAAATTAGAAGATAATAGTTATTTTACTGAGGTAGGTACAGGCACTTGTACTACACTTTTATACTAATGGAATAATGTACTTGACTGAATACCTTTAAACAAATTCTTTTCGTTACCTGATAATTTTTTTTCTAACACTACAATTTGAATCAGACGAACTCTTTAATAATCTTACGTATTTGAATTATTAGGGTCACCCCCGATATCTTGAAAAAAAAAATATCGAACTAACAAAAATCTCGAAAAAAAAAATCTCGAACTAACGAAAATCTCGAAAAAAATAAACCTTGAAAAAAAAAATCTCGAATAAAAAATATTTGGTATACATAGGGTATACATACGAAAAACTATCTTAATCAAATTTTTTGAAATTTTGCAAAAAGGCACGTCATGACGTCGAATTAAGTTCTGCAAACTATCGGTTAGGTATTATGGCATTAAGGATTCATTATGTCACTTTGACAATTTGGCGTCTAAATTCACTTAAATTATTTACTTTTGGAAAGTCAATTTTTAATATTGAAATTCGAATAAGGTAAAATATACTCGTATGTTAATTTAAAATAATTTTTGTTTTGTTTCAAAAATTATACAAAGCTACTTTCCGTCATTACTGACAGAAATTATGAAATTTATAGAGTTCCTGAAAAAATCATCAACATCATCAAAGCGATGTATGAAGATGCAGAGACAACAGTTCAACACAGAGGTAAGATCAGTGATCCATTCTACACCAATATAGGAGTTAGACAAGGATGTCCACTATTTCCACTTCTCTTCAACACAATACTAGACGACATTCTAAGAGAAGTTTGCACTGGAATAAACGGAATAGAATGGGATCTCTTCGGAAACTTAGAAGACTTAGATTACGCAGATGATGTATGCCTCATATCAAAAAATCAAAGGGACCTACAGAACAAAGTCAACAGATTACAGGAAGAAGCAAAGAAATCGGGACTGGAATTAAATATCGAGAAAACCAAAGCAATGAGGACAAACAATAGTTATAGTGAGCCAATAACAGTGAGTGGACAACAGATAGAATACGTAGAAGAATTCAACTACCTGGGGAGCATTATAACATCAAGAGGAGGTGCAACAAAAGATGTCAACAGCCATATAAATAAGGCAAGAAGAACATTTGGGAGCCTAATGAAGATATGGCGGAGCAACCAAATATCGAGAACAACAAAGCTAACAATATTCAGAGCATGTGTTAAGTCAACATTAATATATGGCAGTGAAACATGGCTCACTTCGGTCAGAATCAAACAGAAGCTACAAGTATTCATCAACAAGTGCTTGAGAATTATATGCAGAATATTCTGGCCGGCAAGAATTAGCAACGAGGATTTATGGATGATAACTGGAGAAGAACCTATCAACAGACAGATAAATAGGAAAAAATGGAAATGGATAGGTCATACACTAAGGAAATCAGAAAGTGATATAGCAAGAAGAGCTCTAGAGTGGAATCCACAAGGACAAAGGAGACCCGGCAGACCATACAACACATGGAGACGCACAATCGATCAAGACTTAACAATCAACAATTATACCTGGGACGATATTAAGGAAGTAGTACTCAACAGAGAGGAATGGAGGTTCACTATCGAAGCCCTATGCTACCACGCGGAGTAATAGGAGAAAAAAAAAAAAAAAAAAAAAAAAATAGATCTGTATGAAAAGCCAAATTTTAAAATCCAACCTTTCAAAATCCAAATATTAAAATCCAAACTTTCAATTTCAAAACTTTTAAAAATAATTATCGTAGATATCTTGGAAAAAGGGATATATCTCCTTTTTTGCATCCAACAGCGGCTACGCATAAAAATAATTAAGATAAATATTCTGGAAATAGAGAATAAACTTATTTTGAGTCCCACTCTAAAGTCTTTTCTAGTTCAGGATCTAGCATATACACTTGCATAAATATTCTGGTGAAAGAAATACCCTGTAATATTTTGACTGGCTTATTTTGAATCCTACTCTTTAATTCCCTCTAATTATTTTTATATTTCACTTTTAAATAATTACTTTTTCCAATATATTTATTTGGATTTTCTTTTCAATTTGCTTATATTATAATTGGAAAACGATTTTATTATGTAAATAAATGTTATTAAAAAATCTCGAATTCGAGATTTGAAATTCGTAATTTTTTTTCAAGATTTTTGCTTTCCAGATTTTTTTTGTTCGAGAATTTTCTTTCGAGATATTTTTTTTTCCAAATTTTTGTTCTTTCGAGATTTTTTTTTTTTCCAGATAATGGTGTGATCCCGAATTATTATTATTTTTTCTTTCGAAAATTGAAATATGAATTAAATTGAAAATAATAAATTAAATTAAATAAATTCTGTAAAACTGGCTCTTGATTTAAAGAAGAGATAAGACAACAAATGCCTCACCCCTACTCAGTGGAAATATCTAGGTGGCTCAAAACTGGATATGAGAATTCGTTTGTAGTAAAATTTTCTCGAATGTGGAACCATTTTCCAACCAGCGTGTTTCCACAATTCAAATGTATACCTACGTCCAATCTACAAAGGTAATTGAATTCATGAATTCATACAAAGTGTCCCTACTGGTCAAAGGGACATTTTCATTTTTCTGTCTACAATTCAAAATAAGTTCAAGCTTCGTGTATAAAGTTATCGTTTGAAATCTAATGTTTGGCTCAACTTAAAAAAAAAAAAATTCCATTATCTGGCTTTGTATTATTTCTTAAATTCATTTTTATTATTTAAAAAAATCAAAATTAATTTTCTTCTTCTTCTTTTAAATTTAAAATATTTTTAAACATAAATTTTGTCAAATAAATTCTGTTATAATCTTGTACATTCTTTAAATTTTTTTTAAAATATAACCTTGAAAACAAACAAAAAAAATAATCCTTATCTATGACAACAAAAAAATTTTATTTCATCTCTTAAAAATAATCCTCAATGATAAAATTCAATTTTCATTTTAAAAATATTATCTACTGATTTAAAATGTCGTTGTTAAGTGAATAAAAACATTTGTTTTATTTATTATTGTAATTTAGAGATATTTTATTTTCAATTTTCAATATTTCTTGTTTAAATTTCTAATTTTTAACAATTTTGTAAATTTTAAAAACTAAATTCAAAATTAGATGAATATTGTTTCAAAATCTGTCCAGTACTATTTTTACAATTACCAATATTCAAAATCTCAAAAAAGTATTAAAATTTCATGTTTTCAGTATATGTGAATCTTTTAAGATTATATTTTTAACTTTATTTCGTTTTACAAAATAACAAAAAAATATTTATTTTTATTTTTAGTATAACAAATCCTGCTTTGCAGTTAAAAGGTATATAATATGATGGTTATAAGGATACAATTTGAAAAATATGCAAATTTTGATGATTTTGTGAAAAGTAGACCTATTTAGAGTTTAATACCTATAACATATATAATATATATATATACACTTAACAGAGTATTATTGCTGTAGCTAGTTTTTATAAGTATTAATATTATACAAAATATACAAGCAAAATGGTATATCCTTATAAAATAAATTAGAATTGGGTGATTTTACCTATTTTCTTCTTTAAAAATTTAAATTTTGCAAATTTTCAACCCTCACGTCCGAATTTTCAATTTTTTTGTCTGTCTAACATTTTGAAAGCTCAAACAGAAAACACAAAAACAGCAACAATAATACATTGTAGGTTGTAGATATTATATATATTATATACATTTACCGTCTTAAATTGAAACAGAAAGGACATTTGAAGTAAAAACGAACTGAATTTTTTATAAATATTCTTAGAAAATAGAAAATTCATAACCTTATTTTTGGTAAACCAAAAATAAAAAAAAAAACAGAGAACAATAAATTAATAAGAAAAAAATTCAAATTTTTTGATTTTATGTTTTTGACAGGACATTTGAATAGATGATGTTCGAAAGAGTGCAAAAAATAATAAAACAACAAAAATATGATTTTCTGGCAAATATAAATGTTTTATTTAAGATTTTTACCATTTGATAGGTATAATTTTACAAAATAATTTTTGTTTTATGATTTATACATAATATAATGTTGTATTGTTTTAAAAATTACAATTTTAAATTTTTAGGCTAACATAAAACAATTTGGTGCCCTCAATCATACAATAGAAAACAAAAACACACAAAATTTGTAAATGGCATTTAATTAGTAGTAATGTTCAAATCCAAGAATAAATATATGAAAATTATATTTTGTAATGTTCAAAAAATTTCTACTTGTTATTTGATACACTTATTTTTATTTTCTTTATCAAATAGAAATGCAACAATAGTATATTATTATCTAAGTACATGTTGTATAAAATTACATATAAATCCCAGTGATTTGGTAATCTAGGCATATGGAAATAAATCAAACATCATAATATTACATAATAAATTCAAAGAAATTCAATTCATCGAACATTCATCGAACTATTTTGTAATATTTTTTGTAAAATTTCTAAATTAATTCTTAGAAACAAAACCTAAATACTGAAAATAGATATGGGTAGGTACTAAAATATTTTTAAATAAAATTCATCATCTTGTAAGTGGCTCATTTCATTTCTGCCATAACATTTTTACTAATTAGGAAAGTATCTAATTAAAAATTTGAAAAATATTTAATAATAGAGATTCTATAGATTCTTTAAAAATAGTTATTATATTTATTTTGAATATCATAATCGAATTTATCTGTTAATTTAAATTCTCAATAATAATTTACAATTTCGCTCTAAAAATCTATATCTAATGAAAAACTTAAGCTTTCCTATTAAATTATAACTAAACAATTAAATTTTAGAACAATTAATTACATAGGTATCAGGCTGGAAGCGTCCATATATTGAGTTGAATGAATGCTTCCCCAAAGAAAATATTATTTTATTATTTTTTACAACTTAATATAAAATATACTAGGGGCCCCTGTTGAGTAATTATATTTCAAGTTGAAGTCAAATTTAAAGTTTTTAAAAAAACTGTAATTTACAGACTTCGCACGATATAGCAGAAACCACTCGTGTTTAATAAAAAGAACTTACTACACTCGTGGTTAGTAAGTTTTATTTAGGACACATAAATTCACGTCCCTCATATACGGCTTTGTTTCCGATATATTCCCTATAGTTAGTGGAATTTAGTGGATAATATAAATAATAAAAATACATAATACATAATTTTAATAAAAACTATATTATTATTACAAATAACCAAAATTTAGAAACAGTTACTTAAAAAGATAAAAATGAAGAATTCAAGTGACCTACTATATCAAAATGAAGTACTCTAACTCTACTATATAAAAATAAATTTGCTCGTCATATGAACAATTCAACTGATTTTTTTTGTTTTTGCTTTTTTATATTTTTTATTTTAGATGAATTTGTTTTTTTGTTTTTTATTTGGCATATGTACATAGATTCATTTGCATGTATATAATGTAAATTATAATAACTGATTTGTTTGCTTTTGTTTATTATTTTAATATAGTTCTCACATATGCATAATGTATTTGCTGAATAATAAAATCATATGAGTAAAAAATTTTCAACTGTGTGCGCATTTTTGTTTTATATACAACTATTATATTAGAAGTTCATTAAGGAGTAGGAGAATCGAAATAAAATAAAAAGGTGTCTACTGCGCAGGACCTTAAATGCTTGTCATTTATAATTATAGATATGTAATATAAAAATTATATAATTACGAAAATTAAAATTGAATGAAAAAAAATTTTAAGCAAAAATTGTATGCATAGATATTAACTATGCCTATATAAATATCATTATTTTCTATTATTCTTTTCAATCATACAACAAGAGATATTCAACAACCACAAATTTAAAATATTTGAAAATAATGCCTATTAAAAATCATTCTTCTCTTTCCTACCAATACAGCTATAATAATTATACATTGCATAAAAATAAAAATGACAAATTAAATTTCATTCGCCTTATTTACATACATTCAAACACACTGTTTCGATTTAAAGACCCAACCATAATGAACCTGGCTTAACACAACTTAAGGAAATGTACGATTACATGTAAATTGTATTGTGCAACCACAATAGGAATATCAGATAATTTCGTTAAGTTTTCGTTAACTTTAGCTGGCTTCGCACATTTGATTTTGGAACTGTTATTACTTATTGAAAATTTATGATATATATAATAAAATAATTTAATTATTTAATAATTTACATACTTCATAAAAAAATAATTATACATATATATAATAATAATAAAAGGAAAAACAAATAAAAAATCAATAATTAAAATATATTTAAAATAAAACTGAAAACAATATTCGATTAATAATAAAATTTAAAATATGTATGAAAAACAAAATTAAAATAACAAACAAAATATAATTTATATTTAAAAGAACTTCTGTTTTATCTACGTATTTTTATTTACATATCGCATGATACAAAATATCGCATGACACAAAATGAAATTACAAACAAAAAAAGTAGTAAGGAATGAATTAATTTTGTGCATTATTGTGGTTGTTGACTTATATGAAAATTAATATTTATATAAATAATGTATGTAGTTTTGGGTTTTTTTAGAGAGTGGTATTCACATGTGTTAAGTAATTCTGTAGTTTTTTTTATTATTGAATACTACATTGTTTATTTTTAGCCATAATTTGGTTTTATGCAGTTTTGAAACAATTAATTTGTTAACAAATGTAAAAATTTATAACATTTTTTTTTATTATTTATAAATAATTAAAATAGAAAATTATGTTATTGAAAGCTTAAGAAAAAATCATTTTCTGTTAGAAGTTTTGAGGAAAAATTATTAATTCTTAAGGATGGTAAACCATGTTTGCTTGCTCGTATAACAACAACAATAAAACGTTGTGTAATCAGCATTTTTCAATAAAATCTTATAATTCGTATACGAGATAATTTCCAACATTAATATAGAAAACTGATACTTTTTTTACATTGTTCTCTTAAAGTCAGAGTTTAAATTAAAGTTAAATTTTCTGATGAAAATTTCAATAACAAAAACAGTATTTGCGAAATATTAAAATTTTTAATTGAAACAGAATTAAAAAATTATTTTAATAAATATTCCGAACTTTGTAAATTGATATAAACACTTCCTATAACAACAACTTACGTTGAGCAATCATTTTTCTGCCTAAACAGAGTTAAAACTACTTTTGGAAGTAGATGTGAACAGTTTTAACTGCCGAATTTAGTAAAAATTTCAATAGAAAAGGAAAGCCAAAGCAAACTGATGTTTCCTTTTATAGTGCTACCCTAGTTGAAAATTTCACGCCCGTCACTGATAGCTACATATTTATATTCAAATTAAAATAAATTTTCCTTATGTTGAATGCAATATAATCCAACAATACAAATCATAATAATAATAATAATGTAGAGAAATTTTTAAACTAGAATTTATTTAAAATAAAAATTTTCTTTAAATACCTCAACTTATATGAAATTTTTATTTCTAAAACTATATTGTAATTCCAATTAAAATAATATTTTTTTTTAAAAAATTATTTCTAAAAATATAGATTCATACCACAATAAAGTAATTTATTTCCATGGCAATAACAATTTACTATCTTACTTAGTACATATTTAATACAGAAAAAATATTTTTAGCAATAATTTTCAATTTTTAGTGAAATTCGGACTAAATTTTTACAATTATTATTAAATTTTAATTTCAAAATTTATCTTATCTTAACAAATTGTTATTGCACAGATATTTTATCAAAAACAATTAAATTTTTTTCTGAGAAAATCCACATGAATTTTTAAATAGAACAAAACTTTAGTATAAAGTGATTTGGAAAATGTAATCTGAACCTATTTTATTGAAGGTTTTATGTTTTTTCTATTTTATAATCAAATTTAAAATAATTATTTTAATTATCAAAAATTAAAATTAAAAATAGACATGATATAAAAATATTAATTAAGCCGAAAATTTAATCAATTTTCATTCTAGGTAAACAAAATTTTTGATCTAGTTGGAGTATGCAAGTTGACTCTAATATCAAGTTTAAACGACTAATCATCTAAAAGATACAACAATAAAAATCAAGCATTCGAGCTGTGGCATAAACAATTGTTTTTTTTTTGTTCTGATGCAGCTGGAATAACCATAATAACCTCATTTATCTACATAACGATGCTTTGCAACAATACTGGCAGAACTAAAAAAACTTGATTTTTCATAATAACGATTTGAAGTTTTTTTTTTTTATTTGAGATAAGAAAACAGAAATATATAACGGAAATATTGGATTTAATCCAGTAAAAGAAGTTGGGGAAAACAATTATTTTGTAATTCAGTGCAAATTTTGGTCGTTTAGAAATCCAGGTTGTTGAGAAATTTGGAATTCATGAACCCACTTTGAGTGTTGTGCCAGTGTTGATCTGAAAGGCTGAAATTTTTGAATGAAAAATACAAAATAATGCTATAAATTTTGCAACAATAACGACTCAATTCAAAATATGCCAAAAAAAATAGAAATTGCGGTTTAAAAATTTCAACAATAACGGCTTATTTCAAAATGTGCCACAAAAGAATATAAAATTTGTAACAAAATAGTACTCACCTGTAACAACGGTCGAAATCAAAATGTGTCACTATTGTTGAAATAAAACTCACGAAAATTATTGAAATTAAATTAAAAACAAAAATAATTAAAAATAAGCCATTATTGCACTAAATTAAGAGATGTTTTCTCTCTCGCAGTCAAGTATCAACTAAGATATGTCACTATACATAATAATACACATGCACATTTAACTCAGTGCAATAACGATTTTTACGCCATACCTCGGTCAGTTTTTGAAACATAGGTAGGGCTGTCTTGTCAGATTAAAAAGCAAAACTTTCTAAGTCTATTGGTACAAATATCTCCATTTTGACGTTTTTTGAGTTGTGCCAGTATTGTTGCAAAGTATCGATTACTATTTATCTGTTAATACTTCTGTTAATACGTACCCTACTACTGTTAATACTGTTAATACGTATGTCCTTTATATATAACTTAAAGATTTATTTATTTATTTATTTATTTATTCAACCATTATGATGCCTAAAGAGACTTCTCTCATTTTAAGGCTTTTTACAAAATTACAAAAATAAAGTTCAAAAATTCAAAAATTCAATAGCAAGTAACAATAAAAAAAAACAAGTAATTATTATAGAGACAATTATAACAAAAAACTTTTACAAGAAAAAAATAAAAAAATGTAAATGAAAATTTGGATTATATAATATGTTAAGAACAATTAAATGAGTATATGAGTGATTTCTCAAAAATTATGCATAAAAACAAAAAAAAAACAAAATAAAATTTAAAAAAAATTAAAATCAAATACAAATAACATAAAAAAAATCTTATCAGTTTTAAGTGCATAAACCAGTTTAAGAAATTGTAATTATAGTGATTTTAATATTGATCAATATATTTTCTAGTTAATTCTTTTTTTAGTTTATTATTGCTTAATGTTTTTAAGCCGTAAGTTTGTTATATAATTGAATTGCCAGATGTATTGTTGTCGTTGTGCCAAAGTGTGTTGTTTTTTTCCTTTCAAGAAGAATCGAATTCTTATTTCTTGTGTTGATCTGATGTGTATCTTTCCGTCTTTGTATTGATGTTGTTGTGTGGATTGCTAATGTTTCCATATTATGAATATGCAACATTAGTTTAACCTCAATAAAATCTTTAACTAGAAGTAAATTGTTTAAACTATGTATATACTTTGTTCTTTCCCGCCAGTCATATCGGTATAAGCTTTTTAGTGCTTTGTTTTGTATTACTTGTAAGTCTTCAACATTATTTTTTGATGTTGTTCCCCATAATATGATACCATAGCTAAGATGACTATGAAAAAGCGCGTAATATAAACTTTTTTTTACTTTGAGTGGCAACAGATCTGATACTTTGCTAAATACTCCTGCTATTGCACTTAATTTCTTACTTAGGTAATTTGTATGTACGCTCCATTTCAGTTGTGCATCTAACCATAAACCTAGGTATTTAAATTCATTTACTTGTTCTAACTTATCATTCATTATCTTAACTTTTAACTGAGTTATCATTGAACCAATTAGCATGTATTTAGTTTTTTTCGTGTTAATTGTAAGTTTCTGACATAACATCCATTCATTAATAATATCCATATCCTTGTTCATTTTCATTTCAAGCTCTTTATAACTATCAGCTTGAAATATTAAACAAATGTCATCTGTAAATAAATAGATTTCTGCATTTAACCCGAGTTGCTGGATGGAATCAATATAAATCGTGAATAAAATTGGTCCTAAAATGCTACCCTGTGGTACACCATAACGGACATGCTCACTATCACTTTCAATCGACCCTATTTAAGTAAACTGTGTTCGGCAACTTAAATATGAAGAAAACCATTTGTATGCCATACCTTTGACCCCAAAGTTTTGTATTTTTTTCAATAATATGCTATAATCTACTGTGTCAAATGCTTTTGTTAGATCCATGAATAATAGCGACACAAATTTTTTCTGATCTTTTAATTTCTGTACACAGCTTACCATATCCACAAGTGCAGTCTCAGTATTAGATTTTTTTTTAAAACCATATTGCCGTTCCGAAAGTAATTTGTTTTTTTCTAAAAATTCAGTTAATTGTTTATGAACAATTTTTTCAAGGATTTTAGCCAGTATTGGTGCTAGACATATTGGTCGGTAATTATTCAAATCACTTTTTTGTCCATTTTTAAAAATTGAAACTATTCTACCTATTTTTAATTTATCATTTACCAAACCTTCCTTAAGTGACCTGTTAACTAATATAGAAAGTGGTTCACTTATATATTCTTTACATTCTTTTAGCATGTGTGCTGACATGTTATATGTATCTAATGATTTTGAATTTTTTAGATGTTTAATTGTATTAAAAATTTGTTGCTTGGTCACATAGCTAAATTCAAAAGATTTATTCGCTTTGTCCTGACTGTAGAATATTCTTTTTGAGATTTTTTTTGCTAGATTTGCTCCAGTAGTTGCAAACTGCCTGTTGAGATCATTTATTTTGCTTTCTGCTTGTCTTTGGGTCATTCCATTTAGCAATTCAACTTTTTTTTTTTTTGTGTTGTTACAATAAAGTACTTCATTTATACAGTCCCATGTTTTAGAAATATTGTCAGTACATTTTTCAAATTTCTCTTCGTAATAAATTTTTTTTTTCAATCTTCGTATGCTGGTCACCTTGTTCCTGTAAAATTTGTACTGTCTCTCTAAATCAAAATTATTGCGATCTTTTGCCCATTTAGAATACCAGAAATTTTTTACATCCACAACTGATATCAATTCCTTATCAATCCATGGTTTCTTATTTTTGTTATTGTTTATAACCGGTTTGTTAAAAGAAGCCTTATCTATTTTTTTTTTTAATTTAAAAATAAGTTCATCAAACAATTCATTATTATTTTTTGTTGAGTTTAATACAATCGATTCATCTTTGAATAATCGTTTTAAAAATTCTAGGTTTGTCATTCTTATTTTTGTCCCATCACTGTTATTAGTTTCATTTCTTTCTGTCATAACATTTTTTGACACTTCCATTACAATAACATTGTGATCAAATAGATCCATATTTACATGTGATAAAACAATTTTATCATATAATTTATTTGTAAACAAGTGATCAATGCATGTGTTAGAAATATTTCTTGTAATTATGTGTTCATTGCAATTAAAAAATGCGTGCATATTCATATAATTTTTATAAACATTTACTTTATAAGAATTTTCAAGTAAATTTAAATTGAAGTCGCCGGTTATATAAGTGTGCTTAGTCAGATTTGTCTTATTTAAACATATTTCAAAATTATTTAGAAAATTTGTGAATCTTGATGATATATCTGATGGTGATCTATATACATTTATTAAATTAAATGAGAAGTTATTTTTAATAATATTTAAACTTATGAAGCTGTCATGATTGTCACTATAAGAGTAAATTTCATTGTAATTATATTTTTTGTTGATGAATATACCACAGCCACCACCAATTTTATCACCACGACAAGAATATACTGAGGAAAATTCAGGAAAATTAAAAAAACTTATTTCATTATTTTTAATCCATGTTTCAGTGATACACATTACATCAATGGATACTTTTAATTGACTTAAAATAATTTCAATTTCATCCATTTTATTTTTTATACTTCGTGCATTAAGATATAGTATTTTTAGTATACTGTTATTTGTATTAAACTTTACTTCTTTAATTGTGTTGAAAACTTTGTTGCATGGGTTAAACAAAAAGAGGTTAGTATCCTCAGTTAATAAACTCATCTAAATTATTTAAATTTCTTAAATGGATAACTTTACTTTTTTCATCCTTTCGGATGAGAATTTTTCCATTGTCAACCCATGCAAAGATTATTTTGTTTTCTCTTTTCAAGTCCCTAGCTTTCTTATATAAAAAAACTATAATAATTTGTAAGGTATTCATTAATAAAAATTGGTTGCTTACTATTATTACCAAGAATCATTCCAGCATGCATGTAGATTTTATTTTTTTTCTGAATCTTATATTGTGCCATCACAGCAATCTGTGGAACAGCCGATTCAATATTTTTAGCATTATTTTTTCTAAAGATTTCTTTAATGCAATAATTTTTGGGATCTAAATTTAAATTTTTTAGTAAATTATCACCAATACTATGTAAGTTTTCATTTTCATTTTTCGGAACACCATACACTTGTATATAATTTCTTAATTTCGATTGATTGTTTTTGTGCACTTTTGATTCGAGTGAATTTATTTTTGATTTTAACACATCAATTTCATTCTTCAGAGTTAAATTGTCACTAATTAAATTTTCAGTAATGTTTTTGTAATCATCAATCGTTTTTTTTAAATGTTTTACATCGTTTTCCAAAGATTCATTTTTTGTAATAATTAAATCTAATTTTTCACTTAGTGATTTCAGACTATATTCATTGTCTTGTTCTATTTTGGAGGTATTATGTTTTGTTAAATTATTAGCACAATTCTTATTGCTATTATTATTATTAACATTTTGTGTAATATTGTTTTCGAAAGCACTATTATTGAATAAAATTGTACTCCGTCGACGGTCGCGAGATGCCCTACATTTTACACAAAACCAAATTTGTTTATCTCTCTTAATTTCCGAATATTTCTGATTGCTTAATCCACTACAATTTTTATGAAAAATTTTATTACAGTCCCCGTCACAAATTATAAAATTATTCCCGATTAATTTGCAATTTTTATTACACTTGCTACATACTGATGTTTCATTCGCCATATTGAATTTTGAATTTTTATTTAACAACTATATTTATATTTATTTACTTTGATTGATCCTCTCTCTTTGATAGATGAGATTAGAGTGATAGAGTGATAGATAGATGCTTCGTTCGGTAGGTATCAGAATACTCTTTAGATGATTGTTTAATGAAAACTAAAGAATAATTATTGAATTTGCTCAATATTTTATTATAAAGTATGTTGAAGTTGATTTTATTAACATATGTAATTCCTAGATCTGTATAGTACAATTTACTCTAGAAATTAAACAGCCATTTAAAATTGGTAGTTGATCCAAACTGTCCTACATTGTTCCTATCGATATTTATCATATCGACAAAATCGATATTTCGTATTGCTTTTTGTATATTCTTGCTTTTGTATAGAATATGCAGTAATTTTCAGTTTCAAATACACAATATCAGTATGAGAGAGGTATAGGAAAATAGAATAGAATAATCGTCAACAAATTTGGAAAAACCTAGCTAAAATTGTAAAATAATTTTTTTTTATTGTATTTGGTAAAAATATTTATATTCGCTATATATAATATTTTTGTGTCTGTGATTTTTATTTACATAAGGTAAAATAAATGCAAATAAAAAATAATATACTATGTATGGTCACATAATATAATATGATATTAAAAAGAGTTAAAAGTATAAAAAAAAAATATTTTTTGTGTCATTGCGATTTTTTTTATATATTTTTAAAAATAATTTTTAATTTTATTTAGGTTTTTAGGTATTTAATCAGTACGTAAAAACTATAACAATTAACGAAAACGATCAATCTATTCAAATACGCATAGCCCATAATTTTCAACAAATCTGTGGCAACAAGTGATATTCTTTTATATTTGATATTGCCTTAATGTATTTGTAAAATAATATGTTTAATTTAATATATTTTAATTCAATATTTTAAGAGCTTATATTATTAGAATATTTTTACACTTTGAGTTATTTCGATTAATCTGACTTAATAATTTAGAATAAATTTAATTTTGTAAAATATAAAATGCCAAATAAAAACCATTAATTTATTATTTTTATTCTAATATAAATCCTCATTTAAGTCTAATTCAAAGCTTAACTAACGCCCATTTACTAAAATTATATCTTAATATTAAAACTTAATCTAGTATCGCTCTTATAAGCATATTTTCGGAATTGTAACAGCTTTAAAAAAAGGTCGGGCCGTTTTTTGTATTATTTGTTCTGTTAGTGTTATTAGCAAATGCTAACCCAACAAAATGTATTTGTTGTGTTAGTGTTTGCTAATAAGGGCAATCTGCTAGTTGAGAAATAAAAAGGTTTACTTAGAATTAATTTAAAAATAGCCTTTTTACTCTGAAGCAAATTCAAATTAGTTTTGTATGGAGTACTCATTCATACGTGGAAACCGTATAACAAAATACTTCGAAAAATGGATTTAAATATTAATAATTTTGATGTCAATAGTTAAACTAGCTTTTTATTTATGACTTGATATAACATTTTTATACATAGTTCTATTTTGTTGACGGTTTTAATTAGATGCGTTTTGAAAAGTAGTTTTTATATAGGTGTATAACCAGGTATTTTATAATAATATGGCTTTTCCAAGCTATTTCGTAATTTCATCATGATAGACAAAATGATTTCTGTTCGGCAAAAAACAAGATTTTCTTCTTTTTGTCAAAAAAAATTGATTTAATTTATTCTCCGTTAAATTTAATTCATTTAAAACAGTGGTCCTTACATTTTCAATGTCATTTATAATTTAATTTGGACAGTTAGAGACAGATAATAACGCAGTACCATGAGCGTACACACCAGAGATGGGAATTTTGAATTATAATTATAATACATTAATTTCTTTAATAATGCATTAAAATAATTACTTATATACTAGCTATTCCCGGCGTAACATTCGCCGGTCTAGCATTAGCATTATAAATGAAACAATTTATTTTATTTGTTTATTTTCTTTATTTTCTTAAAAAAGTCAATGTTTTACATATTTTTTTGTTACATAATAAATAAGTTAAATTGAAAAACTTAAAACTATAATTCACTTTATTTAATATCTTAAAAATAGTTTAACATTTGAATACTTATTCAAACATTTCATAATATTTTATACTACACTAACACTATCAAAAGATCGTACTCTAGCAAAGCAACATACAACTGTGAAATAGGGAATTGTGTTTTTAGTGCAATATTTGAATAAGTATTAAAATGCTAAACTATTTTTAAGATATTAAATAAAGTGAATTATAGTTTTAAGTTTTTCAATTTAACTTATTTATTATGTCAATATTTTTTATTTAGGTATTTATTTATTTATTAAACAGTGGACCTGTAGATAAATCCGCACGCCTACTTCAGGTTTATATTTGTTTCACTGTATGTATTAAAATTTTATTTTCACAACAGGTAGGTAGGTATTATAATACGTACGGTATCATAAATTATTATAATTGTAATTATTATTGTTATTTAAATAATAATAATAAAATGAATAAAAAAATGAATAAAATTATAATTTACAATATTTATAATATACTTAATATGTATAATATAATAAATAATAATTTTATTTGTTTTTCATAGAATCAAATTGAAAATTTTGACCGCTAATATTTTTGAAGAAAAACTTTTATATAAGGCAGCGTTTATACGTTTTTGAATTGTGTTTATAACGTATAAATGATGTTCATTAAAGTTTGACATCCGACTTTTTTATAGAATATCATAAAACAAAAAATGTGTATTAAATATTATTATTATTCATCAATACAAATAATACTTAGAATAATTGATTTACTATTTAAATATTTATATTTCATAAATGTTCTGAAATTACACTGAATATTTATATTTGTTTATAAGTATTTATTATTAGTATTCGTCACGCATATTCGTATCTTCGTATTTTGCAAGTTTAGAAAGTGGATTTTGCATGAGGAAATATAGTATACTTTGCAACTATATTTGTTTATCTTTGAGATATGTAATTAAAACTTTTGAAAGAAAATTTGATGTAATTGCAATAAAATTTGTAAATGTAACAAAAATAAGTAAAACAAAACCTTCATGAAACAAAATTTGACGTCTAAACGCTCCCTAACAAATACTATTAATAGAGACGTACATTTCAACAAAATGTAGCGAACAGAGATGTCGCTGGCAGTATAGATATGAAATTAAATGCATTTAAACTAAATACATACCACACTCACATTAAAAACACATTAAAATAGTCATAGACACGTTTTTTGTGATTTTTTTTTATTATCATTATTATCATAATTTCCAAACTCAAAATAAAAAAACAAAAGCATTTATTTATAGAATTTATATTTTTATTTCACTTCTTTTAAATTTTGGTTTTGACCTTTTGGTATGATTAGGTATGACCATTATAGTAAAGGTTATGATTGGTTACGAATTTGTTAAATCATATCGAAACATATAGGCCATTTAAGGAAGTATTATATGACATCATATGACGCCTTATGACTATTATAGTTAGGGGTAAAGCCAATAATTATGCTTTTTCTCTTATTCTTCAGTTTTTATTGTTATATTGTTATCCCGCTAGGGTCTCTGATGTAGGTAAGAGTAGTCGGTGATTTTTCTTTTTAAAGTTTTTTTAATTTTTATGTTTACTAAATTTGCCGTGTATTGAATTGGAACTGATAATAATGTCATAACATATTTGGTTTTTATTGTTCTTAGCAGATCGTAAATTTCGGTTTATGATTCTCCATGTACAATATAATATTTACTCAATGCTATTGCGCATTTGAATTTATACTTTTGAATTATTTGTTAATAAAATAAATAAATTTCAATTTGTGTAATTTGTGAACATGATCTGGGTGAGGTAAAAAATATATTTTCTAAATTTACTACTTGTTTTACCGGTAAGTTTTTTTGCTGTAATATCGTAATATTTTAACAAAGCTATAAAAATAATATTCTGATAATTTGGTTCTTGTCTTTGCTACTTTGTCTTTTTTTAAAAATTAATTCATATAATCAGATATAGTCAATGCTATTGCTCAATAGGTGAATTGTTTTTAGGTTAATTTTAATTTGTTTTTGGTTTTATTTGGTTTTATTGTTTTGTGGTTTAATAGTTCTAATAAAATTGTCTAATCTAGTTGAAAAAAGCTTCCTGTTGTAAAAGCTTTGTGAAAAGCTTAACAGACGTTTAAGCGTATTAATATATAAGATAATGCATTATATTAAAAATAATCCATTATATATAATGCACTACCAAAAATAATCCAAATGAATTGAATTACTTTTGAATTATGTGAAAAACTTTTTTGAATTAAAAAAATAATTCATTGAATTACTTGAATTATTTTTGAATTATTTTTTTAATTCAAAAGTAATTCAATTAATTTGAATTATTTTTGGTAGTGCATTAAATATAATGCATTATTTTTCAATATAATGCATTATTTTAATGAATTATTTTGAAAATTTAATTCAAAATAATTATTTTAATGCATTATTTATCATTAAAGATATTAAGGTATTATTTCAATTCATATATAATATATTCATATTAATGATAATGAAGACGTAATGCATTAAAAATATAATGCATTAGTCCCATCTCTGGTAAACACTAGTGTAACAATTTGGAATATTGGAAATAATAATAATAATAATAATAAATATGCCATTTAAGTAATATGTACATCAAAATATTATTTATTCCTGACCAAATGTCGTACTATCAAAAATGAAATGATTATATTTCTGTGTCAAAAAATCATAATCGCTTATATGTTAGCATAAGAAAAAATCGAGATAAAATAATCGCCATATTCCGAATTTTTGAAAGTTTTTCCTGTCAAAATTTTTTTTAATTCCGACAACTATAAGTCACATTTTTGCTGGGGTACATAATCGTTTATTTCAATATGACCTAAACATGTTATCGCTTATTTTAGTTAAAATGTTTTAAATATATTCCAATAATTAGCCATAAGATTTGGAATTAATAAAGTGATAATTTTTTACAAATTTTGAATATTATTTTAAAATTTTCAACTGCCTTGAGTGTTTAAACGGCTTTTTTACTTAAGATATATTTACTAAATTTTATTTATTAGTATTGACATCTTAAATCTATTCTATTTATTAGTATTGACATCGTTAATATTTTTTTTTACCAAATAAAATGTTTGAATTTTAAATGCTTACATAAGTTTAAACGATCTTAAAAAACAAAAACATTCCGTACTGTTAAATTAAATAAGAACCCCCCACATAAAATAAATTAATTAGTTAATTATTTGATTTTAATTTGTAATAACGCTGTACAACACTTTAATGGATATCCACTACTATATAGTTATTCTCAATTTACATTACTATATAAATTAGTTGTATTAATGTCAGAAAAATTGTATTAGTAAATTGACCAAATAAAAAAAACAGGATTTTACTCGAAACATCAATTTCAGGTATAAACGGATACACGGACTTGTTGCCACAGATTTGTTGAAAATTATGGGCTATGCGTGCATGTATCTATTTGAATAGATCGATCGTTCTCATTAATTGTTATAGTTTTTACGTACTGATTAAATACCTAAAAACCTAAATAAAATTAAAAATTATTTTTAAAAATACATAAAAAAGTAAAACTTTCAGAGGCACAAAAACAGTTTTTGTTGTTTTGTTTTTATACTTTCAACTCTTTTTTAATATCATATTACATACGTGACCATACATAGTATATTATTTTTTAATTGCATTCATTTTATTTTATGTAAATAAAAATCACAGACACAAAAATATTTGTATAGTGAAGAAAATATAAATATTTTTACCATAACTTTATAATCCAACAATTTGTTTTTTTTTTCTTTTTCTGTAGTAAAAGTTTTTTGTTTTTTGACTTACAATGTTGTATGATTTTCTCTTTATTTTTGTTGACATTTTTGTATGCCCAAATGAATCCTTAAAACGAAATCCTTTAAAAACGAAAGGTAAATGCAGAGAAAATTTTAATAAAAAATTTAAAAACAAAAACTATACCACATCTAAAAAAAATAAAAAAACAAATTTCGAAAAGCGGAAACGCGTATTCTTCTGCATTAAAATTGTGTAACACAAGAAAAAACGAGAAAAAAAAACAAAAAAAACTTTTTATGATAATCATCTAAAATTTTTACTCCTAAATTTACACGCATGCACGTTTATGTAGTTAGTCACATACTGTGAGGTCATGAAATTATATATATATATATATATATATTATATAGGTTTATATATTTATTCTTTTTATTTCATTTTTATTTTTGAATTCAACCATAATGTATTTATATATGTCCTTGATATGAAAAATTTCACCTTTAATATGGTTAAAAAAATTTTATTTTTTCTTATTTAAAATGATTTTTTTTTTTTTTTGTTTTATTGTGTGGGAAAATTTATTATTCGTACCACAAACTGAATCAGAAAACCAACCTTACAAAACAAAAAAAATAAATGTTTTATTTTTTTTTGTATTCTCTTTTTCGTATTCACAAAATTTTCTTTTATAACCACCCCTTTACTTTTTTCTTGAGAAAACCACAAAAAAAAAAAAAAAAAAAAAATAAATAAATAAAAATCATCTTCATTCTTTAAATTTTACGTATAATATGCTTATGTATTGAAAGCATTTTCTTTTGAACTTTTTTTTGATGTCCATAAATTTAAATTTTAAGTGACTTTATAATTTTTTTTATATTTGTTTTTTCATTTTATGGAAGAAAATGACTAAAATACGCGTTTGGCAAAATAAAACAAAACGTCTTTATTATTACGACTGTTTTATTTTTGCTTCACGCAGTAAAATTATAGTGTGACAGCAGTGTCGTTATCGCATTGCTGATCACACACAAAAAATAATGTCAACTTTGTAGACGCAAAAAAATATTTATGAGTTTTTGGTACTCATCATGTTATTCACTCATATAAATTTCCCATAAAATTACTGATGAGTAAAAAAAAAAAGGATATCAAAATAAAATACAACAACAAATAAAATAAATAAATATAATTTTTTTTGTTTTAAAAGAACATATACACATATAATATACATCTATATTATAATGTATAAATTATAAAGTAAATAAAAAGTTTAAAAAAGATATTGTATTTCATTATATTGTGGTTATTTAAAGATGAGATAAGGTTGTAAGGTACAGTTTTAAGTATAGTATATTCACATTAATTTTAATTTTTTTATTTATTTATATGAGGTTATACCTAGGTATTAATATCAATGAGTTATGCATCTTTGTACCAAACCATTACACTTGGAGAGCATTTTTGAAAATAAATTCTAGATTTAGTTATCATCATCATCATCATCATGATCAATGTTCTGTAACCCCATCCGTGGAGCATAAGGCGGATTTATGTATGTTTATATGGAATTCAAAATGTTTTTTTTTTCAGTATTATACAAATTATAAGTTGGATACTCATGGGAAATTTGTCATTCTTGATTACTAATCTAATATGTTTTATGTAAATCTTTCACAAATTCAATTAAAGGCCAACACAAAAACTATGAGTATCATGCTATGTAAAAATACAAAAATTGAATTTTTTATTAAATGTGGCCTAAATAATAGATTCAAACTAACTATTAATTAAGAGAGAGTAGAACAAAAATAATGTCGTTTGTACAACGTGAAGTTAATCTTATCTGTCAAATCAAGTCCTCAGACAATAAAATAAGCTAGAATTTTTTGTTTTGTAATTATTTTTCAATTCATATTATGTTAATTTAATTTAAATACTGCTTATAAACAGTTTGTATGATATTATATTATAAAGATTGAATAAACTCATATCTAAATTTGTAAAATTATTCATTTAGAGCTCTCCAATGAGGGAAATTGAATGTAACAATAATCCACATTATGTGATTCATCACTTCGTTTATAATTTTTTTGTTATGTGAAAATATTTCTATATTTGTAACTGTTATGAAAATAAATGAAAAACTTTAAAAAATTTAAAGTCCTCAGAATAATATAGAAGAACCAGAATCAGATCAATAAAGGGGAATAATAATATTATGAATCAGAAGTCATAGGTAAAATCTAGGTAGTAATAGGAAGAAATAGGTAAAAATAATATCCAGTTTATGGCATAACATGTAGCAGCAGATATCAAACCTGACATCTGTGAAAATAAAACATTCTTCATATTGCAGAAAATGAAAACATTAAAAAAAAAGGCTGGAAAAAATTTAGGTGGTTGATAAGCCCACAGTAAATAGCTTATAGATAAATAAATAAATAACATTCAAGAATATTAGCTGAAAACACTTTCATAGATTGCATCCTAAACAACCAAATCATTATAAGCATACAACACTTGTATTGTGTTGATGTAGTTAGGTTGTGGTAAATACAACCTAACTATACAAATAAGTAATCAGTATACAATCGATAACCTAAAGTAACAAAATTATGTTTAAAATTATTTATATTTTATTCACAAAATTATTTATATTGTTATTAAATATTTTTTTAGTTATAAAAATGTTACTAAATACTTTCTTTGTCTAAAACAATTGAATAAAATGTTTCTCTAACAACACTTTTGAGTTATTATTAACGTTTGAAATAATAATTATGTGAATAAACTAAAAAGACATTTGAGTTTGTTAATTTAAAGAATGATAAGGTTTTAAATAATGTACGGAAAATGTTATATTAAAGACTTTGAAAAATAAAGTTCAGTCGTGACTTCAGTAGGAACCTAAAAAAAAAATAAAAGGGAATAAAATATTCAAATACTAGGGGCCCCTGTTGGATAATTATAATTCAACTTGAATCCAAATTTAAAGATTTGAAATGAACAGTAATTTACGTACTGACATACACTTCTCACGATAAAACAGAAGATGTTTAATAAAAAGTTATGAGATTTTATTTAGGACACATAAATACACCTCCCTAATTTACTGTTTCGTTTTCGATATATTCTCTATGGTCAGTGGTATTTAATGGATTAAATTACTAAAAATAAAATATTTTTGTAATGAAAGAGGTGTATATACATTATATATATTTTTAAACAAAACTATATGATTACTATAAATGACCAAAATAGATAAAACAGTAATTTGAGACAGTTAATTAAAAATTTTAATAATAGAAAAATTTTTCTTTAATTATGTATAAAAATAATAAGATGTTTAAATGACACATGGAAATGGATGTATTTTAAGTTTGAATAATAATAATATAAAATAGAAATTTTTTCAACCCGTTTGCGCATTTTTGTATATATATAATGTACAACTTATTTACATATTAAAAGTTAATTAACGAGAAGTGAGATAAAATGAAAAGATGTTTACTGCGCAGGTTCTTAAAGGCTTGTCTATTATAATTATAGATTCCATCATAATATAAATACTAACCTTATCAATATTGTTGTGATCTACAAAAGCTGTCCAAGTGAAGCTTTCCAACCTAAAAAAAAAGCAAAGTACAAATAAAACTATTTAAATAAAAACAAAACCATACTTAACTGCAAAACGAATTGATGCTCCATTGAATCCACTATTCCTCATTCCCTTGTTGTACAGGGCTTAAATTATATTTTTATTCTTCTACGAATATTAATAATAATAATTATTCTTATATTATTATATTTTATACACCTACCTTTGAATATTTTGAAATGTCACAATTCAATTAGAACCAAAAGAAAAACAACAAATGCATCAAAGCTTTTATTTTCAACAATAAGATAAAAACACGATAAAAGGCATCTCGTGAAGAAACTTTGATATTAGAAAGCAATAATTATTAAAGCTTTACGTAAAATAACATCACAGTTATGTCGTGGTGAAAATAATAACAGAATAAGATACAAAACAAAAAATGTAATGTTAAAGCAAACCTTAAATAATAATAAATTTGAAAATTTGAAAGTTGAATGACCGGAATGGAAAAAACTATACAAAAAAAAAGTAGAACAACTGAAGGTTACATGAAAATCTAAAAGGGAGAAAATTGGATGATCATCAAAAATTACGAATGGAAAAAAATATCGAGGATTGCGATTGGTAGAGAACAAGAAGACAACAGTTTTAGAGGAAAAGATATAAAGGGACATTTTGAGAAAATTAATGGAATCTTGTATTATCGGTGAAAGCGTGCGGACGAGGAATCAGACGAGAAATAACTCTTTAAGATATAATACTAAAATATGATTAAGTTAATAAAATTGGTCAAATAAATAAATCTTTAATACACATAAAATTAAAATACTAAAACAATTAAATTATTAATAATTATAAAAATAAAAATATTAAATTAATAAAGCTTGTAAGATATATAAAACAAAATGAAAATATAAAATTTTAAGTGAACAAAAAACCATTTTTATATTATTTGAGTAACCGTTAATCTTAATAAAAATCAAAGTTTTTAAGGTTAATTCTGGCAGTTTGATTTTAATATGGCATATTATTTTTCTTACTTAATATATATTAATTATAAAAACTTAATAAATTAATAATAAATACCATTTTTAGAGATATAGAAAGTAAAAGAAAATCCTGGAATGATCACTTGTCCTAGAATTAGTTTAAATAAACTGTGACGAAACACTCCAGAACTATCGACATATTGCATCACAACACGTTTAATATGATAACAAATAACATCAAACCTTGCACAAGAGTAAGAAATAGGTTAAGAAAACTATTAAAAAAGTCCAACTTAAAATGTTTATTAAATCAGTATAAATAAGTCAGTATAAATTGAGGATAAGACCGCTTGTTACTCCTATTACTTTGCTTAATATATGTATGTTTGTATGTAATTGTTGTGTTAGTTATTTTTTATTGTTTTTATTATCTAATTTAATTTTTATTTTTTTTATTTTCTTTCAATTTTAGTTGGGTCTTTCTCAGAAATTATTCTCGTTAGTACAATGAAAAGGTTTTTATTATTATAATTGACTGAACTGAAATTTTTCATAATTCACATAAACACCAATATAATTTTCACATAAAATAATTTATTTATATGTATTAGGTAGCAGTGTTCCATTGTACAATAATATGGTCATTTATGAATATAATATATGTAGCTGTGTGTTGAACTTTTCAAATGACAGAAAGATTTTGTAAAACTAGTTTTCTCTGCATTTCAAGATTAATAGAAAGGACACAAATTCAGTTGTGGTGATTTCAGCACATTCTAACCATCCCATCAATACTTTCCATAGCTACGTTCATAGGCTATTTAATATTCTGATGTCGATTTTAAATTATAATTAGTAGCTCAATATACTAAAAACAATATAGCGAAGTATAACGGATATGAGGGGAACATCAACGACAATATAATAAGGAAGAAAAATATAAAACTTTTATTTGAAAAATTGTACAATTCTTTCAAAGAGATAAAGATTCCGAAATTAATTACAAGAGGTTTAATTTTATTACAGGTAGATACTAGTTTAAACAGATTCAATATAAATCCAGTTTTCTATAATAACAATATAATTAAGCATAAACTATAGTCAATAATAAAATCGTTACCATCAGAAACAATATCAGTAAATCGGGGACAAATAAAATGTAATGATTAGTATTACATTATATATTTTTGACAAACTGTAAGAAGTTTTCAAACCACATTTGAGGAACATTTAAGACCTGCGTTTAACGGAAAAAATTATTCAAACGCAGTGAAACATCTCTTAGCAAATAATCACGATTGTTCAATTAATAATTTGGAAATTTAAATTTTGCAGAAAAGAGTATGAGGTTAACATATACCTGAGAAGAATATGAAGTTCTATCAGCTTAAGTTTTATCAGGTAGACCTAATAAAATCAAAAATTTTAAAATTCATTAAACCTTTATCATAATATTTATTTATTACAGTTATTACGTAAAATTTCAAAAATACTATAAATAATTTTAACATATCTGTAATTATTTTATAAATCTTTTGATGATGTTGTTATAACCGAAATCGATTAAGATATTTAATACAATTTGTGTGACATAGCTAGAGTTTTAATATTTATTTAATTTTAATCAGTGTTGGCACGTAAATTGACGTTTTCTTATGACAATACATATTTGACGTAAATAAGTGCAAAATACAAGTAAATAACTGTAAATAAATATCAACAACCATAAACAACGGTAAGCAACTGTTAATTACTGTAAAATAATTTGTTTTACAAAATTTAACAAAATTTGTCGTAACTGTTTCGTTCTAATCTATTATAAAAAGTTCTAATCTAGATCTAATGAATTATAAAAAGAAAAGGGGGCTCAACGGTGAAACTGCTAACACATTCTTCGGCTGAAAATTAATTAATATTTCATTAATACAATGATTTTTTTAATTATATTTATGTAGCAATTTTTTTAAGTGGCTCTGCTGCCTTCTTTTTTCATTTGTCCAATTTCTTTGGCATCTAAATAAGCTTTACTTTCTTTAATTATTTTTTTTATGGTATTTCAACATTAAATCAAAATAATCCGATGTATGTAAAAGCATCAGGTTTAATTTCTAACATTTCAAAATCTTCTGGTGGACCATCTTCGAATTCAACGTTTTCTTTACCTGGATTTAATTTTTATTTAAATGCTTGCTAACAATATTGATTTAAAAGGGCAACTTATGTAAAAGAATAACACTTAAAATATTAATGAAACGTAAACTTCAAAAAAATATGTACTTACATACTGATTTCAAATGTCGCAAAACATAATTATGTTCATTTTTGGCTGAAAATGACATAGTGTTTAATAAGTTAATGTATTAGAGAGAAAGAGAAAAAGCTATTCCAAGCTGCCAATCTATATTTATTATATATAATATGCATCATACCAAAAACGCTATAAAAGTTTTGGCAATGATTGATGCATATTGATGTATATATAATATAATGATGTATATAATGTAGATTGTATCTTATCAAATTGTGATTTCAGTTATTTTTTGAACATAATCACTTCATATTCGTAACTTTTCATTTATTAATATACAAATGTTGCAGCTAAATTATCTATTTTGAGTTCTTTACGTTACACTGTAAAAAATGAATGGTAAAATTTCTATTAAAATATACATATATATTAACTTCAAAATTAGAGTAATTTTCGAGTATTTCTACAATACAGTAGTAAATTCATTATTTTATTCAAAATTAAGTTTTTTTGGTGTGAAATTGCTATTTTACATAATAATTGAACAGAAAAGCGCAAATTTACGCAAAGTAAATGTAAACATACACAAAAAGTTTAAATTTACTTTAAAAAATGCGGAATCATGTTTGTTCTTGTTAACCGTTGTGCTTGTTATGTATGTATCAATCAATAAGCGTTGCAATAAGCATAATTTCTTCAGTATACATATAAATTTCAACCGAGTAACAAGTGCATTGTGATTAAAAAAAAGTTATTATATATTTGCAAAAAAAAAAGCAATATTCAAATATTTCAACGAAGATCAACAATTCTTATTCAAACAATTTGAGGTACATATATATGAATTAATAATTTAATATTCATTTTAGTTTTCAAAATTTAATTTTTGTTTAATTATAGCTTGGAACAACTTTAACTGAAATATCTGAAAGGATTCCAACTAATTCGGCTTGGGCTGCTATAATTGGTATGTTAAAACGGAGAAGGAGTATCACATTTTAATATTTTATTATTTTTATGTTACTATGCAGATACACCAAATAATGTGACAACATATTTTTTTATTGAGAAATCGTTGGTGCACAAGGAAGATGGATTCTGTGTAGTTGAAATGGTTGAAATACTAATATGCTTCTTCTACATTTTTAATTTGATGTATCCGAAAAATATTTGCCAAACAATGGAATTCATTGTAAGATTTTTTTTAAAACACTATATCGAAAACATTCGCGGAAAAAAAAGCATATAAATAATATTAGTAAAATAAATAATGTAATAAAAAAAATTTCAGACACATAAAATTCTAAAAGCTTAAATTTAATATAATAATTATTAGAATGTAAAAACACAAAAAAAATGAACTATACTTTTCGAACGAACCTTAAGTTTTTCAACTTTTGTATTAAAAATACTTAATGAAGTAAATTTAATTTAAAAAATATAGTTTTTTGTAGTTTTGTAATTTTAATTTTTTATAAGTTAGTTAGTCTGTACTGTGACATACAAAAATAATATGATAAACATAAAACACTGAAGTCTAAATTTGATATAGTTATTAAGAAAAATAGTTTTTCTGTATTTATGTACAATTTCTATTAAATATATATAAACTAGGGGCCCCTGTTGAGTAATTATATTTCAAGTTAAAGTCAAATTTAAAGTTTTTAAAAAAAACAGTAATTTACGTACTGACATAGACTTCGCACGATAGCCGAAATCACTCGTGTTTAATAAAAAGTTTTGTGGTTAGTAAGTTTTATTTAGGACATATAAATATACGTCCCTCATATACTGCTTCGTTTCCGATATATTCCCTATAGTAAGAAGCATTTAGTGATAAAATTACTAAAAATAAAAAGTTTTGTTATTAAAGAGGTACGTATATATACACCTACATAATACATAATTTTAATAAAAACTATATTATTACTACAAATAACAAAAATTTAGAAACAGTTACTTAAAAAGATAAAAATGAAGAATTCAAGTGACCTACTACATCAAAATGAAGTACTCCAACTCTACTATATAAAAATAAATTTGCTCGTCATATGAACAATTCAACTGATTTTTTTTGTTTTTGCTTTTTTATATATTTTATTTGAGATGAATTTGTTTCTTTGTTTTTTTTGGCATATGTACATAAATTCATTTGCAAGTACATAATATAAAATATAATGAATGATTTGTTTACTTTTGTTTATTATTTTCATAAGATCTCACTTATGACTATTAATAAAATCATATGAGTAAAAAATTTTCAACTGTGTGCGCATTTTTGTTTAATATACAATCTTATATATTATATATATTAGAAATTCATTAAGGAGTAGGAGAATCGAAATAAAATAAAAAGGTGTCTACTGCGCAGGACCTTAAATGCTTGTCAATTATAATTATAGATTTTTATTTTAACTTATCCTACAATAAAACAAAATTTTAATTTTACTTATTATAATAGCACAATATTTTTTTTAATTTCACTCCGTCTCAGTAGTAAATTCACACGAATATTAGGTAAAATTGATCTTTTTCACTCTGTTTTAGCAGTAAATTTACACAAATAGGAATTAAAATTGATCTATATTACATGAGTTTTACTCTGTCTTAGCAGAAAAATCCCCCAATTAATTCGCATGTATTTTACACAACTTATGTGTAATTTATCATTTTTACGTCTATTAGTAATATTACTACATTTATACTAGGAAACACAGTTGCCTACTATTATAGTAGTAAAATTTTTTGACAGTGTATTTATATTGTTTCCACACTCACAACAAGAAAACATCGTAGTAAACTACCAACTTATTTATATGTAAATAACTGTGTAGGAACTAGATGTAATTTCTTTGCCAACTCTCGTTTTAATATCTAATATTTCACTTTTTTTTTCCTTTTTTTTTTTCTGTTACTCCTCGTGGGAGAATAGGGCATCAACTTGCCTCCTCCATTGTTCTCTGTTGTACGCAATAATCTTTATCTCCTCCCAAGTTCATCCATATCTTGTTATCTCAGAAGTCGTAGTTCGACGCCAGGTATTGTTGGGTCCTCCTCGCCTTCTGCTCCCTTGGGGGTTCCATTCTAGGGCCATTCTCGTTATATTATTTGATGGTTTTCTTAGAGTGTGCCCTATCCATCTCCATTTTCTGCGCTTAATTTGATGCATTATCGGTTCTTCACCTGTTATCTGCCATAAGTCCTTATTGCTGATGGTGTTGGGCCAGAATATTCTGCATATTCTTCTTTGGCATTTGTTCGCAAATACTTGAAGTTTTTGACTGATGTTATTTGTCGTCATCCAAGTTTCACTGCCATACATAAGTGTTGACATTACACTTGCTTTGAATATTTCACTTAGAGCCTACAATATATTCTATATATATAATATATAGTACTTTAGGGTACGACCAACATATTCCATCAAATTTTTCAAATTTTTCACCAGTTGAATAATTCACATAATCCATCAATTAACTCTAGCAAATGAAAAAATTTCATAATTAAAAATTAATTCTAGTACAATTATGGTAAACGGATAAGAATTATGATTTAATGAACAGGGAAAATATACAGGGAAAATTTTCCGCCCCATTAAAATAGAGATGGATAAAAATGTAAACGACTTAATCGAGTAAGATTGAGAAAAAAATTCATCATCATCTGTTGGTTGATTTGATCTGTTGGAACAGTTAAGGGTGAGGCTTAACTTAGTTTCAACTTTCCGACATTGTGCTCTATCTTGTGCAACACACTGTCCTCCATTTGTTAACTTCAACTTTTCGACAGTTTTTCTCAATTTATCTAGCCATCTTAATCTTGTGTTCTATGTCTGGCTCCAATATTGTACTGTGTTTATTATTACTTTTGACATACATTGATCATTCACCCTCATATAAAAAACAAAAAAAAAATTTAAAGCCACGGTACTGACCAATATTGAAACACGTTTTTATCGACGAAGCAGCGATAAACTTCTATGACAAAATTTTATGAACAAAATTTACACTATTGGTAATACATTTAAGTGTTTTTCTTTTTGCCGATTTTGTGTTTTCGGGAATTTTGTGTTTCGAAGACTTTGATTTTGGGCATATGAAAATGTTTTTGTCTTGGAGATTTTGTATCACTACCAATATTAAAGCATACTACATTTCCAGCTATATTCATCGATTTAAAAAAAATTTTCAAACAGACCTTTGTGTAATTTATCGAATCAATTTACTCCCTTGAACTAGCTTTATCTTACCGAAATCAAATATTATATTGTTATTGAAGATTATATATTATAAGTAGCGGTTAAAAATCTCTTGTAATCTTCAAAATTACATTTTATAATCATCATCTTCACTAACGGTAAAAAAGCATCTACACAAACATCCTTTGTCGTAGAAGACAAAACAAAAATAATTTTTCATTTTATTTTTCTATTTGAATACAATAAAAAATATATTTTTGAAGAAAATTCCACTATAAGAAGAAAATGATACATAAGAAAAGTCTTTTATTGGCAAATTTTCTCTATATAATAAATTGCTTTTCTTTTCCACCACATTATTACTATGGAAATAGCTAAACAAAAAAAAAAAATGAAGACTAGGTTAACGATTCCTACAATAAGTGCGTATTATAAATGCATATATATATGTATAGAATACATATACACATAATATATATCTATACACAGAATAACATGAATTTTAGATTGTTTCGGCTCATTTGAACAAAAATACATACTGAAAAATTGCCTAATCATTTATACGTACGTAGTGTATAGTGTATGGATGTATTATGTATAGAGGAGTATTTAAGTAGGTCCTAGAATATAATATTATACTATGGAATACAAAAGAGGAAGAAAAAAAATAAACATAAAATAAAATGGAAACAACTTAATATTAACTCTTATTTATATACTTTACTATACTATACTGTAAACAGGGTGCACAATTATAGCAATCGTTATAGCTTTTCTTCATATATATTTCGCTTGGATGTACATACAAAATAGTCCTAAAAATTCCCTAAAAACTGATTCTGTAAATCTTCTTACATAGTTCAACATGAAATTTTGTGTATGACGAAGATGGTGCATGATGGTGCAATGCATTAAAAAAAATTTCCCATAAACCCACAAATGCCAATTTTTAAAATGAACATCACAAGTTTGGGCAAATGTTAAGCAAAATAGATACATTTTATACAAATCCAACTAGACTGTAAATTTGGTACTTATATTTTAAAAAAAAAATCTGAGTTAATATTTCGGAGGTGCAGTTGATATTTTTGTTATACGTTCGTTTTCGAATAAAATATTTTTAACACGCTACAGCCCAAGATAAGTTCACAAATAGACCCAATGTCTAAAAAAAATTGTTTATTTATAGAAAATTAATAGATATTAGCCCTTAAAAAAATTCCAGTGTTTAAATTGTCTGGTTGTCTGGCCCTGTGCACATACATGTAGCTACATTATAAAATATATTATAATAGAAAAGCTATAATGATCAACACACAAATACGAATATGTACATAATAATATAACATATCTATAGATAAATGAACACTTAAATATTAACCTAAAAATTTGGTTTATCTTTTAACGGTTCAACATAACGATTATTGTTCGTATTTTAAGGAAATATTTTTCCTCTTGCAATTCATATACATATATATATGAAAATGGTTTCAAGTCATCATTTTCATTCTCTTTTCTTCTATTATTATTATTGTTATTGTTATTATTTTCTTTTTCGGTCCATTAAAACCTTCAATAATATTGTCTTACATTTACAATGTTTCTTGTTAATGGAATACAATAGATAGAATATAAAGCTAATAGATGGTTGTGTCTTCTGACCTTAATAACGTATATACGCCTACAGAATATTCATACTAGATACATTTTTTTTTTTATTAGGTACATCTTCATATAATATAATATAATATAATATGATGAAAGGAAGGTATAAAAATATTGTTGGTATGAATGGTCATGATTATGATGTAAATAAAAAAATTATAGAGAAACAAAATGTATAACAGCAAAAAAAAAAAAAAAAAAAAAACATAAATAAATAAATATAAAAATAAAAAATGTAGATACTTATGTAAATTTATTAAGAAAAAAAATATAATAATAATAATAATCATAATAATCATAATGATAATAATAATTTAGATCCTAACCATTGTAAGACGAACTCAGAATATTATACAACAAAAAAAAAAAAACAAATTTTTTTCTATTCTTTAGAAATTAGTTGATAATGATATATACCTACTTTGAAGGGTCATTATTAGCCAACCATATTAGCTACTAAATTTTACATCTTATTTCAGTTCTTTTAGTGTTGCCATTTTGCTCAAATAAGATATATTAAGAAATGGTATTAGTAATATTTAGAAAAATAATATCTAACTACTAATATTTTTTATTATTTTTTATTTCTTTACTACTAACATGTATTGTAACTTGCTTAATTTAAGCTCGGAATAAAGTAAGAATAAAAATAAAATTATGTCTAATATAGAGAACATTATAATATTTACCCTGTTGTTGCATTTCTATTACAAATTCTTATTATAAATTCGATAATATATGATTGATTAGGTCCTTTATTGTTGCTAGTATAGATACTAAATAAGTCGCTTTCACTCAATTGCAATCGGTGAACTTGCTTTTTTTTCGTAGTCAACATTTGTTATGCAATACACTGTTCATCAAGTACATTGATCATGACATCATTGCCATCGTGCCAGTTTTAATTCAAAATGTTTATCACGCAATAGAAGTAGCAACCTTACCTACTATATTTTAATTTGTCACCCTTCCATTTAATTATAACAGCCACAGCTCTCATCTATTCTATCAAATCTATTAACAATTATATCAAGAGAGTGTATTCATAATATGCACATATAAACATTTCTTTATAATAATGACAATAGATAATGCCTTCCACAAGCTTCCCTAATTTGTACCCGTATAAAAAAATGTAAGATAAATTTGGAAATTTAATTTTACATTTTATTGGAATTTTTGTTAACACTTACAATAAATTTATAACTCAACCTTGTAGGTATTTGAATTTTTAATATACATTTTGTGTTCTGCGTATACATACTTCGATTTGTATTATTTTGGTTAAAAATGTTTATTTAAATAATTCATACAGAAAAATTGTGAAAATGATTGAGCTTAATATTAAATTATACCGTAATTTTAAATTATATCTTAAATTTGAATTATGTATAAATATATTATACATAATTACATTATTATAAGATAATACATTGATAATGTAGCTACACAGAATAATAATTCAAGGACAATATTTATTTCTATTATAAAGTAAAATTTAATTTTTGTAGGCTTCGTTTTCTTAATTTCGTTCTCTATCATAAATCATTTCATTATATTTTCAAAATAAATTAATTTATTAAAATAATTAAATAATAATAATAATATAATTATGATTTGAATTCAAAAATAATAATTTCAATTTATCAATTACATTTATCAATTTTCTTTTAAAAAGGACTTTATATAATATTATAATGTTGTATAATAAATTAAAATATAATTTATTATTTAAATTAGCAAAACACAAGTAAATACAAATAAATACAAATTATAGAAAATATAAATAGGTAGAGTAATACATAATATAAGTATATATAATAATATGTAATAATATACAAAATAGTGTTTTGAGAATAAATAATTCCAAGGGCATGATTTTCATACAAATTTATTTAATACAATTTAAATGTATTTTTTAGATTTTGATCAATATGTGTCTTATTTAATTAATATGTAAAATATTTCCAGATTTATTTGAAATTTTAAATAAAAAGTATTAATGAAAACTATACTTTTACATGCATATGACTTATATGGTAATGGCATATGGTAATACAAAATTTTTGTGACAAATAGGTATTTTGATTTATTAATACGTAAAATAGATTCGAAATTGTAAATATAAATTCTTTGAATTTCTTTCTTTACTAGTTATATACTTTTATTGTAAAAATGGGTGCAATAATGAGTTAAGGTATACCTATTATAATAGTCTGACTCAGATATCTCTCCTACTATTGTGTGTTACAGGTTCAATTATTAATTGTTGTTTAACTTAATCTTAATTTATCATACCAACAATATATACAATATACTTTGATATTTAGATATGCAAAATTATTACTCTAGAACGATCTGTCGTTAACATTAATTTATAATATTATCATTATAAATTGTAAACTACTACATAACCAATTCAAATACATTTTAGTTATTAGTTAGCTAACATTAATTAACATAACTGATTTTGTGACTACATTTGTGCATAACTGATTAAATTAATGCATGGTGCATAGCTCATGATCTATGATCGATGAGCGTGGTGCATGGTGCAAAGTATAGAATTAAGATTTATGTAATATTGTGTAAAACGTAATGTATAATATATAATAATATATAACTATTATAAATAAATATGAAAAATGCACTATGAAATATTAAATCTACTACGATATTGTAATTATAAATGATCTAAAGCATAAACATAATAACTATCAATATAAAAATAATTGTATGTAATTATAAATTGCATTAAAAATTATTATTATAATTTCTATTGGATTAATAAATAAAAAGTACAAGTAGCTGTAGTAGTCTAACACTATAAACACATACTGATGAGTTTATATAGAGATATGATGAACGAAGCAACTCCTAAAAGTAATTGTTGTTATAATAACAACTATGATTAAATATTAGTTAAACAGTGCAGCCAAGAGGAACAGAAATAAAGTACTAACTACAAGGACAAATCCAACATTAGTATGCTCTTCAACTGTGTTGTGTATTTGTATGCTCTTGACAGTTGAAACTTAAGTAGAATCACCTCTATCGCTATTGTTAGAATCTAAGACTTATAAATAGTACAGCTTCATTTTATTTATTTTCTTTCAAATTATATTCCCAACTTTTTTTTGTCATTTATTTTATCCCGATGACAAAGGGTATACTAAAACTGAACCAGGTCGAAAAACTAATAAAGCATTTTTTTTGCTCCATCGGGAATCAAACCTTTCGATTGAAAGACAGGCGCTCTACATACTGTGCCACCCAACGTTACTCATCGATTGATATTTTAATATTTATAGACTAAAACTACTTATAATACAGATTTATTAATTTATTCTATGAACATTAACATCCCACTTAACATTTGATTCCTATAATAGTCCTATATATAACTCCCGATAAGTACTAAAGGTGTTATAATGATGTTTTTATGGGAATAATGTGATTAATATTGCTATAAGAATGTTTTTATGGCAATTGCGGGAGTTGTTATAAAAGGATTTTCAGCAAGTGCTACAGCAATGTTGTTATAAGTCTAAAAGTGCGTAATCCTATAAGGAGAGTTAAAGTGTTATAGGAATAAAATTGTAAGAATAGCAGTAGTTGTGTTATTATTTTATTTTATTCCTATAATGGTACTAATAGACTTACTGTAACTTTTGAATAAATATTTATAATAAATATTTTGTTACGCTCATTATCTTTTACAAATATGCTAAAAAAAATTTTTTTTATTAAACAAAAACTTAAAATATTAATTTTGCATTATTTTCACAAAAGTATAATTTTTTTACTTAAAAGAATAATTATTTAAATATCAAATTTAATGTTATGCATTAATTATCGTAAATTATTTAACATTTCAAAGATGAAATATATCGCCGGTGCCTTATAGGAGCTTCCTTCTCCATTTTACTGCTATAACGTATTTATAACGTTTCGCAACAATTGTGGAGAACTCAAATTAACACTAATACTGCTATAAGAGTGTTTATAATAGTGTTATACGAGTGCGCCAGAGTCTTATAGCAATAAAACTGTTACGGGTTATATTAACTAAAAAATAGATGTAATTCTATAACTGTGAGTTGTATAGTATGGAATAAAATTACTATATATCATATACAATATTGATATTTTATAAAAAAAAAACTACAATTTCATTGAACCTAACACACTTTCCAAGGGATTTTACAAATTTTCTACTTTCAATAAATTCTCTTATTTCACTTAACTTCTCATTCTTCGTTTATGACCAAAGAGTACACAATTACTAATGAGCATCACATCTTTTTATTTTAATATTTGTAAAGAAAATTCTAAAATCGATACTTGATAAAATCAACAAAATTAAGTCTCTTGGGTCCCCTCTTAAGCTCATTATTGGTTAAAAAAAGTGTGCTCACATTTTTACTAATTTTAGATTTACATAATACAATTATTATTTTTAAAAAATTGACACTGATCAGTTCTATATTAAAACACGTGTCTAGACTCATTGTGTAATTTGAGTATTTCAAATAAGTTTTAAATAAAGATAATGTCATGAACATAAAAAGTTCTTGGATTAAAATCAATTTTTTCTAAAAAAATATCTTTTTTTATAAATTTCACTTCTAGTTTTTTTACACAAATACTTTTATCTCAAATTTGACCAGTGCTGGTGGTTTATTTTGTTACCAGATTTTTTATTTTATTTTTTCTTTTATTTTTTTTGCTATAAGTTATAAACTTTTAATTGCTCCCTCTTTTATGTTCACTGAAACGACTAATAAAATCTGTAGTAGCTTATTTTTCAAAAATGGTGAAAAAAAAAACTTTTTAATTTTAAGATTGTCTAGAAGTAACCTATAATGGACTTTATACATAATTTAAAACAATAAAAAATATTAATATAGGTAATTGAGTATGGAAAGAAGAGTGTTAAAGAAAGGAAAACAAAAGGACATGAAAAAAATCTATTAAATTTTGAGAGAATTTGGAATAGAATTTAAAGAGCTGAAATAAATGATGTGGAAAAAAATATACAATTAAAATTTACTGCATTCAATTATTTTTAAAAAAATAAATTTTATGAAATTTAATTTTAAAAATATTTTATGGGCATTATTAAAAATTTAAACAGTATCTTAGCAAAAAAAAAAAAATATCTTGAGGCAGTCATTTCATCATGGACAGTGATGATGGTACTATTGTTTTTGTTTATGTAAATCTGAATAAAAAAAAAGTTTTATTTCCATATCTGGCAATTTAAAATACAGAGTGAAGCCTCATTTCTATTTTTATTACAATAATAAACGCGTTATTTTTCTTTTACTTTAATTAGCGGTGGGAAGTTCTATGTAAACACGAACTTATTAGATCTATTATATTTCCTTGTTTGATTGTTTAAAATTGCAGGTGTACAAGCAATAAAACAGCCATAACGTCAATTTTAATATTCGGCGATGTGAATGCCTGGAAATATTTATATACTTTGGGAGATATGGCGTCGCGCTCAAATATAGTAATGTGAGAGGGGGATTTTATTTCTACTAAGCCAGATTCTGAATTGTGTCTGTGTTTGAGTAACCAATTTTGAACAGATATTTTATGTATGGTCATAGATTGAATGATTATATTTTTTGAATTTCGAAAGGAAGTGCCAAGTATTTGGGCTATCTAAGTCGATGTATGTAAAGCTGTCTTTTCACCTTTGCTACTTCTTAACATCTATTATAAGTCATTTATACGTCCGAAAATGGAATATAATTCACCAGTTTGGGATGACACTTCTCTTACAGCCTTAGACAATACCTAGACTGCTATATTCATCGACGACCCAAAAGAAAATTCATTCTTAAATGTTCTTAGATATCGACCGACGTATACTTGGATACTTGGAGCACTTTTTCTGTTCTGTAAATATTTCGTAGGTGTAAACACAATCTTCAGCAGAAATAAAAACATTGCTTCTTTCTCTTGAAAACTGCAAACGTGAAACAAGAGAAGCCGCAAGTGTTCACCCCTACACTGTGGAAAATACACAATGGCATAAAATTGGTTATGGAAATTCGTTTATAGTTCGAACTTCAAAAATTTTTTTTTATAAATTGGAGAGTTCTAAGTAAATGCGACGTCTTAAGATCTATTGCACTTCCCCGTTCATTTCAGAATTGCAGATCTATGTCCTTTATAAACGCTATAATTGCTTTGATGTCCAATTCAGAGTCAGGAAGTGTTTGTATCTTTGGCGAGCTACAGCGTCGCAATCAAATAGAATATGGAAGAAGGATTCCTCCTCTTCTAAGCAGAATCTGTATCTGTCTGCACTCGATCTTTCAATCTAAAGAGATGCTTGTTGAATGGGCCATGACCTGTGATAAACCATTTTAGCATTTTGATATCGAATCTAGTCTCCCTGATTATCTGATTCAATCTATGAATATTTCGTTTACAAAAGAGTTTAAACTGCGTAAGTCCTTCGCAACTATCCCATATGTTTTGGGTTTCTGTGGTTTCCCACTTGGAAACAATTACTTAAAGGTAGGCGTTTGAGCGAGCAATACTTACCTCTTCATCGCCTTGTATTCCTACATGTCCAGGAATCCACATTAGAGTAACTCTGTTTCGTTCGGCTAGCTTTATTTAGCTTCTGTAACACCTATAGATAAGATTTGATTTAAAAATTGAGAGAGCCAGAGCTTTTAAAGCAGCTTAGCTTTCTGAAATTATGTATATCTTGGCACCTCTGTGCCCCCTTTTACTGCACTGTAATGCCAATACCTCGATGGCATAGGTTTTAGCTTGAAAGACAGTGGGATATGCGCCAAGCGAGGCACTAAACCTGAATCTTGGTGTATTTTGACCAGCACCGATTTTCTCCCCAATTTTTGATCCATCAGTATACCATACTAAAGGTCCTGAAGGTAAGGAGGCTCTTATTAAACCTTCGACTTCTTCTTTTTTAGATATTAGTACAGGGAGGTTCCTGCGACAATCAATTGCTTTTGCCATATAGTCTAACATTGCAATTGCTTCGGTTCCTAGTTTAATTTTCTGCACTATCATGCAATGTCCTTGTATTTTATGTTTTAAATTGTTTGTTAGGTGCAGCCTTGTTGCTGTCATTTCTACCGTTTTCATCAAGTACAGATGAATCGGTGGGAGTTTCAGAATTTTTTCCAGGGCTAAAGTAGGACACGTTCTGAATGCTCCAGAAGCCCCTAGGCATGCTATTCTTTGTATTTTTGTAGTTTAACACGTGCTTTCGTCTGTTCTATTTTTGGCCACCATACAAATATCGCGTAAGATATTATAGGTCTTATTATAGACTTGTAGAGCCATACAGTCATCTGTGGAGATAATCCCCATGTTTTGCCAAGCATATTTTGATATGCAAAGAACGCCCTGTTAGCTTTTTTGTTTATGAAATCTATGTGAGAATTCCATGACGGTTTACTGTCAAGTATTATTCCTAGGTCAACATACAATCTATAGAAGTTTAAGAAAAATATTAACACTTTTATTTATTTTATAACTTGCTACTAATATATCTCATCACTGTGCTGTAACACTATTCAGGGGGCATATTATTATTCCTAGGTCAACATACAATCTATAGAAGTTTAAGAAAAATATTAACACTTTTATTTATTTTATAACTTTCTACTAATCTATCTCATTACTGTGCTGTAACACTATTCAGGGGGCATAGGGTGGATTTTTTTAAAAAAAATTGAGGTTTTACCTCATCTACATTTTTAGTTAGAGTATAGCATTGGAAGATGGTGATATTTCTTATTCTAGATTTCAATCTAGCAGTGATAATTTTTCTGGATTTTTCTAGGGCCAGGATATCAAACTACGTCTAGCATTGCGATTTAATATAATACCAATATCTCCTCTTCTTATGCCACCAACTGCTTCATCATCTCCAGAGTACAGAATATAGATGTTACTTAGTTGGGAATTATAAAATCCCCTCGTTATCTCCATCTAGTTTCGCTTGTGCTTAAATGTTCCAGCTTCAGTATAAAAATGAAATATAATAACCAAATATTCCATTTTTAATTTGTTTCCAGAAATTCAGATAATTTCTGAAAACTTTACCAGTTTATTTATCATCTATATTTAATTAAACAAGTGGTTGGTATTCTATTCTTCTGTTATTCAAACTAATTTCCCATTAAACATGCACACAATCTTTGAAAAAAAATAAAAGATATCTTATATTAATATTTAACCCTAGCAAATTCATATCTAAATATAAATTTTAAATTTTAAATAAACATCACGTGGCAGAATAATCAGAACTTGTTCAACAAGACCAACACAAACAATCAATTTGTCTCTATTTGTATTGCCTAAACATAAAATTACATAGAATTTATATATTTATTGTCTGTCTGATGCCACTTTTTTGATTGTAATCAACAATTTATTTACACAAGACAAGACAATAATATAATATAGTTATCATATCTCATTCTAGTGCCCCATACATATCCCCCCTACAACCACATTCTAGTGCGTCATTTAATAAGGTGAAAAATAAAATGTAGATAATAATATTATATAGAAAATTGAATAATCACTTGAAAATATTTTTTTGGAAATTCGAAGAAGAAGAATATCTTATTAGAGTTTAACTACCGTTTAGAAGATGTACAACGTAAATAGGATTTCATTGTTTAGTCTGCCTTTTGACATGAAATTGAGTGTTAAAAATAATGTCCAACATTCATGTTATTCATCGCAAAGTGTTTTATTTACTTGTTTTCTATAAAACTTGAAACTTAATACTATATAGCTACTAAATATTATTTATATATGATTCGTGGAAAACATTTTATATATTAAAATGTACACTGTAAGGATAATTTTTTGAATAAACAAAAGATAAAAAAATACATACATATATCTTTTTTATTATTAAAATGTTCTGTTGTTCTGTTTTTATATTGTTGATGAGTACCGAGAAACAAACAAAGCACTGAAGTTTTGTAGTGCGTAATATCAATTTCTTTGAGACATGTAATTAGACCAGACTGTGTTGTTATCATATTCATGTCAATATTTGTGACAATTATTATCTTGTTGCGTCCTTTGTTTTCATTTTCTTTTTGTAATTAAAGAATGTTATTTTTTTTTCTAGTGAATCATGAAAAACAGGATCATTTGTTATTATTGTATGGATTTAAAAATGTTTTTTTTCTGCTTGTATGAAATATTTTTAAATTTATAATTCAGAAGTAGTGAAATATTGAAGAAAAATATTTTTTTTTAAATGGATATATGTTAATATTATTAAGTAATGGGACTGCAAAAATTGTACTTTATTAATATTTTTTATGGTATGATAAAGATTACCGTTTAATCGCGCTTTAAAATATCTTTATTTCATTTAAAAATCTGAAGTGAAAACTAAAGAAAACATTCCTGTTAAACCTTCTACGAAATCGTCCCAAAAATATAATGAATTTGGTTTGAATTCAATCTTGAATAACACTCTGAAGAAAAATTAGATTAGATTTTCTTTCAAGGTTATTAGAAAAGTTCAAATTTGACTGAGTTAGGTATATATTGACGTATCAAATATCAAAGATCAGTATGAATCATTGACCAATAGAAATCCTTGCAACCAAGAGTAGTAGAAGTAAAAATATGTCCGAGAGAGAAGCTAAAAATTTGAAATTAGAATTTTCCATCTATCCAACTCCACAATACGATCATGTGATATAGTCGAATAAAATTTCATCTGATAATGAAGCAATAATTATCTGTTACAACAATTTGAATATCAACGGACCAACATACACCACCAACTTCGATTGTGCTTTCATGATTGATGATGAAACAATATTATATCTGTCGCAGAAATTTGGATATAGAAAGGACAACATACACCAACTTGAACAGATCAATTGTTGAAATTGTTCCATCAATTTTAATCATCTCAGCTGCACTCCGATTCGATGATGTATAATTGGGGCCTAAATGTTGATTGTAGCTGAATTCCAAGCCAAATTGGTACCATATCAATGTATTAATTTCCCATTGGTAACAATTGCATCAGTTATTCCAGGTAAAAAAGCTTTCCCTGCTCCATGCTTTCCGATTCGATGGTGTATAATTGTGGATTGTTGATAGTAGATGTATTCCAAGTCAAATTGGTACCATATAAATGTATTAATTTACCATTGGTAACAAGCGCACCAAGTAAAAAAGTTCCAAGTAAAAAAGCTTTTCATGGACAATTATTATCAGTTATCGAAATTACAAATATACATGACATGTTGTATGTTATATCGTGGTTATCAAAGGGCGTAAATGCAACCATTGCCATAATGTAAACCAAGTGAAACATTCAATTCATTGATTGATGTCCAACTACAGACGTTTGTCTACAATTTGTGCAATTTTCGCACTTAAATCGAACAAGTAGTTTTTTTTTACTTTAACTATCAGCTTCGTAATTTTTCCCGATCACCTGACAAAGTGCCCAAAATATGTTTCTGCTTTTACCTTACGTCCTTACAGCTATTTTCATATCCAGGAATTTCACTATGTTTTTGGATGGTATTCAAGGACAAATTATTATTGAATTTAGTAAAAATCACTTAACAAAAAACAAGTTCACCGCATTGCCGTTATTATTGACAAAGTACGAAAGACCTAATTTACTTTAATACTAAGGTATATTTGTTAATTGCTGAAATTTATTCGGATAGATTTTGCTTCATTTAATTTTATTTTTCATTTCTTACAGCAACTGTGTTATAGCATCTTCACTTTTTTCATATATACTATCTGCAAATATAACAATTTACAGATGTCGTTTGTGTATACTAGGTACGAAATGGGGCATATTATGCTACATTGTGGTACACCTTTATAAAATACAGCTTTATAAATAAATAGCGTAAATAGAGCTTGCTTTATTCTAAAAACAATTGCTGATAGATATGATCTGATTAATTCAAGATATGTTATATTTTTGGTACGATACGATATAACTTATATATCAAACCTTCACTTCACACTTTGACCAAAACTGGTGCGGCAGTGTTATAACCCCTATCGAGCATTGCTTTTCTTCAAGTACTTTGTCAATACCTTTTGGCACCTTGTTGTGTAATGTTTTCTATATACAAATTGTTTATTTAATAATAAATTGAAACCAAGAGAAACATTCAATTTATTTTGATTGATGTCCAACAGACTTCAATTATCAACCACTAACTTTAGTACTAGGTGGCAATTTAGCTAAAGTACAACGTGCAGTTTATATGTTGTCAAATACAACTGCTATTTTTGAAACTTGGTCTCGTTTAGATCATAAATTCAATTTGATGTATGCACATTTACTTTCGATGTCTGGTATGTAGGTAAAGGTATGGAAGAAGATAAATTTTTCTGAAGCTCAAGTCAAAAAAATCATAAATGTCTATAATTGACACCTACTTAAAATTAAGTCCAGCATATAGTGGAAATTTGAACATAATAATTCAGATCTGTAAATGGAATGGAAATTGAAATCTCATAGTTATAAAAGTGGTTATAGAAATTCGTTATTTAATTTATATTTGCTTCTGATACAAAATATTGAATTGTTAAACCTATAAAATAAAATTGTAATTTTATCAATTACCTAAAAAATAAAACTTAATATTCTGCCGGAAAAATAGAGTTAGAAATTACCTGAAAAATAAAGCTTGATAATTACCTGATTTAAATAGAACTTATTTCTGTTTATTTATTGAAAAGTAAAATCCAATAGAAATTTAATTTTACAATTTTATAAATTTATTTTATGATTACAATTAAATGAACTTTAAAAAACTACCGAATCCGAATTTAAATATACTTGACATAAATATGATCTTTTGAACTTGGCAATCAAAAATTAAAGTATTGAACCAAATAGAAATTTTGATCAAATTATATTGATTGGACAAATTTTATAGCTTTGATTTATAAACAAATTTTTGTCCCATAAAATGTAATAACAGTTATCTAACAATACAATTCAAACCTTGAAAAGATCTAATTGCTCTAATATGTATCAAAATAAAACAGAAATAACCTTGAAATTCAATCCTAATGTGATATTTTTTTTCTTTTAGTAAAAAAAAAAATATAACCGTAATTTATTATAAATATTTATAAAGAAATTAAAAATTAACAAACAAAAAAAAAAAATAAAACAAATTACCGAAACCTTAACTCTTTATTTCAATTTCCTTTCACACAAAAAAAAAAAAAAAAAAAAACAGACAATAAAAATAATTTCTAAAAAAATTCCTCGAGTTCAAGGATCCATTCAAATCTTAACTGATATTATTTTTAACAGACATAAACCCATACAAAAAGGCACAAAACACACTAAAATCCTTGACGTGTAGAAATTTATTTTTTAGCACATCATTTATCACTCTCATCATCTTGTATCACCCAACCAGTACACCCAAATAATATATACACTGTAATTACTTGATAAATTTTTAGTCCTTTTTTTCTTTATATTCTTAATTTTTCTTTTCAGCTTTTTTTTTTAATTTAAAATGAATTAAAATAAAAATTTACCTTAACTAAAGAAATTAATAAAAAAAAAGGAAACAAAATAAAAAAGGATAATTTAAATAACACTGTCTAACTCATTCTTTTATTCCAAAATAATTATTCCAGTTTAAAATATTTTTTATCACTACATGCATGTATGTAGATATTTTATTTAATCCTTCGTGTTAATATTCCAAAAAAAAAACATATGAAGTAATATTTGATTTATTAGTCCTCCATTCAGGTAGACTCATCAACCGAATCATCTCATTATTATCATATGATACAGCATTCTGTTTCTATCATATTCGTTTAACTTTATATAAGTACACATCGTTTAAATACATCATCCCCCTTGACTACAAACATTTGTCTATAATTTGAGTTTATGAACTTCTCTCACTTAAATTTTGATTATTTAAGCTCTAATGCTCTAATTCAAATTTACTACTGACGGGAAAATTTTTCCAACTAACCATAGCCAGAGTTTTTTCTAATCTTCTATTTACGTGGTGCATCCTGAAGATGCTAGCAATCTACCCAAAAAATTTAGTGACTAAAGAAACAACACAAGGAAAAGAAACTGGTTCTACCAAAACAATTGGGTTTTGGCAACAACTAAAGTGAATAAGATTTGTAGTGGGGGTAAATGTGGTCAAAAAGGGGGACAAACCAAATGTGGATCTCCCAGATCTGGAAACAAACTCTCACGGGGTAACTTGTATTTCAGAGGAAGTCCCTGCGCAATAAAAACTGTTATTGTTAACTGAGGATGTGGATGCAATTTTATGTAATGGGAAGATAATCAAGAAAAACTCGATTTTTAAACTTTAGTTGTCCATGTTTTATTTACATGAGATCAAAATTAGATTTTTTAAAACTCATTGACATCTCATTGATTTTGTGTAAAGTTTTAAACAACACTATAAATATTTTTGTGATTTCGAAAGTTCAATAATTTTTCATTTTACTTTAGGTGAGCATAAATCTTTCACAAAATATTTTGTTTAGTCATTCATTGGTTTCGTTAATTTTAAATCAGGCATTCATCCACTAGAGAATTTCAAAATTTCTTTCGTCTGGGGCTATTCAAATAATGTAGACTTTTAAATTTGAAAAAAAAAAATCATATTTAATAAAAAAAAAAAAAACTTTTTAAAAACTTGCTTTTTCGAAGGGTTACACAATTTTTGTACCAACTTTAAATACACTAAAAAGGAAAAATTAAATTAGGTAGTTCAAGGTCTGTTAAAAAATGCTATGTGTGTAATTCTAACATTTGACTTCAGGCAGGAGTAAATAATGTTAGATAAAATGTGTGTACGAAAAAAGCAAATATATGAACTTTCCATGAATAAAAGCAAGCAGCGCCAATCCTGATAACTGTTTAAAATATCAACACATAGTTTACATGCTCTCTAATATTAGTTAATTATTTATGTTAATTCCTATAGATCTCGTGTATCTCTGTATCTTTTATAAATTTTCCTTTAAAACCTATATTAATGTTATTCTACTAATTAATTTATTTAATAAAATTTTTTTCTTGTTGTGTTGTTTTGTAATTTTTTCTATATACCAGTTGTTTATTTAACAATAAATTGCCCTTTTGAATTATATCTAACAATAGTTCTAATTTCCATTGCATACATCTTCCAATATAGCTGGGTATGTTAGAAATCATATTAAACTCTTTAATATTAATTTCGTAATTTTCTCAATATTGGTTTTATTTCTTTAAAAATATTATATATTATGTTAAACGATGTCACGATTATTGTTGCGGAAATAAATTCTATAATTATTTTAAAATTACATAATTTCTTAAAACAATAATTTAATTTTTTTTTTTTTTTTCATTTTCATTTTCAATTCAATAGACAATAATTTCTTTTCTACAAAAAAAAAAAAAAATATAAAAACAAAATTTTTATACATTCTTGAGAAATTGTTATCCATTTAAAAAACTAACACTCTCTGGATAGTTTTTGCAATGCAATTACTCAAATTGTCTTCTTCTACAGGGGAAAAACAAAATAAGAAAGTGTTTAAACTGTGAATAAAAACGAAAAAAACACCATAAAAAAAAAATAATACCCAAGAATTTCAACATTAAGCTGAAAACAGTTGAAAAGAGTTTAACTTCTTAATGGAAAGAAATGCAAGGACATCAACACGATTTTCAGTTTTATTTATTTTATTTTTTTCTTTTTAAATCAACAATATGGTGACAATTTTTAAAGCTAGTGGAAAAATGGGTGCTTATATTATATTCTTTAAATTCTTATTATTATTATTTTTTTTTTTAAATTTATTTTTCATTATTCAAGTAAAGTGATTTTAATAACAAAAGATAAAGCTGCAATTGTTGTTGTTAGTTTTATTTTTGTCCATTCCAGACAAAAAAAAATAAAATAGATAAGATTGTTCTTACTGTATTTGACAGAATCTCTTAAGAATACATAAATAATAAATTTTGTATTTAAATTTAATTTTTTTTTTTTTTATAAAAAAAATTGTCATTGATAGTAAATAAAATTATTTCAGAATATAAAAAATAAAAAAATAAAATCGTTTTCTGAAAATTCTGTTCTGAAACCTTTATGTTTTACATTATAATTCATCACAATAAATTGTAAAAGATAAAAATGTATACAAATTCTAATCCTTGTCATCGATTTACTGCATAATTTTTAAACTATTTTTGATACTGATTTTTTGATCTTTAAATAATGCTCTAATGCACATCATTCTAAGATATTTGATACGCTTTAAAGTACGAGAATCATAATTATCTGAAATTTTACTTAGTGCTTTGTAATTTTGTTATTTTTTTCATTTCTTTTTTTTCATTAGCTTAAGCCGACTTTGTTCATCAAATCGGTTATATCATGATCATCACCAGTTAACACTGCAATACAGATGAGCTTGTACCTTCTGGTATAATTATTATTGTTCAGTATAGTATTGAGTAGGCTTATATTTTAAATGTTTCCACCTAATTCGTAGCGCTTCTTTTGTTTGAGTTTGTTATGGTATTATATATTCACCTTTGAATAGTCGGTTCAGTTTAGTTCATTAAAGTTTCTTCACTCTTGCTTTTGTTAATAAATTAATATAATAAATATAATAGAATTTTCGGCATTTATCATTAACAGACATTTTGTTCTTATCAGCTGTTTTGTATATTCTCAGCTTGGATTTCTTTGATAACTTGCGATTAGATTAATTTTTATGGGTAAAGTAGCATTTTTTGCCTACTTGTATTCTATTTTTTTATGAATAATTTTACACTGTTATGTCTTCTGATTACTATTCCAAGATAGATTAACAAATAGTTCAATATTATATTGAACTAGGATCATGTTTCATATGGTTGTCTTCTTTTTTCTTTTCGTCTTATTTATAGACATATAATATCTATTTACCTTCAGAATAATAGATTGATGCAAACGGATTAAACAATTTTTGAGAGTTACATTTTTTTTTTTTTATTTAGATAAGCTTATTAATTTTACAAAAATAGTTTTACTTACAAACAATCAAACAAATTAAATTTTATCAAATTGTATATTTTTAAATATTACTTTAACTAAGGTTTACAATTTGTTATTTTTTAATTGTATTCTAAACATTAAATAATCAATATAAGCATACATCATTATTATAGTTGTTGTAAAAGTTCTTTTATCATCATTTTAAGCTTCAACAAATCCGTAATCTCTTTCAAATCGCTTGATAACTCGTTAAAGAACTTTAAGCATTATAACAATGTATTATTATTTTGATTACTAGTTCTAAATAGTGATAAATAAAAATTTGTCTTATTTCTTGTATTGTATGTATGTATATTTATATTTCTATTTAAAATAAAATTATGTTTAATAAGGTTATTTGTTATTTTAAATGCATATAGATATACAGCTCACGTTTGCATACGTTGTTCAAACTTAAATATTTATTAGAATTGATAAGTTGAGTAGGATGCCTTACCTGGTAAAATGAATATACTTTATTAATTTTTTATGTATGATATCTAGCTTATGCATAGCAGTTTGTGGTGCACTATTTCACACTGGGTTTAAATACGTAATGTGGGACAGAATAAAGGATAAATAAATTGTAAATAACGCATCATTAGAAATATATCTGCGCGCGCGCCTAAGCATATATAGGGTGATATTTTACCAATTACGTAGCTTATATGGTCAACCCACTTCATTCTTTTATTTATAACTAGACTAGATAATTAAACTTATCAACTATTTCTATGTTTACAGAATTGAAAATGAAGCTATTGTTTGTATAGTAGTTTTGCCCAATGAAAATAATTTTAGTTTTTTTCGCATTTAACCTGTGAACTTCGAGCCATTGATTTATAATATTTAAGTCAAGTGCAATAGATTCTCTTACTTCATTTTCATCTCTACTAGCGTATTTTATTGCTGCGTCATCACAATATAATTATTGTAGAATCCATTTTAGGCCTAAACGGGCTATATCATCAATATATAGTTTAAATAAATCAGCAACAACAATACTTTTAGAGTCATATATATTCATATACAAAATTATTTTTTTTTTCTGCTTCAATCACTCTGCTTTATTTGTGGGCCTATACGTTCTTGTTTGGCCATTTCCCACAGTTCATTGTTTCTAATTGTCCTGGGTCAGAATATTTTGCATTCATATACGAAATTACAAACAATTAAACTGAAAAGAAGCTTATTTTAAAGAAAAATAAGCTTGCTTAGAGTATCTGCTCAATGCGGTGTGGAAATGGCTAAGCCCTTAGCAAATATTTGAAGAACAAAATCTTTTGTGAGAACCTAATCGTTAAAATTTTGTTTGCATGTGGCAGTAAATGTGAATTTTTTGAAGAAAAATATTCCGAAAAATTTGATCTTCTACGTTTTCGTAATGCATTCTTAATTTTTGATTAGATTTAAATTTTTTGAAAAATAAATATTCAGAAAGAATACAATTTGTATTAAGTATTATAATCATGAATAAAATAGTATGTTGATATTATAGAGGTCAATCATGAAAGTCTACTGGATTTTGACTTTTTTCAATTTTATAAAAAATTTATAATTTTTGCTATCATGCAAATCAACTGAGTTGTTATAAGTCCACTGAGTTGACAATTTTGTATGTGATATATATTTTATTCTTTTTCAGTTTTCAGTCAGGTAACAATATATAGCTAATTCTGTTTAATATTAATATATAGTTATGAATAGTATGAATAATAATTTTGGATTCCAATTTTATTTTTTTAAAGGATTTCAATCTAAATAATAATTATGTTATGAAACTTCGTTTCGTTTATAATAAGTCATTCCAGAATAAAAAAAGGGCTAATATAACTAACTGGCAGTAGAATAAAATTTATTTGAATTTTTTCTTTACTAATAACTAACTTTTTGTCTCAATCTATACATTTTGATGGAAAGCTCATAATTCTAGGTGCAGATTTCCGTCAAACATTACCCATCTTACCCCATAAATGCCAATCAGATATTATAAACTCTTGCATAAAATTTAGCAACCAAGTTAACCAAAAATGTTAAATCAATAGATTTAGTATTTAGCTGTGGTAGATGGTGATCTAACGAATGACCAAAGTTTGCCAAATCTAGAACACCGTATTGAGACGGGCATTGCAACTAGTATAAAATAAAAGGAGATAACTAATAGTTGCGTAAGATTTGTTATTTAGAGCAATTTTTATCCAAAAAATTAAATTGTCAAATAGGATCGCAAAGTATAAGATAATTTTATTGTTACGATATAAGTTCATACATTATAAGTCACCATATTAAAAATTAAATCTCATTTCAAACACGTAAATCATGCTGAATACAAAATATTATGAATGTAGATGCTGTTGGACTGGCTTTAGAACAAGAGATGAATATTTATCCATATTTGTTTTTTTTTCCTGCTTCAATCACTCTGCTTTATTTGTGGGCCTATACGTTCTTGTTTGGCCATTTCCCACAGTTCATTGTTTCTAATTGTCCTGGGTCAGAATATTTTGCATTCATATACGAAATTACAAACAATTAAACTGAAAAGAAGCTTATTTTAAAGAAAGATAAGCTTGCTTAGAGTATCTGCTCAATGCGGTGTGGAAACGGCTAAGCCCTTAGCAAATATTTGAAGAACAAAATCTTTTGTGAGAACCTAATCGTTAAAATTTTGTTTGCATGTGGCAGTAAATGTGAATTTTTTGAAGAAAAATATTCCGAAAAATTTGATCTTCTACGTTTTCGTAATGCATTCTTAATTTTTGATTAGATTTAAATTTTTTGAAAAATAAATATTCAGAAAGAATACAATTTGTATTAAGTATTATAATCATGAATAAAATAGTATGTTGATAATATAGAGGTCAATCATGAAAGTCTACTGGATTTTGACTTTTTTCAATTTTATAAAAAATTTATAATTTTTGCTATCATGCAAATCAACTGAGTTGTTATAAGTCCACTGGGTTGACAATTTTCAGTCAACCACCATTTTGCTGTCGACTTTGAAGAATACATTTTTTTTTTTAACTTGTCTTCAGTACAATGGCTCATACGGACGATGAAAACAAGAGGTCCGGCGTCACAAGTGTCCGAACCGAAGACCTTGAATTTTTTTGTTTTTGTCGTCATTAGTACAATGTCCATTAAATGTGATGAAAACAGTAGGTCCGGGCTTCAAGGAATGGGGACCGACACTTTGTATCTTGGGCTTAAATTGTGTTTTTCTGGGAAAAGGTTTATATTAATTATTATTAATAATTTTTGAAAAATTTTCGGATAGATCCAAGGTTCAGAAGTCGGAACGAGGACCTTGAACAAAAAAATTGTACAAAAACCAAAATGTCAATAATGTTTATTATGTATTAATATAAAAAACTTTTTTTTCAAGGTCATTGGTCCCGAAAATTATGATAATTATTATTAATCTTAAAAAAAACACAATTTAAAGCCATGATATTGAAATTGAGAGAAAAACTATTTCTTTTATATCAAATCAACATTTAAAATATTAATATATGCCTACCTAAGCCAAACTTATGTTTTTTGTTTGACAGTCAAAATTTTCTCTACAATGACAACATTTTTATAGTCAAGTCAATTTTATTCCGTAGACTTTCATGATTGCGTGACTTATTTTTGTTTAATTTTTTTATTAGAAAAAATTCTAATGTCATTAAACTTTCATGATTGACATATTTTTACAGAAATAATTATTATATCGACAAAAAGCTAAATTCACAACAGTAAATAATATTTTTATCGATTCTGGAATTCACATTATAAATGACTGGCAAAAACATCTGTGCCAACAAATCATAACTACTTATATCAACATAATCTAGATAAAATAACCACCATATTCAGAATTTTCGAAAGTATTACCTATCCAAATTTGGTTCGCTAACCAAAATTCGGTACAGTCCCATTACCATTCCAACTCTTATTTAAACTTTGTAATATTGACTTTACCCGAAAAATCAATTTCAAACATAAAATGTTATGAATTGTTGGCACAATAAATGACTCAGATGGCAGAATTGCAAAATGGGAAAAGAAGACAGATATATAATACCTACCAGAAACATGCAAAATCCAGAAATAAAAATTTCAAACAATACTTTATCCTATTTTCTTTTTCTCAACTACAATACACTCAACTGTGAGTATTGAATCATGAAAATTGCTTGTAAAAATAGTGCTTACAAAACTACAGATTTTCTAATAACTTTTTTAGAATAAGGCGTATCCAATTTTAGCAAAAAATATTCTACAATATTTTTTTCATCATCTGCATAAATAGTCTTAAAATACATGTATTCTATTTGCGTTCCCATGGGGAACATAATGACCTTTTTAAAGGTTATTGATATTTTTCTACAAGTATAACTAAGCTTAAAATTTCAACAGAATATTTGCTTTTTTCTTGTGTTACACTTCCTTTGTTGCACCTTGTTTTGCCAACTTTCTACATTTTTATTTTTGCTCCACATTCAGTGAATATTAATTAAATATACAGCATTTTGTATTCATAATTATATTGACGGTGTTGTATAAGTCTTCAAAATGAATTTTTTGGCACCAACATTTTTTTTTTGTATTTCAACCAATTTTAGATTAAATAAAATTGTCAATAGAAAATCTCTAACAAAAGTTAAGCAAAATAAAAACAATAAAACGCGTTTTTGTTGAAAAAAAAAAAACAAATAGTGCATCCTTCAAAAAAAACATATATATTATGTTTCATCAAGCTTCAATGTTGGTGTTCTCTCGCACATATAAGAGAAAATTACTTTCTACCTACAGTTTAGAGGGAAAACAATATTTTTTATTAAGTTTTTTTAATTTGGCACATTCATTTAGGTATCTAGGATTTTAGTTGGAGTTTGTTTCAATGCAGATTAACTTGTAATCAAACCAACTTTGTTTTTTTTGTTATTTTTGTGAATGAATTTTTATCCATGGTAACATCTCTGAACTTTCTTTTATAATCTATAGAATTTTGTTGCCAATTTTATTTTCCTTAAAATTTTGCTAACATTTTTTTTTGTTTGTGCATTGAACATTGAATTTTATTAATTCTGGAAAAGGGATCATTTATTTTTATCCGCATTGGTCAAAGCAATAATAATTTTATTGGTTTTATTTTGATTTTGTTGGTACATTACAAAATAGTTTGTTTCTTTAGTAAATAGTCTGATCAAAAAGCAAATTTTTTGTGGTTCTCGGTCGAAGTTTCGAATAGTAAAATTAATTTGTTTATAAAATATTGATTCTTTATGTTTTAAGTTATCATAATTTTACAAATAAAGGGATAAATAAATTTACTGTAGGCTTACTATTTAAACTGAATGTTGCAATTCTATTATTTAATCGGCTTTCAATCCGATCATATGCTTCAGATGTTCACAACCAATTTATCTCTTGTCATGTGATACTTATTAACCCTTACTTCTCTGCCACATACCAATGTAATCAGCTCGTCTATAATGCCTCTTCTCGCTAACTGTTAACTAACGAAATTGGCAGTAATTACGAATTTGCACATATCTAACTGTTTTCGAAGCTTAAACCTATGCCATTGAAGTATCGCCATAATATAATGCAGTAAAAGAGGGCACAAAGGTGCCAACATTTCAGATAGTCAAGCTACCTTAAAAGCTCTGGCTTCTCCAATTTTGAAATCAAAGCTTATTTAAAGCAGTTACAGAAGTTTAATAAAGCTAGCGGGAGGAAACAGAGTTACTCTTATGTGGACTCGTTAATAGCAATGGAGAAGCAGATGACATTTTATTTGCTTCCGATGTCATGAAAAAGACATAAATATTTCCATGAATACACATTGCCTGATTTTAAAATTAACATCAAAGCAATAATAGCGTTCATTAAAGGACATAAACCTACAATTCTAAGATAAACGGGGAAATACAATAGATCTTAAGAGGAAACACTTACATAGAACTCCCCATTAATAAAAACAGTACATTGTGCAAACTGAAAGAAAAAGAAATAATATTCCTATTTCTTTAGCTTACATTTTTTCAGCTGTACAAATTTGTAAACATTAATATAAAAGTAAACAAGAATAATAATTTCTTGCTCCATTAAAAAATGTTTGAAAGAAAGTTATCAAAAAAATTTCAATATTGCGAAAAATTATTTAAACAAATTCGTTGCGGTGATTATTGATTCCTGTATTATAATTCTGCTCAAAACACAAATGCGTAGATCAAAAAATCTACAGTGTATCAAAAATGTACATACTGGAAACAGAAAGTTATATTTAAATTGCATGACATAATAACGGTTGCACTGTAAATTCATTCATGTTGTATGAAATCCATAATCTTGATCCAAAAAAACTGTATTTTATTTTTACTTCATATAAAGAAGTTGTTATTGTAAATAAAATGTATGTGATATATATTTTATTCTTTTTCAGTTTTCAGTCAGGTAACAATATATAGCTAATTCTGTTTAATATTAATATATAGTTATGAATAGTATGAATAATAATTTTGGATTCCAATTTTATTTTTTTAAAGGATTTCAATCTAAATAATAATTATGTTATGAAACTTCGTTTCGTTTATAATAAGTCATTCCAGAATAAAAAAAGGGCTAATATAACTAACTGGCAGTAGAATAAAATTTATTTGAATTTTTTCTTTACTAATAACTAACTTTTTGTCTCAATCTATACATTTTGATGGAAATCTCATAATTCTAGGTGCAGATTTCCGTCAAACATTACCCATCTTACCCCATAAATGCCAATCAGATATTATAAACTCTTGCATAAAATTTAGCAACCAAGTTAACCAAAAATGTTAAATCAATAGATTTACTATTTAGCTGTGGTAGATGGTGATCTAACGAATGACCAAAGTTTGCCAAATCTAGAACACCGTATTGAGACGGGCATTGCAACTAGTATAAAATAAAAGGAGATAACTAATAGTTGCGTAATATTTGTTATTTAGAGCAATTTTTATCCAAAAAATTAAATTGTCAAATAGGATCGCAAAGTATAAGATAATTTTATTGTTACGATATAAGTTCATACATTATAAGTCACCATATTAAAAATTAAATCTCATTTCAAACACGTAAATCATGCTGAATACAAAATATTATGAATGTAGATGCTGTTGGACTGGCTTTAGAACAAGAGATGAATATTTATCCATATTTGAAAGCAAACATATAGAAAACTAACATCATAATAAAATTTGTATTTGTGGTCGCTGTCATTCAACAATCGATACGCATCCAAAAATGAATTAAAAAGTCTGTCGACTGATCTTTAACAGCCGACTATAAAGGGTTTAAAATTCAAAAATGTGATTAAAGGTATATTACGTTACGTAATTGCCCTGGGACTTTAAAAATATTTTACAAATACCTCATTTAATCATACCCAATTGTTTTTAAACAATCTAGAGTTCTTCTAACCAATCATTTGAGCTTGAGTATTGCCAACAAATCAAAAAACACTATCCCAAAGAGTCAATATACCAGTCAATTGATAGCTAAATTGCATTTATTACTGAAAAATTATGATTTAACATTATTCTGTAATCCTGAATTGCTCATATGCAGAAATGTTTTCGAAATTCTCAAAAACAGGAACCAAATAAAACTGTAATTCAAAAAAAAAAAAAATCTAAATGTCATTTTATTCATAAATCATTATTAGAAATCCTTTTGTTATTATCCTTTATATTCTCTGAATATCACGTTGTGTATTTACTTTGTTCTTATAAAGGACGACTAACAAGAAACTAAAAAATAATTTTTTATTTTTTGTTTACTTTCAAGGAGGAAGATTATCATTCATAACATTTTATTCCTTGAATCAATATTTTATTTTTTTTTGTGTAAAAACAAAATGGGAGCAATTTATTATAAAAATAGATAAGTTCAGGAGCTCTGAATGTATTTCATATATTTTAAGATTGTAGGAAAATTGTGTAGAAATATACTGATCCATTGATTTTGTATGATGAATTTGTAGAAATCAATTAAATTTAAGATTCTATTAGAATTAAGGAGAATTGTCAGATACCTACAGGTAAAAATATTTTTCTAGTTATTAAAAGATATTCAAACATTACATTATCGTGACATTTTTTACTTTTCTACTATTGTTTTTGTTAAATTTTTTTTTCTATATTTTTTTTTCTCATTAATTCTTTGCTAGTTCTTAAATTCGATTTGAATTAAATTTTAACTTCAACTATTGTTTATATTTACAAACCTAAGACATGAACCATTTGTTTTTGCTTTGAATCTTTCTTCTACGATAAAATACAAGCAACATAATGAATATCATAGTTTAGGATATGGTATTAGAAGACGATTAAAACTAAAATTAACTGATTACTAATAAATGGCATCATAAGCAAAAATATTGGCCAGAATTGTTTTTATAATAGACTGTGAAGGATATGGAGATAATAAGTACAACCAAACTTAAAATATTGGAATACTGTGTTACATCCGTTTCGCTCGTGTAACCGTTAACCAGACTAATAAAAGAATTACATGCATATATTACAAATTTCTGATAGGATAATCATGTAAAATGATGACATATACAAATGTCAATCATATTAATCAAATGTCAAAAATGTCAATAGTAACTTACAAATGTGTGTAAAAAAATAAATGCCTCATGAGAATTATTATTATTAAGAAAATATGGAATCGCAACAAAATAAGAGTAATTTATAGAAATTCAAGTTAAAAGTATAAACTGTAAGTCCGTTGATCAATAAATAAACAAATAAATAAAATACAGATGTCTCGATCACTAATACATTTCCAGTTGAATCAGTGTGAAGTATATACATACTAAAAACATATAGATGGATCGATAACTAAGCAGTTTAACAACTGAACCGATATCAAGTATGTAACTTGACTGAAATTTGAAAGTGAATAACAGTGAAAAAATAAATCAAAATATTTTAAAGAAGTGTTAGCTAGTTAGTAAAAATTAGTTTTGATGAAAAAATAACTGTATATTTTTATTATATTAACTAAATACAAAGAATGTATAATAATAATAAGTACTGTGAAGTTGTTAATTGTTCTGGAAAGTCTGTGGAAATTCTAATTACATGAGCCTCAGCATTAAATTAAAAGGCAATATTCTGACTGAAGGATTTTGGGCTCTTCTGAGGGAGATGTTGTATCGGTGCAGGACTTAATGACCATATCCCAAGGAAAAAAAGATACCTTTCCAACAGTATATAAATACTGGGAGGGTTTTATGCAGGGTTTAAAAAACTACAGCAGAAATAGTAAAAGCACTTAAATTATTGCTGTTGCTGACTATCACAGCATTTCAAATTAAAAAAAAAAAACTATTACTGCGCTTTGCTGTTACAACTTAACCTAAGTAGAATAATAGTTTTATGCTTTTTACACATACAAATACTACGCATGTGCTTTTGCTTTTCAAAACATAATAGTAATAGTAGAATTTTATTGAATGCTTTTTAATATTTTAATTCAAAGTAAAAAAAAAAGCTATTTGCTGTGCTGATTTTGCTATGCACACTTTGCTGTGCATTTAGAAAGAAATTTTATTTCGAAGAAAAAAGTGAAGTAAAAGAAAAAAAATATGTCCAAAAGGTTTGTTCAATATGCAAATTAATATTGAATAGAGTAGAGCCAATGTGTGTGTATTCAACGGGACCTTGTCATATGAACTACATCTTCTAGGTGGTGACTAGTGGATAGAGCCAAGTTCAAGAAATTATTTCATAATAATTATTAATAACCTTTTCCCAGAAAAATAAAATTTAAACTTTTGAAATAGAGTTTCGGCCCCAATTCCTGGGACCTCGGACCTAATGTTTTCATCACATTTAAGGGTCATTGTAGTGATGACAAAAAAAATTTAAAAAAAAAAAAAATTTGAGGTCTTCGGTCCCGACTTTTGGGACCGCTTGTTTGCATTGTTCCTAGGAGCGATTTTACTGAAGACAAGTTGAAAAAAAAAATAAAAAAAGTTTTCGAGGGCTTTGTGAGGTGGGACCTATTTTTGCTAGAGGCTGCTCAATTTCTTGAACTTGGCTCTTTCCACCAGTCACCACCTCGAAGATTTCTTTACTTTTTTCATGTCCACTTATAAATTTTAAATAAAATACTTACTATTTTTTTTGTAAATCCATTTTTTAAATTTTAAACAACAAAAGTTTTCAAACAAACATAAGCCAGTCACAAGGAACAAAAAACCACAGTAACTCTAAGTAAAACAAAAGTGTATTATAAAGTGCTGTAAGTGCTGAATAGTAATTCAAAGCAACAGCAAATGCTGTTTAGCTGTATTCAACTCATTTTGCTGTGTAGCTATTTACAAAAAGAATGAAAAAGCTTTTTTTGCATATCACTTTTTGAAATAAAAATGCGCAGCAAAGCGGAAGCAAAACAACTAAAAAAAAAAAATGCTTTTGCTATGCCTTTGCTGAATTGATGTTAGAAAGCAATAGTAAAAAAATAGTACAAGCTTGAAATAACTACGAAGTTTTTTAAATCCTGGTTTTATGATAAAATCTTGAAGTATTTGGTTTTACAAGAAAGAAAATAAAGATTGTTTTTTTTTTCCAAAATTTTCTACTTTAAACTACAATAAATTCATAAGGAGATCACCAATCATCATCGAATAAACATAGCTTAGTGCTTCAGACCGTTATCTTTGTTGAAAATATGACTGAATATATGTTAACCTCATAGATCAGTAGACATAACGGTTTTTATCAACAACAAGGATACTTTAAAATGTCCTTTTCGTCCTTAAAGGATAAAATGTGCCACTAAATATATATATTTTTGGAAAGCTAGCAATTCCAGCTACCCTTGGGATATGGTCATTAGGTTCTGTGCCGATACAGCATCTACCTCTTAATCTCTGGATTTTGTTTTTTGAAATTATCTAAACAAAAATAATTTTCGAACCAAATAACTTGAAGAAAAATGTTCTTTCGAACGGTCGTATTCGATTTTTACAGTGTTATAATTGGTCTTTACATGATACATCTGATGGTGTCTGAATGTTTCGTCATCACTACTTAAATGTTATAAACTTACTATATAACATTATGATTAAATTTGAAGCTATTTTTATCACATTTTTTCAACTCACTTAAAGTAGCATTGATTTTTGTAGTGACTTGTGAGTATAATTATTGATTTAATTTTTTGGTATTTTATTATTATGACATCCATGGCTTGAAAGATTATTGACAACTTCAATTTTGTTTATTATTTAATTTTATATAATTTAATTTAATATTTTAATTTTATTGATATTTTATTCTTTTTATTGATTATATGAATTTGGCTTTGATTGAATTATATGAATTTGGCTTTGATTGATAGAGTTTTATTAGAACATTAACAATATACTAATAGTTAATAGTTTAAAAGCTGTAATCCTTTCATAATCGCTATTTCCAATTTTATGTACCAAAATACCTTTTCACTCAAAAACTGAATGCAACCACAAATTTTAGATTTCCAAGTATTGACCCCATAACAATGTTAAACTCTTGTTCTCATTTTCGATTTTAATCACTCACCTATGACTTATTTATATTGAATATCTCAATATCATCACCGCATCTATACAATTCATTTTTAATTTTTTTCTTTCACTTTTTGTTATTCTCGACACAACATTCACAGCGAATTTTCAATTTTATGCTGAATAATTCCTGAACAAAACCTATTATTACAAACAATTTCTTTTATTTACTATTTTTTGTCATTTTAACTCAATAAGTTTCTTTTGAAACATCAATGCATTCTGCGAAGGTGTCACTCTTTGTGGTAAATTTCATGAAAATATAAATTTTGACTTGTTGTACAGGAACAAAATTTTATTCATTCTTGCAATAGCTTTTTGTTTATGAATTTCTGATATTTTTTGAGACCGTTTTAGTACACATTCTATAGAGTTTTTTTTAGAAGGACAGTTTTACTAATTTATGCGATCGACTCGACAGAAATCTAAAAATAATTTTTTATATAATATTTTTAAAAATATCATGATGATATTTACAATTTTTTTTTTTAATGAAAATATATTTGTTTTTGTAAGTATCAAAGGTTCTACGTCATACACCACCTACATTAAATTATTACAGAGTTTATTTGAAGAAGATAATAAAATGTATGTGATGAAAAGAATTATCGAATTAGGTCGAAAAATTCATACAATGTCATCTTATAATTTGAAAGCTATTTACTTTACATTTAAGATATTCAATAATTGATTATTTGTTAATTTGGTTATTGTAAAATATTGTATAGCAGATATAGAATTCAAATGAATTTCAAAATGAAAATATCATATTAAGTATTTTGTGAATTCTTCAGATTATTTGAAAGATATTTTGAATATCAGATATAAAAAAAAAAGTTCTACTAATAAAATTTTATTCATACAACGCTCTTTGTTACTCTTGGTAAAAGTTTTACCAACTCAAGATTTGTTCAAAACGAAAATAATCTACTGTAATGAAGTCGAAGTTCAATAAACTTATATATAGAGCATTATGATTAATTTTGAAGCTAAAAAAATTTTTATCACATTTTTTCGACTCACTTAAAGTAGCAGAGTGTATTAGAGTGCATTATTAAGCCCTGTTCGTTTACTTAAATAAATTATCTGGAAATACAAAATGTACTATAATGGTATCTGATGTGGTACATATTAACAAATCTAATACATTTAAACATTAGTTTATCAGGGGATATTTATATTTTTTTAGACAGTTAGGAACGAGTGGCTGCCTAAGTCAGTACACTCAGACCAAAAAGGTCCATAAGTCAGTCAGCGGCATAAGTCAGCGATCTAACAACAAAATTGATGTAATAAATGTATTAAATGTTTATTATTTGCCTTTAAAATACAAATTTAAAACTAACTTAGCTCAGAAAAAGTTTACGCAAAACGGCTTCAATATACTATAACTACTTACGAATACGATTAAAATTTAAACTAATTCAAATTTGTATATTAATTTTATTTTGTTTTATAAATTATTGTTATTTATTAGGGTCAGTGACATTCATATAACAAACTTAAAACAAATAATTTACTTCAAAACAAATCATAATATTGCAACAACAAATTATACTGGCACGAGGTATAATAATTTGATGCTCAGTATTACTATTTTTACTATAGATTGAACAGTAAAAAAATTTAGCCGCTTTATGCTAAAAAAATGAAATGTGTTATGTTCAATAATAGAATGTAATAGAATCTTATATACATATGTTTGTTTGTTCCGCGGTAGGTCTTATAAGTGTACTACACAACAATGCACAGAGTTGAAAGTACTTTAATTTCTGTAGTCACGTGAAAATTTCAAGACTACCTATTACCTTACGTTATATATTTTGTTCAAAATTTAGTTTTATTTTGTTTTTGTTTAATCAAAACTATATACATACCTATTCGACTAATTAATTATTTATTTATTTATTATTCATCCTTTATTATTCATCATTAATGTCATATTTACAATTAACAATAATTCATTAAGCAATTTTCAAATATAATGAATATTAAAGTACTAGCTTTGTAACCCGTCATAAATGACGAAGCAAAATAATTCCTAGTTTCTTTTTTTCTTTCATTAGATTCTTTATTCCGAAATTACAGTACTTATGTTTATATCACTTTTTAATTTTCTAAAACACATAAAATAAAGATTTTTTTTGTAGTCAAAACCTTGCCAAATTTTTATTTTTTTTTATTTTTCGTAGGCTGCTGGGGATCTTCAGAAAGATGCAATGAGCCCCGTAGCTTGACACTGTATGTAGGATTCTTACCTACTAAACCACACCCTTCCTTAAAAAAATAATTTTTTTTGAGTGAATTTAGTTACGCACACAATAATGACAAAAATAAAAGGTATAAGCAGGTATAAGTAGTATAATGTATAATATTATACAATACAAATATGCTGATACACATGGATATTATTAATAAATGAATATATTCGTTCAATCTTATTTTCTCTCTTTTTAATGGAAATTATTTTGATTGCTAGTGTTAGTACTTTTTGAAAATTTCATATATTCATATATTACAAACTACTGCTACATTTTCAATATTTCAGAAACATGAATAATTATTGTTTTTTTTTCAAATAATTTAACAACAATACTTTTCTGTGTAATAATAGAATACGGTAATAAAGTAAAAGAAAGTTTAAATTTAAAAAACATTGTTATTTTTATTAAGATTGATTTTGATTCCTTTTATTTTATTCATACACAAAGATTTTACTAATTTTCTATTTAAGAAAACTATATTGGCCTAACACTAATCTTTTTTTTTTTATATAACAGAAAAAGAAGTACCATACCAATAAATTTGTATAAAATGTTTGTATTTGTGTATGGTATACTCGTACTCACTTCCATTTAGTTACAATTCGTTAGTTGGGTTCCATTTAGTATAAATTATACCGTATTAGCGTTATTGTGGCCTCTGGGAGAGCAAATTTAAAAATGGGATCTTATTTTCATATAAATTTTGTCTTTTGTATAATGTAAAGGGATCTTATTTTGCTATATGAATAAACTGTTATTATGGTATTGTGTTATTTTTAAAAAAATATTCAAAATTTTGTATCTAAATTTGTAAAATTTACAAAAAATACAAAAACATTTTCATCAATAATTTTCAATTTACAAAAAAACAATGTTTTATTATCCGACGTAGAAGTAGAGTTTATTATCTGTCAACCATGATATATAAAACATAACCAAAATGATTTGATAACAAACGCAACCATAAAGAAACTGACAGTTGAACGGGAGATAGAAGAAATTCTGCAGTCGATCATTGATTATAATTGTGATTGGTTCATTTTGCATTTTGCCTAATTAATAAGAAATATATTCTAACTAATAAAAGAATGTAAAATAAAGAAGTATTATATTTATGTTTAATAATTGTTTTTCAATCATTTTACAATTCAGAAGTGGGATAAATAAATCCAAGCAAAAGCGAAAATCATAACTAAAAGGTTGAGGTTATGAAAAATTGAAGCACATGGTGGTAGTATTAAAGTGTACGTATAATTGGGAATTGCTAAACGAGATAACCTAAATTTATCGAGAACGTAAAAGACAGAAATATTATTGATACCTTAAAAAAAATGGAACGTGAGGAATTAAATAAACGAACGGTTAAAGAATTAAAAAATCTACTAAAAAATTTAAAGTTATCACAAAATGGAAATAAGTCATCATTAATTAATCGGTTATTAAATATTGATGATAATAATAGTAGAAATGAATCAGTTACGTCAATAAGAAGTGAAGCACGAACGATCGTAGAGAATGTTGGAAGTGATTCGGCACGTAATGTCACCTTCAACTCACCAGTAATAAATACATCAACGCCTGTAATGAATTGGAACGGACAAGGAAATTTTTTAACCTTCGGACCAAGAGAATTAATGGAAATTCTCCCTGAGTTCAATCCGGAGGATAAAAAAAGTTTAACGGCAGGAGAATGGTTAAAGCGAGTAGAAAAACTTAAAACATTTTGTAGTTGGGAAGATCCATTAGTCCTAATTTCAATTGGACCAAAGTTCAAAGGATTAGCTAGAGCGTGGTATGATCGTACAGATGATTTTTGTACATCATGGAGTGATTTTGTAAAGCAGTTTAAAGATAAATATATGCCAATTGTAAACGATGCCGACATACATATGGGTATGCTAGGAAGAAAACGTAAAAATGACGAAACGCTAATGGAATATGTCGCGGAGATGTCACGACTCGGAAATAAGGGTAATTTAAAGGAGAATGCCATTGTTAAATATTTTATTTTAGGCATGCGTGATGAGCAATTATATGCAGCTTTTCAAGGACAACGTATTGACACGATAGCAGAATTACGTGATAGAATCTCTTGGTGTGAAAGTTTTAGAACCACAAATATAAGGGAAGTAAAACAAAAACAGAATACATTTCAGCAAAAGCCGACTTTCAAATCGATTACATCTGAAAATGCCAACAACGAACAAAGAACACTGAAGGAAGAAAAATTTAAAACGTCAACGCAGTGTTTTAATTGTTACCAGTCAGGTCATTTCGCCAGAAATTGTCCTGCACCACAACGTCGATCTCGTTGCACCAAATGTAATCGAGTGCATAAACGAGGTGAACCCAGTGAATGTCCAGATGTTTCACGAGTAGGAGTTATCGAATATTCAAAATCAACACCCTATCATAAGATTGTAATGGTTAATAATAACGAAATGGTAGGACAAATAGATTGTGGCAGTCCTCTTACGCTGATTGCAAAAGAATATGCTGATAAATGTTTAACTGATCGAAAAAACTGTAAAGTCAACTTCGCTGGATTCCTAGGAGGAGAATATTGCTCAACTGAAAAGTCAAATGTCGAACTAATCATCAATAACGTAAAATTAAGAATAGATGTCTATGTAGTAAACAGTAAATATATGCCCGTACCATTGTTAATAGGACGCGATGTGCTAGATCGCCCAGATGTAAAATTTTATAAAGAGAACGGAGAAATAATTATAGAAAATAAATGTTCTGAAAAAGAAGTTAACTGTGAAGTCAAACGTGTAGTGAAAGAGGATGAAATAAATCAAGGAACGTCGAACGCAAAAGAACGAGAATCGTTAATCAAACTATTAAACAATTTTAATGAATTGTTCCCTAAAAATATGAAACAACTAGGATTAACTAAAGAAATCGAGATGAGTATCAAATTAACTGATCAGAGACCAGTACAACAAAAACCATTCCGAGTGCCATATGCAAAAAAAGAAATTATCGATGATAAGGTAAACGAATTAATGGAGAACAACATAGTAACCCATTCAACTTCAAATTATTCGAGTCCTGTATTATTAGTAAAGAAAAAAAATGGAGAAGAACGTCTATGTATCGACTATCGACAATTAAATTTAAAAATTGAAAAAGAAATTTGCCCCACACCAAATATCGAGGAAGAATTACAAGTGGCCAGTTCTTATAACTATTTCACCAGTCTTGACTTAAATAGTGGGTATTACCAAATACCAATAGAAGAAGAATCTCGTAAGTACACAGCCTTTATAACATCAAAGGGTTTGTTTGAATTTAAACGAATGCCGTTTGGGCTCAAAAATGCCCCAACTGTCTTTCAAACACTTATGTATAAATTAAAAAAGGAAATAGATATAGATATCCAAATTTATATGGATGATATTTTAATCGGAAGTACAACAGTGGAAGAAGGGTTACAAAAATTAAAAATAGTATTAAATAAAATTAGAGAATTTAAATTAACATTAAATTTAACGAAATGCAGTTTCTTACAACAAACAATAGAGTACTTGGGTCATCATATTTCACCTAGCGGAATATCACCTGGCTCGATAAAAGTAAAAGCAGTACAAGAATTTAAACAACCAACGAATGTCAAAGAAGTACGTCAATTTCTAGGACTATGCAGTTATTTTAGAAAATTTGTACAAAATTTTGCTAAAATTTCAAAACCAATTAACGAATTATTAAAAAAAGATAGCCAGTTTATTTGGTCTCAACAACAAGAGATAGCTTTCAATACGTTGAAACAAATTCTGTGTAGTAAACCATTATTAACCTCATATGATGTAAGAATGATTCATGAAGTTCACACCGATGCAAGTTCAGACGGTCTTGCTGGAATTTTATTACAACAAGACGGGAAATACTTAAAACCAGTCGCATACTTTAGTCGAACAACAAGCGAATGTGAAAATAAATTTCATAGCTACGAACTGGAGGCTCTAGCGATAGTTGAATCGTTGGAGCGTTTTAAATACTATATATTAGGAAAACGTTTTACTGTAGTCACCGATTGCGCATCTTTGAGAACAACTATGTCAAAAAAAGAATTAATCCCAAGGATTGCACGGTGGTGGCTAAGACTTCAGGAGTTTGATTTCAATTTGGAGCATCGTAGTGGCAGCCGCATGACTCATGTTGATGCCTTGAGCCGTGCACCTAACGAAAAAGTGGTTAATGAACCTGAAACCGCTTCTCTGAAAATAATGGGAGTCGAAGTTACCCGACTCGACTGGCTGTTAACTATGCAAATACAAGATCCTGATTTGAAAAATATAATTGACAATCTACGTTCAGATAAAGTAGATAAACATCTTGCTAACGAGTATTGTATTGACAATGAACGTTTATTTAAAAAAATCAATCAAAATAAAAGGTGGGTGGTGCCAAAAATGGTACGTTGGAGAATAGTTCGTGAATGTCATGATCTCGTCGGACACCTTGCTTTAGAAAAAACACTTGAACGTATTCAACGATGGTATTGGTTTCCACGCATGAGGAATTATGTGTCAAAATACTTAAGGGCTTGCGTCGAATGCTGTTATAATAAGAAGCCGGGTGGAAAAACGGAAGGGGAGATGCATTTCGATGAAATTGAACCAATACCTTTTCATACTATACACTTGGATCACTTGGGACCGTTCCCTAAAAGTAGTAAGGGGAATATGCACGTGTTGGGAATTTCAGACCCATTTAGTAAATTTGTAATATTGCGAGCTGTTAAGTCTACAAATACGGCTTCAGTATTAAAGGTGTTAGACGAAGTAACAGAATATTTCGGTACACCAGCACGGATCATCACTGACCGAGGAACGGCATTCACTGCAAAATCGTTTGAAACATATTGTAAAGAGCATTCCATGAAACATATTAAGACCGCCGTACGAACACCTAGGGCCAATGGCCAAATTGAACGAGTCAACCGAACGATCTCGACAGCTATAGCTTCTTCAACAATTAATGAACGTAAATGGGATCAAGAACTACGAAATATCCAATGGTCTCTGAATTCTATGATATCTTCCACAACAGGTCGTACCCCACAGGAAATAATATTCGATTTTAAACCCCGCGACATCTTGAAAAATAAAATTATATTGGCGTTACATGATGAAATAACCGACGAAGATCGTCAACCATTAGTAGTTGTCAGGCAGCAGGCCGCTGAAAAGATCATGGCCGCACGACAAATGTGGAAAGAACGATTTGATAAGAAACATAGGCAACCAACAAAATACGAAGTGGACGATTTAATAGTAGTGGAGAATGAACCAAATAGTACGGGACAGCCACGGAAAATACAACCGAAGTTTAAAGGACCATATGTAATAACAAAGGTTCTGGAAAATGATCGTTATTTAGTTGAAGATATTCCCGGAGCTCCAAGGAAAATACGTCGATATGCTGGAGTTTATTCTCCAGACAAAATCAAGAGGTGGTGCATCCCGGAACCAGACGATGAAATCGAGGACGATTCCAATTTTCAGGATGGCCGAGTTGTCAACCATGATATATAAAACATAACCAAAATGATTTGATAACAAACGCAACCATAAAGAGACTGACAGTTGAACGGGAGATAGAAGAAATTCTGCAGTCGATCATTGATTATAATTGTGATTGGTTCATTTTGCATTTTGCCTAATTAATAAGAAATATATTCTAACTAATAAAAGAATGTAAAATAAAGAAGTATTATATTTATGTTTAATAATTGTTTTTCAATCATTTTACATATCCTACTCTACTTCTATCAAGTTCTATTGATTGAACAGTGAACCTGAACAGTGAAGTGAACAGTGAAAACTTAACACTGGAAATAAAATAATATTTTTGGAATGGAGCATGCTGAACATACTGAATACAGATACAGCAAATAATAAAAAAAAACAAAAAAAAAAACAAAAATAATTTTTTTTGAGTGAAGTGAGCTACGCACACAATAATGACAAAAATAAAAGGTAGAAGCAATAAAGTAGTATAATGTATAATATTATACAATTCAAATATGCTGATACACATGTATATTATTGTGTATAATTTTAAGTAATAAGAATAACCTTTGAGTGAATTATGTTTTTTTTTTGTGTTAAATGCTGTTTGCCTTTTGGTTATTATACCATATTAAACTATTGATTAAATTTCTATTAGTCCTTATTATTATAAATCAAAAAAATTGTTTGTTTTATTTATATTATTATTATTATTTTTTATTTTTCCTTATTATTTGCGACGAAGACTAACATTAAATTAAAAAAATATAGTTCATGAAATCAATTTTTCCTGCAAAGGTTCAGCATGGTAGACAGGGGTTAAAAAAAAGCACCAAAGCAATTTGTATATATATGCATTTGTATACATATGCAATTTGTATATGTGTTGGAGCGTTCCGTCGAACTTACAAACATCCTGATAAATGCAGAATAATATATATATAATTAATCGTGACATTTATATTTTATAAGTAAAAATAGTATCATTGTCACGAGTTTTAACCAAATGCTAAAACATTTCAAAAATATAATATTTAAACTCAGATATGATTAATTCTGCGTGGGGATTCACATTAAGTAAAATTCAAAAAATTTAAAAAAAAATTCAAATATTTAAAAAAAAAATTTCAAAAAAGTGCAACTGGCTTATAATATAAATATCTATAAAATTACAAAAAAAAAAAAAAAAATAAAATAAAATATAAATAGTGGCCTCGGTAGCCGAGTGGTCAAACACTCGAGTGTAGTAATGTAACGACCGAAGGAGCACGGGTTCAAACCCCGTGAGAACCGTAAATTTTTCAAATGTTGAAAATTACTGAAAAAAGTAATTTTCAATACAACCACATCGGTTCAAATATAATCTAATAATTAATAAAGATATAATATAACTAATAAAAAAATAATATAAATATGTAATATACAAAAATAAATACCAAATAATTAATACAATTTAATAAAAAGGCCCACATTTCGAAAGGGAAAAGGACCTATAAAAGTTGGCCTACAGATATTTATCTGTAGGATCAACTGTTAAAATAAATAAATAATAAATAAATAAAATATAATGGCATATTCACAAGAGAAAGGTAAAAATATAATATCATCAACTGTATAAAAAGGTTTCAACATCTAATTTTTTTAAAAGTGCTAGACTATATTAGCTAAACAATCCTTCTTCAACTTCATAGTAGGTACTATTAATCAACCACAACTTCACATTAATACTAAATTTGTTTAGAGATGTTACGCATTTTATTAACGAAGGGAGTCTATTATACAGTCTACATGAGGATACAACGAAAAAACTTTAGAACGCAGAAGTATGAAAAATCGGAACTGTAATTATGGAACGATAGTTTCCGAAAAGTGCATAAAAATTTGAAATTCGGTGATTTAACCCTTTCCTACGAAAATCGGTTTTACATAGGGAAAAAATTTTTTGAAGTTTTTTTACGGTTTTATCTGTTATTCTAAGGCTTTTTGCACATTGAGAGAAAAAAAAAAATAAAGTGGTAGGGATTTGGGAGCCAATGAAGTTTGTACGATATATCGTACACTTTCTGTGAAAGGTACCAAAATAAAATAAAATTTGATAAATTTAAAAATTGTTTTAATTCAATTCAAAATAACAAAAATACAAATTTCTAATATAAAAAACAAAAAAAATTAACGAAAACTTAACTTTAATTCTATTAAAAATAACAAAAAAAAAATAACAATATACTTAATTCCAATACTTTTAAAAACAAAATAAAAAAAATAAAAAGTTTAAACGGTAGAATATTTGAGCAATATAAAAATTTTTCTATGTATATAAAATTATCTTTTTGTGTGAAAATCTTTAAAGCAGTTATTTTTGCTGGTTATACATAAATGCACATTGCATTTAATGCATTTAAAATATGTTCTACCTTAACATCCTACATTTTTACATCTTGTCTGCGTTTTTCCTTCGTCATGCACAGGTAGATGATTTACCTCATCAGTTATGTTTTCTTCCATTGGTCTACTTTCAAACCGCTTCTTGGAAGAATTTGGAGAACATTCTGGAGTTGGAAAGGTTGATGTAGGACGACCTCGTTTTTTGGTTGTTAAACTGCATACATTAGAATATACTAAGCTATTTGCAACTTTAATTCTGAAGTGCATTAAATTCAATATATCCTTTTTATCAATTTTGCCCTTTTCGCAATCTTTTCGATACAACAGCCATGATGAGGCCAAAGCAAAATCAATAAAATGCGATGTGACACGTAATGTCCACTTTTTTGATTTTAAAAAAATCTGTAAAAACGTATCAACTGATCTAAAAGATCAACACCTCCCATTGAGTTATTATATTCTTTTACAACTTGAGGTTGATTAAAGCTTACATATTCTTTTAATTTTTTATCGTATCGCCTTACAGTCTCTTCATTCTCAACCCCCATATAGTTTGACACCATATCAATACTTACGGCCGTATCCATAGCTCCTCTTCCTTTTTTTTGCAGGTCTTTATCACTCAAAAGTGGAGGTTGACCGAATCGATTTATGCGAGCTGTCCCGGCTGCATTAATTTGTTTTTCAATTAAAATTTCTAAGAGATTGTATCCATTGAAGTAATTATCAAAAAACATTTTGTGCCCAGGAGTATGTAGACGTTCAGAAAGTTGAAGTACTACCGCCGTAGAAAACCCATATTTCTGTTGTAAGCTTGCATTAATTTCGCTCCCTTTACCTTAGTAAACGAGGAAATCATATGGAAAGCCCGATTTTCCGCACAAGCAATAAATGACCAAGCCCCATGGATTCGGTTTTTGTTTATAATAAACTTTGCACGGGTGTCTACCTTTAAATGGAATAATTTGTTCGCCTACACAAACATTTTCCTCTACCTCTTCTTGCAAACACCCTTGTCTTACACAATCAATCAATGGTCTGATTTTGATAAATTTATCGGTACAGTTTACTGCTATTTCCAAATTATTTATGAAATGAAGATGAAGACGCAACTGACTAAATCTTTGTAATGTCATTGAGTTTTGGAAAAGATCAATTTTAATTGTTGGATCCCAGTACAAAGATATTCTTGGGAGTTTCATGCAACCCATCATTATATATAAACCAATAAAAATTTTCATTTCCTCAACCGTTGCATTTTTATAATATCTTGTATCATTCTGTTTTGCATATAGATTAGTATGAACAACCATTTTTCCAAACAAAGCATCTGTAAAAAATAATGCAAAATATTTAACAGGTTCATATATTTCAGAATAATAGTCAATATTCTCTCTTACAAAAGGAATAGGATTTGGGATGTAGGCTACTTTTTTCCACTCTATGTTTTGTTTCGACGTAACTTCGTATTGTTCCTGATTTATAAGAGGTTCAGATGACTCAATTATTTCTATTATTGCATTCTCATCTATCACAAAATTTTCATTTAAATTTTCATTTGAACCTATTGCAATAGTTTTGAAGACATTTGGAATATCCTCAGATTCTTCTGGTATATTACTTTTGGCAGCTGTACCAATATCAAATTCAATTACGTCATCATTTCCCATTTTTTTAGTGTCATTTTTTTCTGCGAACTCTTAGTCGTCCTCAAAATCCGAACAATCAGCACATAACCGCTCTAAGGTGAACCTGATTTGTTCTTCAGACAAACTTTTCGTAGTCTTTCAAGTAAAATATAAAATTTATTTTTTTACGTAAAGTTCCTTTATTTATATTTTGTACTATATATCGTACAAATTATTTATGTACGATATATCGACCAAATCCCTTAACCAGATTTTGTACGTTTATAATTTAAAAATATTATCTAGAAATACTTACAATAAAATACTATAAATCAATATTTATTTATTATAAAAAATAAAATTTTATTGCTGTAAACCAAAAATGCAATTATATGCAGAATATTCTGGCCGGCAAGAATTAGCAACGAGGATTTATGGATGATAACTGGAGAAGAACCTATCAACAGACAGATAAATAGGAAAAAATGGAAATGGATAGGTTATACACTAAAGAAATCAGAAATGAATATAGCAAGAAGAGCTCTAGAGTGGAATCCACAAGGACAAAGGAGACCCGGCAGACCATACAACACATGGAGACGCACAATCGATCAAGAATTAACAGTCAACAATTATACCTTGGACGATATTAAGGAAGTAGTACTCAACAGAGAAGAATGGGGGTTCACTATCGAAGCCCTATGCTACCACGCGGAGTAATAGGAGAAAAAAAAAAAAAAAAAAAAAACCAAAAATAACACTATTAAATTTAACTTTTGAAATTATGCTTCACTACATTTCACCATATTCAATGGAAACACTTGAGAAAAAGACTAAATTTTTGACGTTTCGAATTAAATTTGATTATTGTAATAGATTTTCTCGAAATTTTTCGAATTTTCAAAAAAGAAACGCTGATCTCCCTGGTAGTGTCGTAGGAAGGAAGACGACAAAAATTCTTGTACGATATATCGTACAAATTTGAAGAAAGGGTATGACCAGATCTAATAAAAAACATTCTTAATACTTTATAACAGTATAAATGACACATAGGTAGAATTTTAAGTTTCTGAAATAATGGAAAACTACTATGAAACCTAGATTTTTTGCAAATAATTCTGATTAAGTGTTTTTGGAGACGTAATAAAGGTGATATTTTATTTTGACATGTACCTCCCCAACAAACTAGGCCATATTGAAGCTTTGACTGTACAATGTCATAATAGAATGACTTAGAATTTTTTCAGAGCAAACATTCTTCAAATGATAAAAGCATCTTGTACAATAGCACATATATTTTCTTAGAGCTACACTTTGTGCGGTCCAATTCATTCTGCAATCCAGTAACAGACCTAAATATTTAAATTTCTTAACTACTTCAATATTGAAACATTGATCATTACAATCACAATTACTATCAAATGGAATGCATGATGCATTAGGTACACACGAACATTGAATATTACTGAAGTACATTAGAAATATACGACAAACCGGTGCATGATACATAGTAGAAACATCAATATTTAATTGAGGAGACAAACTAAAATACATTAATTTAGTTTTACTGCTAATTGTTAATCTATGGGCAGAAAACCATTTCCTCAGTAAATCTAAGTCAAAGTTAATATCAGCATGAAGATCAAGTAAACTTTTCGATTTATATACAATACCCAAATCGTCAGCAAAAGCAGTCACCTGCCCTTTAAAATTCAGAGAGAATAAGGAGTTAATGTATACTAAAAAAAAGTACTGGGCCTAATACAGAACCTTGCGGTACGCCAATTTTTAAAAAAGATATTCTACTGCTTGTATCATTAACAATAAATTTTTGCGTTCGATTATATAAGTTATTCATGGTACCGGTATGCAAATAACGCGGTACTTTACAAAGCCATCAGATGACAGGTTCGGGTTGCTGCCGTACAACTCTTACCAAGACTCAGGAATATTTTAAAAACCATGTGTGTGACAGATATGAAAATTTACATTTAGATTCTCTTTCACAAATAAAGAAATTCGGCTGTTACCGAATTAAAAAATTTGGACTGGTTCGGGTTGCTGCCGTACAACTCCTAGCACGTACGTCCCAGGACTATTTCAAAAACCAATTGTGTTATAGGCATAAAAACTTACACTTAGATACTCTTTCACAAATAAAGAAATTCGACTGTTACTGATTTCAAAAATTTGGACTACTTCGGGTTGTTGTCGTCCAACTCCTAGCACGTACGACCCAGGACTATTTCAAAAACCAATTGTGTTATAGGCATAAAAACTTACACTTAGATACTCTTTCACAAATAAAGAAATTCGACTGTTACTGATTTCAAAAATTTGGACTACTTCGGGTTGTTGTCGTCCAACTCCTAGCACGTACGACCCAGGACTATTTCAAAAACCAATTGTGTTATAGGCATAAAAACTTACACTTAGATACTCTTTCACAAATAAAGAAATTCGACTGTTACCAATTTCGAAAATTTGGACTGGTTCGGGTTGCTGCCGTACAACTCCTAGCACGTACGTTTCAGGAATATTTCAAAAGCCAATTGTGTTACTGGCATAAAAACTTACACTTAGATACTCTTTCACAAATACAGAAATTCGACTGTTACCAATTTAAAAAATTTGGACTGGTTCAAGTTGCTGTCGTACAACTCTTAGCATGTATGTCTCAGGAATAAAAACCAATAGTGTTACAGGCATGAAAATTTACACTTACATACTCTATCAGAAATGTTTCAAAAAAAAAAATTGTGTTACAGACTTGAAAATTTATTTATAGGTACTCTATGAAAACTAAAAAAACATGTATTGTCCTGAAAAGGTTTTTTCGAATTTAGGAATCAGTATAAAATTTTTACATGACTATGTGAAGTGGCTATGTGAATTAGCCACAAAATGTGACGATTTGTTTTATTAATCAGAAAATACTGCAGAGTGTTCCAGGGGGTCCATGTGTACAAATCGATAGATACAGTTATCGATGAAAATGAAGTTGTTGTTCCTCATGAATTGGAATTAAAAGTAGTAGCTTCAATATTGCTTCTACGAAACTTGAAGAAGCCAAAACTACGAAAGTAGATTAAGAATAAGAATTTGGCATCCTCATTTCATTTAAGTACAAATTCCAATTGATTGGCGAACATATCTTTATTTCAAGAATACCTCAACAGCAAGGAACGTATTTGCTTATACTTCTTCAGAAAAGATCACCAAAATATTGTTTACAAAGAAATAGACTGAAACCAATTTAGAATAAAACCTCTAAAGCCTATGTTAGACAATTTATGCAATAAAATTTCATGTGACACCATGTCGAAGGCTTTCAAGATATTCACAAACAATGCAGCCGTAAACATCTTATCATCTAAATTCTTATATATATTTGAGCAAAACTCGAGCAGTGAAGATATTTATTAACAAGTGTTGAATATCCAGACTTAAGTCTTCTACTATTAACAAAATAAATTATTTAAATCAAAATATTTTAATAAACTACATTCAAAAATAAATATAAAGTTTCCTTAATTCTGTCATTCCATACTTAAAAATAATATGACCTATATTGAACTCTATTTCCTTCCTTTCAAATTGTGTCTGGCTGGAGAACTATAAATTATTATTGAAAATATGCCAAATTATAATTTCTGAATCAGTTTCGGTACTCAATTAATAATTTCTTATTCAAATTATGATTCAGTTTTTCTTTTAATATTCCCCTACAATGTTTCCATAGAAGTTAAAACTTTCAATTACACATTTTTTTGTTTTAATTTTAATAAATAAATATAAAAATTGCAATCACCAGGACATTATTGAAAAAAAAAAAATGGAATAACAAAATAAATAATTGAGTAAAATAAAAATGGTCGTTCTTTTGTTCTTCCTCGTTAGTTGAGTTTTTATTGTTTTTCATTTCATGATAATAAATTTTCCATTTGTTTTTACAAAAAAAAAATTGAGAAAATTTAATATTACAATTCCAATAAATTCGTAGCATCGTAGGCTACCAACAATGTATTAAAAAAAAAAAAAAAAAAAAAAAAATGATTTGAATATTTTTGTTAAAATTTTTCTTTGCCCAACACAATTTAAAAAAAAAAAACAATATACTTTTAAAAATCATGAAATTCAACTGAAATACAATTCCCACTTCATTATTATGTACATTATTATATCAAACGAATTTATTTTCACAACTGAGATTTCTTAGGGCAAAACAAAAGAGTATCTGGAACTGATCTTTGAATTCCGATGAAGTCTAAAAAAAATTTTAATTAGAGTGTGTGATTAATATTTTATATCTGACATGCCTTCATGCAATAACATTGAGATAAACAAAAAAAATATTGAGAATACATTTTTAGTTAGCATTGGTAATTTCTACATATTTTTATCATAATAATATGTTTTACGCAGTAGCCATATTATTATGTAATACTCTGACTTATAAATATAGATAATCCGTCTGCATGTAAACAAAAAACCAACCCATTTTTAGTTGGTATTAGTTCTTTCGAATTAAGATATCCTGAGATAAACCAACAATATTTAGATATACTATGATATACCAGATAAATTGCTTTCTAGAAATTTCTAAAATAACTACGGCACTGCTAAACTAACCGTTTGTTGATATATCTTTTCTCTATTTTCGCTTATAAATTTAATCAGCTTAGTTCTCTGTCAAAATTTATATTGTTCTTCGTTAGTTAGAGAAAAGAAGAAGTAATTTTGTGCTCTGCATATTTGAATATATTTTATAGTACTATAATATAGTCACAGTACTAGCTTTGTAACCCGTCATAAATGACGGAAGCAAAATAAATCCTATAGTTTCTTTTTTTCTTTCATTAGATTCTTTATTCCGAAATTACAGTACTTATGTTTATATCATTTTTTATTTATTTTTATTTATGTTTATATTGGCCTAACACTAATCTTTTTTTCTTTTATATAACAGAAAAAGAAGTACCATACCAACAAATTTGTATAAAATGTTTTAATTTTTGTATGGTATACTCGTACTCTATTCCATTTAGTTATAATTCGTTAGTTGGGTTCCATTTAGTATAAATTATACCGTATTAGCGTTACTGTGGCCTCTGGGAGAGCACATTTAAAAATGGGATCTTATTTTCATATAAATTTTGTCTTTTGTGTAATGTATAGGGATCTTATTTTGCTATATGAATAAACTGTTATTATGGTGCTGTGTTATTTTTAAAAAAATATTCAAAATTTTGTATCTAAATTGGTAAAATTTACAAAAAATACAAAAACATTTTCATCAATAATTTTCAATTTAAAAAGAGCAATGTTTTATTATCCGACGTAGAAGTAGAGTTTATTATCCAGTTCTATTGATTGAACAGTGAACCTGAACAGTGAAGTGAACAGTGAAAACTTAACACTGAAAATAAAATAATATTTTTGGAATGGAGCATGCAGAACATACTGAATACAGATACAGCAAATAATAAAAAAAAACAAAAAAAAAACAAAAATATTTTTTTTTGAGTGAAGTGAATTACGCACACAATAATGTCAAAAATAAAAGGTAGAAGCAATAAAGTAGTATAATGTATAATATTATACAATACAAATATGCTGATACACATGTATATTATTGTGTATAATTTTAAGTAATAAGAATAACCTTTGAGTGAATTATGTTTTTTGTTTGTGTTAAATGCTGTTTGCCTTTTGGTTATTATACCATATTAAACTATTGATTAAATTTCTATTAGTCCTTATTATTATAAATCAAAAAAATTGTTTGTTTTATTTATATTATTATTAGAATTTTTTATTTTTCCTTATTATTTGCGAAGAAGGCTAACATTAAATTAAAAAAATGTAGTTCATGCAATCAATTTTTCCTGCAAAGGTTCAGCATGGTAGACAGGGGTTAAAAAAAAGCACCAAAGCAATTTGTATATATATGCATTTGTATACATATGCAATTTGTATATGTGTTGGAGCGTTCCGTCGAACTTACAAACATCCAGATAAATGCAGAATAATATATATATAATTATGTGAATGTGTCCGTACTGCGTAACGAATACGCTGTTCAAACTGCAATACGTTGTACAAAAATGCTTTACTTAATATAATTATAGTTTTTAAATGATTTTCGCATTACATCGATTCTAATTTCGCAATATAGAAATAATTTTGCGAAAGTAGCAATATTTTTTTTTTTTTATAGGTAGCAGATTTGACCAGTAAGCCACTCAGATTTTAAAATTATCGATAAGTCATTCAGATTTAGATGCTAATAACTTCCATTTTTAAATTGATTTTTATTTTATTTGTTTTATCTTTGAAGGCATCATATTTAGAAACTATGCTATTAGACGAATAAGATAAGCCGAGTATGTTTTATAACCTCGTATTCAACAATTACTTTTACCATCTACCGACAGAGAATCCCTAATATGAAATACGGATGTTTTCGTAATAGTATGAACAATTATTTTATTTATATTTTAGAATACTGCAAATAGTTATAAAATATTAACTAGTAGTATGTTGACTTTGTTCACTATATATACTTTTTTTTTCTAGTGATTGGCTCGAATCTACCATATTCAGTAGGGTGGAAGGGAATGTGGAACAACTCAATTAAATCGTTCTGAGATATTATTAGTCTGTTATCTAACTTATATTAGATTTTCAAATACTTCGTAGTAATGAGTTACTACAAAAGTACACGTTTTATGTTAAAAAAATTAAGTAAATCATTTAAGCTCGATAACTTAATCAAAATATTTCTTGCATTATGAGTGTAATTTAATGTGTTATTAAAACATAATTTATTGCTGCACATTGACTTGCACACTTAGTGAGTACACGTTACTAGATTAATATTGTTTAATTTTTGAATAATTGCAAGTTAAAATGTCAATGACTTTACAATTATAATTTCAAAATATTTTTTCACCATGTCCTTTATACACTCTTAATAAGATCACGTTTCATATTTAGTGAATTTACACTTTTTTCCAGACATCATTATTCGGCATAATTCGAGACTTAGGCTATTACATATTTTTGTATTTCATTGAGATCTTATTTTTTGAATTTAAGGTAGATCTTTTCTAATATCAAATCAAAGCGGAGCATATACTGTTGCAGAACGGCTGTAAAAGTATTTTTAGCATGACTAGAAAAGCGTAACCAACTGATAGTTTTTCAGATATTGTGATTTCAATTTATATTAAAACTTCCATCAGTGAAAATATAATTTGTTGATTTTTTATTGTTTAAAAGTAGACTATATAGCATTCGCAAGCTCTTGGAAACTCAAACAAGCTTCATTAAAAATCGTACTCAATATTTCGTTCTAAATTTGAAGTTTTCCATCAATATTTAATTTATTCTCGGCACTATATTTTATTTTTTTACTGATTTATCTTAGACAACAACCACATATAATATGTAATATTCTATCATTTGAAAAAAAATTAAATTTACATTAAATTCTACGTATGGGTGAGTTCGGGGCAATTTGATAAATTTGATTTTGTATATTAAAATGATTTATACACTAGATGATATTTTAAATTGAAATTGTTAATTGAAAATTAAAAAAATTAAAAAAATATTAAATTTCCCCACGTCGCTTTTTAAATATCTATCATTTGAATTATTCTTTTCATTCTTAATGAAAATCAGTTATGAAATAGTTCAGACATTTATTTATTTATGTATTTATCAGTGGCCTTACAGATTGATCTGCAAACTAACTTCAAACTCTAGTAGACATTTCTACCGTACTTTTTTCAATTTATTACATAGTAAATTTATAACGATTTCTATTTGCTAAATAATTATATTAATTTAATTTGTTAAGGTTAAGGTACTCTTTACTGTGTTTATTTTACCAAAGAAACGTTGATCCAAGTTTATTGGGTCAAGAATTATTTTGAAATAATAAACTGGGGCTGTTTATAATAAATTAACCTAACAATTATTCCATTCACATTAAGAATTAGAGACCATATCCTTCAATTAAAATATAATCTAATCTTATTTTATCTGATAAATATAATCTAATATTACAGTTTTTAATGTCGGAATATCAAAAGTCAATTCCGAATTTAAAATTAAACACTATTCAAGTGAACATTTCATTAATCCAATTTATATTAAGCCTATACTATTTAGCTTTGTATCTGCAAGAATAACGCTTATTTTTTTAATTATCCTTGCAGAAAAAAATATAAATATAGAAAAAAAATCAATAAATAAAAGAACGAAAAAAAGGAGGTCAACCTCGAAATGAACTTAAATAACTTTTTTAAATTTTTTATTTTTAATTTCGGGTGTAAATGTGGAATTTTTGACATACATAGTTTTTAAAAACATAAAATAAAATAAATTGAATTTCACTTCGCATGTGGGAAGAAATTTATTACTAAGAAAAACATATGCACATTATGTTGTTATTTGTATAGTAATTATTTAGAACTTCCAGATAAATGTCGTTTGTTATTTTAAAATTTTTGGAATTTTAATTATGTCATATTCAGAAAGTAAAAACTATATTATAACTTATTAGCTGTTGTATTATATACTTGCCTCATTTATGGCCACTTACGACGATAATTTTTACAAATTTTTGTAAAAGAGGATTGATTGTGATATTACAGTGAATTTTTGTCAATTATATGGTACTTGACAATTTGATGATATTTTTAATTTTTATATCAGAAACAAAGACAAAACGAAATCGATATATTACGGCATTGAAATTTGGTTTGATAAAAAAATATTTAAAATTTAGTATCTAATCTGTCAGGAACTTAATTTCATAAAAAAATTTCGTTTTGAAAAAATTGGAAAAAAATTACAAAAATAAATTATTCACAACTTATCGAATCAAACTTATATTATAACAATCTATTTTTGTATAATCAGTATAAAAACAGTTTGTCCAATGTTGATCTAAAGATATCTAAAATAATAGACGAGAAATATGCGCTTGGTGGTGCAGTATAGGTAGAGACTTGCATTTCTGGTGAAAAGTTCATAATGTTTTATTGAATTTTCAATCTGATCCAGTAGTTTGTGTCATTAGGATAAAATAAATGACAACAAAAACTATAGGCCCACATCTCAAAAGGGCCTGAAACCTTGCCTGCATATTAATCAGCAAGTAAACTGATAAAATAAATAAAAATTGGAGAAAGAAGAAACATCATAATAATATGATTCATTAATCGTTGATTTCAACTGCATTTTGATCAAGCAATCGCAATCGAGATGATTAACAACTAACGCGTAAACAGTTCTGTTCACTACCACATACCCGGGTATGTATGGGAATTTTGATGTAAAAATATTTTTAAATGCTACATTTCAAGCTATAATGTAAAGTTTGAGATTATGTCGTTGGTTCATGAAACAAAATTAACAGGAGAGCAGCGGAAAACAAAGGAAAACAATTTAAGCGGTTAAAATCACGTCAAAAGACCAATTGCTCAAAAGCAGTGACCATAATTTATCTAAATTTGTTGATGTTTAACTTTTTCTCATTAGGGAATCGTCAAATACTCTTTTCTAAATTTTACAAATTTTAACTTTAATTTATACATACTTTAAATATTTATTTTCTCCTTCTTGCTGTCTTTTGGTTGTTTTGGATGTTTAGTTTTAAGTAACAAACATGGTTCTATATATGTTAAATCGCTGTTTAATGGCACTTTTATTCTTGTATACCCGTTTTCTTTTGGCTCAATTGTTAACTTTTATAAAAATTTCATTCAAATTTATTTTAATATTTAATGATTGTGGCTAACAATGGAAATAACTCACTTTCTGATACTACTTCTGCATTTATTCCCAATATTATACTAAAAGCTGCCCTGAATAACCTTCAGCTCCTTAATATCATTCACATCAATATTATGAGTCTAGCACCTAAAATTGATATATTAAGATCCTGTATTTCCAATACCAATGTTCAAATTCTTATGGTTACTGAAACTTGGTTAAATCACAACATAACCTCTGATATGGTTAGAATTCCAGGTTTTAAGCTTTTTAGATGTGATCGGAATAAACTGGATAGTTCTGGTAATAGAACTCGGTGGTGTAGCAATCTATGTTAAATGTGGTCTATTTGTTAAAGTTTTAACTCACTCTGTGGAAAATGATGATATTGAATTCATTTTCGCTGAATTAAAATGTAAAAACAATGCTATTCTGTTAGGAACCGTATATTTTCCTCATCCCTCAGCATATAAATTTGAACCTTTTAAAAAAGCTTTAGATAATTTTGCTAGCAACTATGAATCTATCATCGTTGGGGGGGATTTTAATGTTAATATACTTGACAATAATCATGTGTTAAGAAATGTTTTCTTTCGAACTATTGAGAACTATTCATTGAACATAATTAATAATTCGGTACCAACTCGATTCGGTGAATCTTGTTCCTCTCTATTGGATTTATTTTTGACATCTACTGAAAACCATGAGCTAGTAGAAAAGTTTGGACAGGTTTCTCTCCCGGGTGTGTCTGATCATGATATGATATACCTGTCATATAAAATTCCTATTGAGATACCGAAAGTGAAAATTACCTATCGTGATTACAAGAATTGCAATATATCCTTACTATTCCATTCTGCAACTAGATTACGGTGGCATTCCACCTATACAATTAATAACATAAACGATAAAATTGCGTTCTTAAATAATCTAGTTCTGAAGCTTTTCGACCAGCATGTTCCCCTACGTTCTTTTACTCCACGTGCTGATTTTGTTCCGTATTTCTGTCCAGATATTGTAAAAATGGCGAATGATAGAGACATGGCTTATGAAATTTGGAAGAGAACAAGAAATTCGAATGACAGAAATTCATTTAAGAGGCTTAGGAACGTGGTAAACTTGAAGATTAGACAAGCTAAAAAACATTACTATTCTAAGATACTCGATTCTCGGCTGCCTTCAAAACCTTTCTGGTCTAATACCGCTAAGCTTGGAATCAGTAAAGAAAACAAAATGGATAATATGGATAGCTTTGATGTAAACGAATTAAACAATAAATTTATAACTCCATCTTTTAACTTTACTTCATTACTATCCAATATTGAAAACGTTGATTCGTCTAGTACTTTTTCTTTTAGAAATGTCTCAAATGATGAAGTCTATGGTGCTATTTTTAAGGTTAAATCCAATGCTATAGGACCAGATTTAATTCCTTTGAAATTTATTAAACTGATTATCACTTCTGTGCTACCTTATATTACACACATATTTAATTTCATCTTGACTACTAGTCAATACCCTCTAATTTGGAAATGTGCCAAAGTTGTTCCCGTTCCTAAAAAAAATAATCCAAAGATTGATGACCTTAGACCCATTAGCGTACTGTCCGGTATTTCGAAATCTTTTGAACGGTTATTGCATGCACAAATGAGTCAGTACGTAAGTGATAATAATCTCTTATACGAATTCCAATCAGGTTTCAGAAAGCAGCACAGCACTACCTCAACACTCCTAGAATTAACAGATAACATTTACTGTGAAATAGATTAGAAACATGCTGTATTATTGCTTCTTCTTGATTTCACAAAAGCTTTTGATTGTGTTAATCATAACTTATTATGTTTAAAACTTAGCGCAGCTTTTAATTTTTTATCTTCTGCTACTACTCTCATTCAAAGTTACTTAGATAATAGAAGTCAATTTGTGTTTCTAAATGGTATTAAGTCTAATAATCTACCTGTTGAATGTGGGGTACCCCAAGGATCCATATTGGGTACCTTACTCTTTAGTCTATTTATTAATGACTTACCCCGTTGTTTGTCTGAATCTCATTGCCGGTTGTATGCAGACGATGCTCAACTCTACATCAGTGGTCCTATAGCTGATATTAACCGCTCTATTGCTAAATTGAATGATGATCTTGATGCTGTTGCTTTCTGGTCTCTAAACAATGGTCTTCGATTAAATCCGTCAAAATCCCAGGTTATGTTAATTTATATTCGTAATATTAATACAACTAATCTCCCTAATATCAAATTAAATAATTCTGTGGTAAAATTTGTAAGTAAAGCTAAAAACTTGGGTGTTGTATTCAATAAAACTCTAACCTGGAATGATCACATTAACTTTATTTCTAGAAATGTTTTTTGTAAGTTACGAAAACTCTGGAAGTTCTCTTACAATATTAACGAGTGGGTAAAAAAGAAATTAGTTATATCTTTAATCTTTCCACATTTCACTTATTGTGAAGTAGTTTATGCTGGGATGAGTATGGGCGAGTAATTGAAATTTAACTATTCCTAGACACTCTGGTAGATTAAGACATCTATCCTTTTTTGTAAGGACTGTCGGGTTGTGGAATTCTTTGCCGAACGTAGTCAGGTGTGAGTTCTCTATTTCTAAATTCCTTGAGCTTTGTTGGGTATATTTTAAGGAAAAAGAGTAGTCATTAATTAAGAAGAATAAAAAATTTTGTAGAATAATGCTTGTTAGGTGTGATACGTCTGAAATATAGTTTTGTTTGGAGGAGAGATTTTTTTTTTTTTTAAATGTTCTTTTTAAATTTTCTTTTATTAATTTCTTTTCTTTATAAATTATTTTCATTATTGTTAATTTCTTTAGGTTAAGGCTTAATTTAATTTAATTTAATTTAAGTTAATTTAAGAATTATGAATTTGCTACACATTATACTTTATATACTCCTATAGAGACTTACCGTCTCATGTATATGTACGAAATAAAATGAATAAATAAATAAATAATAAATAAATTTACAAAATCGAAAAAAATAATTTCTTACTATACTATTTGTTATTTCTTTTTAAATTTATAACTCAATAAAGTCCTAAAATAATTTTTTTTTTTCACATAATTAAAGAAAATTTAATTTCCTTAAAAAAAAACCAAATCTTTGAAAGGCTATACGGCGATCAGTGCATCAGAAGATATGACCTATTTTGTTCCCATACATCTTCTGTTTTGCAGTACATTTGTTTATTTTTATTTATTTTTATTACACCAATTTTTATTTTATTCATAAACCAAAAAAAAAAAAAAAACAAATTTCATTTAGTAGGTAGGTACACGCATCTTTATGTATATGAGTTTTTGGTTCATTTACTTTACATGATTTGTTTTTTTCTAATGAACATGCAAAATCAAAACTGTTTTTTTTTTTTCTATGGGTTATTTTTTTCTATATATTTCAATTTGGTCACATCCATATCATCTATTATCATTTCACTCTGCCTACTACCCTAACACTACGAAAAAATTGTTGTGATATTTTCTACTAAATTCTAGTTAATTAAGAAATTGCAGTTCATCTCATCCATTCAAATAAAACAGCCATAAAATGTTTTAACAAGTCAGAAAATTATTTATGTTACACACAAAATTATTTTCATATTAAAAATTTACTGGGCTGGGCTGGGAACCAATAAAAATAAAAAAAAATATTAGACATTTTCTCATTTAATCATGGAGGGTAAGTATAAATGATTTTAAATAAACGCAAGAATGTGAACAGTTTTTTTCAAAACTCACAAAATTGTCAAAATATAGGCATATTAAATTTAAATTAATAACAATGATTACAAAAATAATAATTTTGCTACAATTAATATATTTTTCAAATTGTCAAAGTAGAAAATATTTTTTATTTGTGGATTTCTTCACTTGACGTTTTAAGCGCACATATTTCAAACCGATGAAATATTTGGAATGATAACATTTACGCAAACATAATATTATGAAGACGCAATTGCAATTGTTGACATAATCTAATCGCACCGAACTGGCTTTTAATTTTATTAATTGCAATTGCAATTCAATGTCCATTTACATCCATTTACCACACGATCTATTATCTCTTTTTTACTCTCTATGATAATTCTCTTATTTATTATATTTGCCTTAATTAACTTGCCTTGGACTTTATATGTTTGTTTCAATTTGCTTCAATTCAACAAAATACCCATTTCAATAACCATTTAACCAAAGTATATCCATAAAAAGAGTATGAACTCATGTATGTATTCATTTGTTTGCACACAAATTCATATGCAAATTTGATAAACATTGTCAGAAATAGACGATAATAAGAATTTTACGTGTAAGAAAAAGAAAAAATATAGTAAACAAAAGAGAGTAACAAAAAAAGTTGACTGAAATTAAATAAATAAAGTTTATAATTTTGAAAAAAAATTTCGACAAAATTTCGTTGAAATATTTAACAATATTATTTTCTAAATTGTATCAACTATGCATAAGATTTTTAGGAGACCTAACTAAAACAGCGTTATCATATTCTTTAAATTCTGTGATTTGTAAATAGATGTTGTCCTCAGTATTATTTTATAATCGTATACGAATATAATAAATATTTAGGTTTACTAATATAATTAATAAAAAATAATAATGTTTGTAACTCCAAATTATTACTGACAAAAATATTAATAATATTTTATATTATTGTAATGTAATTATAATTTAATATTTTTAATAGGTATATAAGACAATAATAATGTTTAAAACGTAAATATTGAAATAATAAAAGATCAGAATTAATCATCGTATAAGGGAACAAACTAAATTAGAACTAACATTTCTTGCCACCCTGCCTCGTATAAATAATGGGAGGAAACGTAAACAAATTCAAAGGAGAATAATGAGAACGCAAAATTATTTTACAGTATAAAGCAAAAGGCAAACATCTGTTTTGTACCTTTTCTCTCTCATAATAAATTTGTTATACGATAAGTAAATGTAAATTTTACCTCTTTTAACTAATGATATTTTGCTCGGTTTGGTATTTCTTGAAAATTAGGTTTGATACTGGTTAAAAATGGGAGTGTATATTCTTGTTAATATAGATTATAGATATTCTTTGCATTCAACTAAGGTGAAATTTACATATGTGTGTGTACTAATAATGGAATATGGATATTTGATAAAGTTAAAATTTGGTTTCTCTTTAAATTCACTATATTTATTGACATTTCTATGGTGTAAAGAAGCAAAAAAAGAAAAACAAAAAAGGAATATGTACAAAATAGTGTGCAATACAAATCATTATCATTATATTTCAATCATTTTCTATTATTATTCAATTTCAATTATTTTCAATCGTCATTTTCATTATATTTTTTTGTGTTTTTAATTTGGTTTCTTTTATTAATCTCTTTCTTTTATTATTTCTCTTTCTCTCACTAAGTATATGTAAATGTACGTGCATGTGTCATATAGGGCTTGCATTTGTTACATACATAATCATATGGCTTAGTTTAATTGAAAATAAAATTCAAACATTATTTATGGAAGAAAACAAAATTTGAACCAATCAAGTATCAGTTATCTATCACTCAGTTACAAATTACTCTTCTCGCATGTAAAAAAAGTTCAATTTCGATTTATGCATGTATATATTATACTTTTATATGCCAATTTATGCTTAGGCAGCGTATACACCTCGGACAAAATCGAATTTTATCGTAGATAAAGTCGGATGAGTGTTTACATTTCAGACTTTTCCACAGATTTTATCTACGATTTTACGTCAAATATTTTTTGTATTTAACAGGGTTTCTTTTTATAAAGTGCGTAATTTTTTAATACGTAAATTAAAAAATTCAAAGGTATCTAATCAAAAATCTCCAAACATTTTTTAAAAATATACATATTTTTATAAAATTTGTTACAGTAATATAAAATATAACTACACATTTGAAGTATGAGCAATAATAACCAAATTGCGTTAGAGTGAATTTTAGTGCCATTTGATTATATGTGTTGTTCTTTGAAAATATATTCTTTTTCATTAAAAAAATATTTTCACTAAAAAGTCGAAAATAAAATAAGGAAAAAAAAATTTTTTTTTTAGAAATATTTGCCTTCAATTTAAGCGTACTAAAACTACAAAAATAAACTTTAGAATCGCAACTTGATATAATGTTTTCATAACAAGTTATGATTGTAATTACGGAAAAAGCAAATTAGCCGAACTTTTTACCAAATCTCTTAATCTCATCTCAAGACTTCCTAGAATTTCGGCTAATCTGGTTTTTCCGTAATTACAATCATAACTTGCTATGAAAACATTATATCAAGCTGCGATTCTAAAGTTTATTTTTGTAGTTTTAGTACGCTTAAATTGAAGGCAAATATTTCTAAAAAAAAATTTTTTTCCTTATTTTTTTTATGAAATAAAGTTGGTTTAAATTAGTTAAAATATAATTTTGTGATAAAATTTATTTGAATGAATAATTTGTGAGTGAGCATGGGATGTTCAACTAGTATATATAATTTCGGTAACAATCTGTCTTTCTGTCTGAATTTCGAGTATTATGAATTTTATTTTGGGATAGCTTTGATTATTATATATACCTACCATGTTTATAGAAAAAGTATAATTTATTTTGCTTCCGTAACTTGCAAGCCGATTTCTATAACTTTTTAGAAAGATTGAATACTACAAGCGTTCCTTAATTAATAACAATTAGATTTCATCTTATAAATTTATTTCATTCCCACTAAAATTATGATTGTATTGGAGTATCCATGCTTGTGTAGAATCATAAATGTTTATTCGAACAAAATTACAAAATTTAATTTATAATTTCGATTTCATTTTCGACTCTACTGTGGTTCTATTAAATTTTCGTTAACAATTTTAAATTATATTATTTCCTTATATATGAAAAAATATTAGTGATAAATACATAAGAGTGTAGCTGAGGGTGGAAGTTTTTGTATTAAATAAATAGCTTATCAATATTTATAGTTTTTTTATTGTTTATTTTCAAGAGCATACTGTTTTGAGTATAACTAATTTACATTACCAAATATCTTTGTTGATATTTTTTTTTTTACTTTTAAAACAGTTCAGAATACAGAATTCCCATTTCTCCAAAAGGAATATTTTCATTAATTCATCTTAAACTGTTCATCATACTTATTGATTAATCAGTTGAACAATGAAATAAATCGGGTGACTGAATATGTTAACGTTTGAATTGAAATCATATTATAATATTAATGTCTATATCAAATGAATTTTACAAAAATATTTATATATAAAATTTTTGCTATACCCCAATGCTTTCTGAAATCTTTTGATGTTATTGAGGTAAATATAATAATATAATAATACCCCATTGAGTTGATAACAAAACAAATTACATTTGGATTAACAATTTTATTGTAATTTATTTGAATGACATCTCTTAAATAATTCATTATTGTAAGAGTGTTTGTTGGATGAAGCAAGGTATAACAATAAATTGGAATCAAAAAAAGCCATGGATATGCTCTTATTAAAATTAAATATTGATAACGTGTAATTAACACTTCACATCAATTAACTCAAATATTATAATATTGAAGTTATGTTTTTCACTTTAACATTGTAAAATTTATAGAATTATGGTTAAATGAATAGATTTTGATTTTGATTATAACATGTTAAGTGAACACAAGTAAATAATGAATTTTGAAGAATGTTTATTTATTAACTGTATTCGATATGCAATGAGACGATTAGCATCTAAGAATATGTATCATCTAAGTAAGTGTATAGAAAATATGATAAGAATACTAAAACTAATCACAATTTTTAAAAAAAAATTCAAAAGCAAAACAAACTAAACGTACAAATTATAAAACTACAACTAAAATAAAATATTTAATACTTAACTAAATATCAGGATGAAATTAAAGGTGATTTCAACATATACGAAATCTTAAAACACATCAAATTTCACTTCATAGTGTATTAAATTATCAGCGCGTTGGAACACGTTTTATAGCAATGGGAAGCGAATGCTACAAGGATATTTACTTCACAAAAAAAGACATGTCTTTATTTACTTTAATGGCGAGAGATATTTATTGAGAGGGATTTCAGGAATCTACCGTAACCGAGTTTATTATTTCTTATTGATTTATAAGAATAAGAGATTAATTATTATACCCAAACACTCTACAAAATACCTACTCAGCTCATTTTGAAATTGACTGAATAAATAAAAAAAAAAAAAAGAAAGTCCAGTCATGGGACTGGCGGTAGTAAGTGAAACAACATTTAAATGCAGATGATTGAGATTGAAATTTTATTTTATTCTGATCATTTTTTTTTACTTATTATTCTTATTATTCTATACTATGTGTATTGTCTGTATGTAGCATGTAGGTATCTAAAAAACAAAAGAAAAACAGCAAAAAAGCAGTAAAAACAGCAGTACCTATATTTAGAATGTATAGGAATGTATATATTAATAACATTAGTGGCTCACAATTTAGCGTAACGCGAGTTTATAACATTTTTCTCTACCAAATCGATAAACGTGTTATAAGTAAGTTTCACTTACAAAAATATTACAAATATAAGAAAAAAATCCGATATATTTTACATTAAACAAAAAATAGACATATTTCAAATTTAAATAATTTATTATTAAGTGTGCGGTCACACTTAGAGATATCAGAGATCCTGTCATATCTGCATCTATTCGTGACATACGTGGTAAATGCACTACAAATAATATCAGTAATAATAGTGGCTACATTGGGCTTTAGTTATGTAGTCTGTATAATATCATAAAGATGAAGAGGTATAAGATGATAATAATAGATATAGATACAATACATTAATTATTAAAAGTTCATATAACTGGAAAATGCATAATAATAAATATAATTTTTCTAATCAACAGTAATTTCAAAAGAAATAGATTAAATGTTCCCTACTTCTCTTTTCTTCTTCCTAATCTGTAGAATGTCAGAATGTATCTTTATTTCATCACGAATATAATTAATATTAGTCTATTACTAATAATAGATATTGTGGAATATTAAATATGACTTGCTGTTTTGCATTCAGTCATTTAGGAGCCTATATCATCCAATAGATTCAATTACAATGTATTTAATTTGATCAACTCATTGAACTCATTAAATTAATTGTGCATTCTCTCGTTATATACCTTCATTTTACTATATACATACTTTTGCTTTAATACATACCAGACACTGAGGGTATATGTATATCAAAGCATCATCTACAATAATAAAACTATTTTACCATTAATGTATTAATATAAATAGACTTGCAAAATATTGAAAATTTTAAAATTATTACAACTATTCTATTTGGAGTTTAAATAATATTTTGAATGCACGTTATTGTTTTCAATATTACAATAAACAACACCTCAAATAATGGTTATTCTGAAAAGCCGTTTGGTAAATATTCAGAAAAATTCATTAAATGTGGTGTATTGGGCTTCGTATATTGCTCATGGTGCATGGTGCATGGTGCAAACTATCCATGGATTCAATTTAGGAACTCTAATTATTTGTAATATATATATAGGATTTAAATACCAATTTTAATTTAATTCACAACATTATTTTAATTTAGTTTGTCTAAAATAAAAATACTTAAAATGTTTTACAAATTTATATAACCTTTCACCTATACAGTCCTAAATTATTATATTTTATCAAAATAATAATCAGTTTTTTTTTAAAATTTCAAATACAATGTTATGTGACAATGATGTCCTATAATTTAATAATAAAACAATAACGGTATCATTATTATTTGATTGTTTATTTGTTTACACAAGCGAATCCTAAGAAAATATACATTTACAGATTGTTACACATCGTAATATTATGTTGTTATCTATATGTATATTTTAGGGAAGATCCCCAAAATTAATTTATTATCATAAAGGATAATATAATATTAGCATACATAAATATTATATTCAAGTAGGTATACAATGGTCCTTTATTAAAGTATAATACAACAATACAAATTTTCTTTAAGTTTTTTGAACCAAAAAAAAAAAAATAACAGAAAGCAAAAGCAAAGAAAAATAAAAGCAAAGTGTTTCCTGAAAATTGTGAATATTATATAGAAATGTAAGTAATATTGTCGTATTTACATATTCAATTTAAAATTAAAAATAAATACAATACCTAAGTAATAGTATCCATCTTATTTTTACAATACAGGTGTATACGAAATTTGTTTTCTTAGAATTCATATAGAATAATAAGATTACGAACAATAGAAATTGTTTTTAAATAATATTAAAAATATTTTTGTTTTTAACAATTTATAAATTTAAAACTTGCATGTAAACATCACCTCAAAATTATATAGAAAACAAATTATTAATAACAAAACTAGCTAATTCTGGCGTAGCATTGCCTGCCCAGCATTAATATTCCTTTACTGCTCATATTTATTTAAGTCAAAACAGAGCTTTCTATTTCCGCAACACAATTAATTTTTATTAGCATATCGTCCAATTTAAGCACAAACATTTTTTTAGGGTACATATTTCTCTAATCGCCTTGTTGTTACATCCGTGGGGTCACCGATTTACAACAATGCATTTTGTTTTAAAATTTTCTTTTGCATACAACAGAGACACGATGTGAAAATGAAGAAGATGGTAATTTATGGTAGAAGAAATAATCAATATTGCCCTGGATTGTCCTCTATCTTGGTACTGGTATTTTGCCAAAAAAGAAGGATTTTTAACAAATCTAGTGAATTTTTATAGTGGACGAAGTAAGATTTACCACCATGGCAGCAATAGGAACATTTTTTTTCTAATTGTCAATAATTTGCTTTACAAAATTAACATTTATTTCAACTTAAAGATGTTGCTCCGTCGGCCAATTAAAAACATTTTGGGGTGGACAATCAAAGACACAAACCAGGGAAATTAAAAAAAAAAAAACAAATTAATAAGTACTTTATGTTTTAGGTGTTTCTAAAATTGTTTTATTAATTTTATAATGTACTTCTAATTTGGAAAAGCTTCATATTTTATTAGTTTTATAATGTTGTGTAAATATACGAATAAGATGTAGATATAAATATATCATATATAAGGCATGAAATTAACATCGTTGACATCGTGGACTCCACAATTTAGATTTAATCAACCAAAAACATCATTACGGAAACACTAGAAATTTTGAGTACCACAAACGACTTCAAAAAGTAATAAGATCAAAGCTAAGAGCAGCGATAATTTACAAAATCTAAATGATGATTTCAATCTTCATAAAAAGATCAAGGATGCCGCTGGAGGTCATCGTAAACATAATGTATTCAAATCTAGTTGACATTTTTTTCCTTTAATAATTTATTTGAAAACTGGTCACAAAAATTTATACCTTTTAATTTTCTGAATTTCTTAATCTGTAATTTTTGCGGTAATATTTTGTAATAACGAAAGATTAGTGTAATACAGGAACATGAAAATTTTCTTGACGATATCCATTCAAACCACAACTTCAGAAAATTACGTCCCTTCAGAACATTTTTGATATTGACTCTCACTTAATGATAAAACATAAATAATGATCGTATGTGATGGAATCGGTTCAAGCCCAAAACACTGAGCACTTTTCCTTTTATTTTACTTCAATATTAATTTAAGAATTGAATTGAATTTACAGAAAAATTTATAGAAATAAAGCTGGATTATTATTACAATTTTCACCATCTACACCAACAAAGTTAAGTGTATTTTAGTTTTTGTTGTATAATTTAAATCCATAGATATGATCTTTAATTTTGTGTGATCTTAAGTAGAGATTTATTATTAAAAAAATTGGAATAATATGGTTTCCAAGGAATTTAACTACAGTGGTTTAAAAGTTTTTTTGAATGCAGAACCCAAAAAACTTGTTTTGATAGAAAATTTTCTAAAAGTGAATTTATTAAAATGGGATTGCCTCAAGGATCAATTTTAGGTGTTGTATGAGTGTTTTTTTTTTTTATATATATAAATGATATTAAATCGAGTATAAAATTTGGTCAAATCATTTTAATAGTGGATGATGCCATTATTATTGTACATAACGAGAAGAAACATTGAAGATTGTTGTCATAAAATAAACGAAGATCTGGCTAGCTAATTTTTCAATATGGTTGCGAATGAATAAACTTAAACTAAATTTAGAAAAAACGAAATGTATGGTAGTAAATGATCGATCCAATAGTTTAGCTAATATATTATACTAGCTTTGTAACCCGTCATAAATGACGGAAGCAAACTAAATCCTAGTTTCTTTTTTTCTTTCATTAGATTCTTTATTCCGAAATTACAGTACTTATGTTTATATCACTTTTTAATTTTCTAAAACACATAAAAGAAATATTTTTTTTGTAGTCAAAACTTTGCCAATTTTTTATTTTTTTTATTTTGCGTAGGCTGGTGGGGATCTTCAGAAAGATACAATGAGCCCCGTAGCTTGACACTGTATGTAGGATTCTTACCTACTAAACCACACCCTTCCTTAAAAAAATAATTTTTTTTGAGTGAAGTGAGTTACGCACACAATAATGACAAAAATAAAAGGTATAATCAGGTATAAGTAGTATAATGTATATAATATTCTACAATTCAAATATGCTGATACACATGTATATTATTAATAGATGAATATATTCGTTCAATATATTTTCTCTCTTGTTAATGGAAATTATTTTGATTGCTAGTGTTAGTACTTTTTGAAAATTTCATATATTCATATATTACAAACTACTGCTACATTTTCAATATTTCAGAAACATGAATAATTATTGTTTTTTTTCAAACAATTTAACAACAATACTTTTCTGTGTAATAATAGAATACGGTAATAAAGTAAAAGAAAGTTTAAATTGAAAAAACATTGTTATTTTTATTAAGATTGATTTTGATTCCTTTTATTTTATTCATACACAAAGATTTTACTAATTTTCTATTTAAGAAAACTATATTTGCCTAACACTAATCTTTTTTTTTTTTATATAACAGAAAAAGAAGTACCATACCAACAAATTTGTATAAAATGTTTGTATTTTTGGTATGGTATACTCGTACTCACTTCCATTTAGTTACAATTCGTTAGTTGGGTTCCATTTAGTATAAATTATACCGTATTAGCGTTATTGTGGCCTCTGGGAGAGCAAATTTAAAAATGGGATCTTATTTTCATATAAGTTTTGTCTCTTGTATACTGTATAGGGATCTTATTTTGCTATATGAATAAACTGCTATTATGGTATTGTGTTATTTTTAAAAAAATATTCAAAATTTTGTATGTAAATTGGTAAATTTTACAAAAAATACAAAAAACATTTTCATCAATAATATTCAATTTAAAAAAAACAATGTTTTATTATCCGACGTAGAAGTAGAGTTTATTATCCTACTCTACTTCTATCAAGTTCTATTGATTGAACAGTGAACCTGAACAGTGAAGTGAACAGTGAACACTTAACACTGAAAATAAAATAATATTTTTGGAATGGAGCATACAGAACATACAGAATACAGATACAGCAAATAATAAAAAAAAAAACAAAAAAAAAAACAAAAATAATTTTTTTGAGTGAAGTGAGTTACGCACACAATAATGACAAAAATAAAAGGTATAAGCAATAAAGTAGTATAATGTATAATATTATACAATACAAATATGCTGATACACATGTATATTATTGTGTATAATTTTAAGTGATAAGAATAACCTTTGAGTGAATTATGTTTTGTGTTTTTGCTAAATTCTCTTTGCCTTTTGGTTATTATACCATATTAAACTATTCATTAAATTTCTATTAGTCCTTATTATTATAAATCAAAAAAATTGTTTGTTTTATTTATATTATTATTATTATTTTTTATTTTTCCTTATTATTTGCGAAGAAGACTAACATTAAATTAAAAAAATTTAGTTCAAGCAATCAATTTTTCCTGCAAAGGTTCAGCATGGTAGACAGGGGTTAAAAAAAAGCACCAAAGCAATTTGTATATATATGCATTTGTACACATATGCAATTTGTGTATGTGTTGGAGCGTTCCGTCGAACTTACAAACATCCAGATAAATGCAGAATAATATATATATATATAATAGTTAACATAAACTTCGAAAAAGTAAATGTCATTAAATATTTGGGTGTTATGATTGATGATAGATTAAATTTAGATAATCATGCAGATTATGTTAGTAACAAGATTGCAATAAAAATAGGGTATTTAGGTACAATAAGAAACAAACTTACCAATAAATGTGTGATAACTATGTATAATACAAGAATTTTACCACATTTAGACTTTTTGGGCATCGTTATTATTTTAATGTAATGAAACAAAAAAAGATCGATTACAGATACTTCAAAATCGAGCTATGAGAATTATTTTGAAATGTTCAAGAAGGTCAAACGTAAAATTAATGCTGGGACAAAGATTAAGCTTTAATACATTGATTTTCATATATAAGATAAAACCTAATATGCTTCCTGATTATTTATCGAGACTTTTAAATTATGTGGGTGAATCAAATAATCATAATCTAAGATCAGCACATTTATTCAGACTTCTACTTTTTAGAAGAAACAACACCCAAAATAACTTGTTTCGCAAAGGTATATGAATCTGTTTAATTCTTTGCCTGAGGTTATTCATAATGTTGATAATATTAATGTTTTTAAGAATAGGTTAATAAGTAATAATAATTCATAATGAATTTTAGTTAATTTTGAATTGTTTTTCTTTTATTTTTATTTCTTATGATTTTGTAAATAATATTTATACTAATAAATTTGAATAAAAAAAAAATTTAAATCCATAGAAAATTTTTTTTTCTTTATTAATTCATATATTTCTGATTTAATTTCTAATAACACATTGATGTTTATACTCATAGACTATGAATAATTCACATTTTTTTTTTATTTATATATAATTTATATAATTTCAGATTGATATGAAAATTCGGTGACCTAAGCTTTCGCTGTCTGGTTTTATTGTTATGAATTTTACAGCATAATTATCATACTTGTAAAATTCTTATGCTTATAAAAAATAATGTTAAGTTAATGAGTAAGAAAAAGAAAAATTAAACAAAAAAATTTTAAAAATAAATAAAATACAGAGTGATCAAAGAAATGAATGCACATTCTTAAAATCCCCAATATTTATGATAGATTAAGTAATTCTCTAATTTTATTTTTGACGATATAAATATTTTCAATATTTTTGATTTCATTTGATAACTCGTTATAGATTTTAAGACAGTTATATACATATACGCAATTATTTCTTTGCTTTTCAGTTTTAAAGAATGTTAAATAAAAACTAGTTTTGTTGCGTTTATTGTGATTGTGTATGTCAATATTCCTATTTAAAATGAAATTATGCTCTATATTGTTATTTATTATCTTGAATGCAACCATATATAGTTCTTGCTTACATATTTTATTGAAAGTGATATATTTTCCTGAATAGAGCATATGAGTGGGGTGGATTGTAGGATAATTATGTATGATTTTAATGGCTTTTTTGATAAGAAGATCAATTTTGTTTAGATAGCTTTGTTGAGTTCTGTTCCAAATAGGATTAACGTAGATTACATTTGAAATAATATATGCCGAATAAATGATGTATATTTTTTCAATCGTTCTAATAAGAAACCAAATGGTGTTATTTTTTTGACAATGTAGTTAATCACATACTCATCACATCTTAATTTTTCATCTAGTATCAACCCAAGATATTTTTAACTTTTAACTACTCCAATATATGTATTATTATATATGAATGTGGTATTGATAAATTTTTTATTGCCAAAGAGCAAGATTTTGGTTTTATCGACATTCATTAGTAGTCTATTATTTATTAGCCGTTTGTCAATAACTTTTAACTTTTATCGGATATTGCAGAACAAAGATGGTTGTTACTACTGTCCGAATATTTAATGACAGTATCATCAGCATAAAGCTGAATAGATCCCAGTAGTTGAAGACGTGCTAAATCGTCTATATAAATTTTAAATAAATCGGGTCCTAAAATAGAGCCTTGAAGAACACCTATTTTGATCTATATCGCTCTCGTTGCTCCCATTACGAACACATTGCATTCTGTTGGTTAAGTATGATTCGAAAAACATTTTATGGCTACTATTAAAGTTAAGTCTAGAAAGCTTACTTAATAACACCTTAGGATCTACACAGCCAAAGGCCTTTCTTAGATCAATAAAAACACAACCAGGTTATTTTCTTTCAAACATATTTTAGATGATGTATTCTGTTAATGTTAGGCAAGCTTCCGTAGTATTTGAATGCTGCTCAAAACCATATTGCTCTGGATGAAGAATATTATTACTTCTTAGGAAGCTAGTTAACCAATTTTTTGTTATAGTTTCAAATATTTTAGAGAATACTGGGAGTACAGAAATTGATTTGTAATTAGATGGATCAGTGCTATCACCTGATTTGTAGATTGGTGTAACGATTATTATTAAGTAGGATAGTAATGGAGAACCGAATATATTATCAATACTGTATTAAGAAACACCAGATTTCAATGGACTAGGTATACCAATTATTGGCTAATGAATTTTAATACAATAATATTACCGGGATATTCCAGTTCTGGTTGATAAAACATAGCTGATAATGTTAAGTACTCAATTATTTAATGTACCAACCAAGGGATTACAACCCCGTAGATTTTCAATTATTATTTAGAGAGTATAGAATTTTAATAATAAAATACAATATCAGAAAAATATTGCATACTCAAAAAGTAGTAGACGAAATATGAGTATAAAAAGCATATAATATGCTAATTTTGTGAAATTCTAAACAAAATATTCAACTATTTTCAACAATATTAAATATATTTTGAATTATGATATAAATATTTTGTAATATTTCTGATAAACGAACTACCAATCAGCGGTGTACAACAGAAACCCGATTGTAGCCACAATCGCTATTTTTAAATAATTTCATTCGCCACATTAAAAATAAATATAAAAAATATGTTTTTTTATTAACGTTTTTTTAAAAGCGAGCCCACATTAATAAAACTGACTCTTCGTTTCTATGATAATCGTTCTGGCTTTGAAGCAAAAGCATATCTGATTCAAAGTTACACCGGTCCAAACTTAGCATGTTCGCGATATCTGCACATAATTGGGAATTGGTGATGTCAAAATGGAAAGGATCTTGCATGAGTTGGAAAGCCGATCTGAATTTTTCAATATCAACAAAACGATCTTCAAATTTTCCTTGCAATTCCTGCAACCATCCGGCATAACGCTGTCTATTAAAATTAGAATCTTCTTTATATTTTTCCATATTAACGAAATGCGTGAAATCAAGATTTTCCATGTGAATTACAAAAAGTTTTAACTTAGACATAAATTCTCGTACATACTGCGCTAGATCACATATTAGCTTTTCTTTTCCCTGAAGTTTTAAATTCAACTTATTAATATGCAATGTTATGATGGCGAGAAACTGTAAGTCGCACTGCCATTCATTTTTTTTCGATTATAGAATATTTTGTAAGCATTTCTTTTGTTTCAAAGAAATCTACAATAGGATTAATCAGTGAAGAAAATCATTGCAAAACTTTTCCACGGCTTAACCAACGAACATTTGTAAAATACACAAGATCATTGAATTCAGTGTCATCAATTTCTTTCAATAGCTCCAAAAACCGACGATGGTTCATAGCACTACTTCAATAATTAACAACTGTATCCATCACATTTTTAAAAATGTCAGTCCTGGATAATTGAGCACAAATATTTTCTACATGTAGTATCATACAATGGAATGAAGCTACCAAAGATACGTTAGTTGGTTGTTTCAAAACACCTACAAATCCAGATTTCTGTCCAAGCATTGCTGGAGCACCATCTGTCGTGACGGATACCAATTTGGTTATATCTAATTGAAAATCTTGAGCGACACTTTCAAAAGTTTTAAGAATATCTATACCTCTGGTACGGTCTTTCATTCCACGAATTTTTAACATTTCTTCATATATTTCAAAGTCATTCGATACAAGACGTATCCAAAAAATTATACTGTACAGTATCTCGGATATCACATGATTCGTCCAGTGCTAAAGAAAAACATATACAATTTTTTAAATGTTGTAACAATTGGCTATTGATATTTTCCATCAAGTCTTGCATTCTACGAGTAATAGTTTGGTGGCTTAATTGCATATTTTTTATTTTTTGTATTATGTCATTTTTCACATTTTCTTCATAATTTTCGAGTAAAATTTCAATAACAGACAGGATAATTTCTTTAACTAACTCGCCGTTCGAAACAAGTTTTCTTTTTTGTGCTAGAATCCAAGCCGTTTTATAACTGGCTAAAGTTACAAGTTCGTAGGTTGTTAAAAACCGTTTAAAAAAGTTTTGGTGCGTATTTAAATTTGACTTTAACCGATTTATTTCGTTAGCTCTTAATTGTTTACCAATAGGAAACTTCTTATCAAACTCACTATGTATTTGTTGATAATGCTTTTTTAAACTGTCCACTTTGTTGTCAATGAAATTTTTATTACATAATATACATACAGGTTTTTGGTCTTGCTCCATCACAACAAATTCTAATTCCAACTTATTATTAAATTTTCGGCAGACTTTTTTCCAATTCCGTTTTTTCTTTTCTAATTGAGTTGAACTATTTGCTTCTTCTTCTTCCTCAGGTGGATTATTGGAACGTCGCTTAAAATATTTATCCATTTTTATGGTGGATTTTTTTTATACAAATTAAAAATATTAATAAAAATTGCGATTCACTTAGTTCGAAATTGCAAGAAATAATGCGCGATAGTCAACTTAAAATAATTCATAAATGGAAAATAAATACAAAAATGCCTACTATGATTGTTAAAAACCTGGTAAACAATTTGGGACAAAAACCTTTAAGAAATTGGTTTATAAAATAATTAAATTTGGTTTAGAAACTAGTTAAATTTTTTTATTACTCAAAGAAAAGAAATATAGTTTTTCGTAAAAAAATTTCAGTCACAGTACATTCGCCACATTCACATACTCTATTCGTCACATGTGGCGAGTGGCGATGGTGTTGGACACCGCTGACCTAAATGATGTCAAATTCAAGCCAAAAAAAATTTATAAGCTTACTTTTTAAAAAAAAAAAAGAACATATAAATAAATAAAAATAAATAAAAATAAATAAAAATAAATAAAAATACAAATAAACAGTTTTATAAATAATGCTAAATTTGAAACAAAAAAAAAATTATATTAATAAAAGCGGAAGTTTATCTAAAACCATTAAAAATTTTGGAAGGTCAACACAATATCATAATAAATAAACTAAATATAGAAGAAAATGAAAATTTCTTTAAAATAATTTTTGTTGAAAACTATCTAAATATAATAAAAAACAAAAATTTATTTTTTGTTCTATTTTTGAAAAAAAAGAAAAACAAAAAAAACAGAAACGGAAATTCTTTTTCACATCTTCTTGAATCTTTAAACTTTTCTCTTTAATATACGATGTTATTTATTTATCCTGTTTTTTGTTTTTTTTTTTTTTTGTTTTTTTCGAACAAACATCCTGTCAAAGCTTTGTCTTTTTTATTCTTTAATTTTTTTTTTTTTTTGTTATTGTTGTTTTTCTAGCATAGTTCCATGTGAGAAAATTTTATTAGATATTAAAGAATTTTGTGAATTTTTTTTTTATTGATTTTGACAAATTTTTGAAAAAGTTACAAAAAAAAAAAACAGTCGCATTTTAAAAATTTACTTAAAGAGAAAGTTTCATAAAAGTTTTTATTTAATTTTTGTTTTACTTTTAGTTTGTTTGGCAAATCAACATTAACATTTTTGTTTCATGAGTTAGCAATTTCTAAAAATTTTAAATTTCATTTTTGATACCTACCTACTTTTTAGTAAAATAGACAAAACAAAGAAAAATGGAAATGTTAAAAAAGTAAAAAATTCTAGATTTAAAAAAAAAAGAAAAACAAAATTATTATTCGAAATTCGAATTCAATTCTAAAAAGTATAATTTAATTTTTGTGCCACTTTCACTTTTTAAAGTTGAAGAGGTGTTCAAGGATTTCTTTTAGTTGTTCACTACTGAAATATAGTTAAAAAAAATATTTTTACATTACTTTGGTTACTGTGAAGAACAAAATAGGAATTTCGCTTAAAATTCCTTCTCTTATTAGAGACTTACGTAGTAATAGGTTTAAAATAAAATTTTACTTTAATATTTTATTATAAGATTTTTAAAAATGTTGAAACACAGTCAGCAGTCGTTATCGTACCGTAATCATTATCGTTATAGGATGTACTGAAATTTATGCTACTAAAAAATCTATTTTACTCTAAAGTGTTGTGTTACAAAGTAAAAATACTTTGTTACAAAAGCCTAATAAGGCCTATATTAACATATGTGTACCCCATATGGTTTAATATAAGCGCCTTAATAATGGAGAAATTACGATTATTTGAACGCAAGTGCTTAAGATCTTGTACAAATTTAAATAGAAAAACATCAACGGACTACTTACACTATTATTCAAATAAATCAGTATATGAAAAAGCAAATATAAATATATTTATTATCCGCCTCATACGTAACCACATACTTTGTAGTAGTGAACAATTATCTAATTCATTAATTTGCCATCCTTGGTTCGTAGATGACTAATATATTAATTCATGCCTCCTCACAGGCTTTATTCCGCCAGAAGGCTTCATACTTCTGGACAAGAATAATCAAATCGAAAATAACGAGTAACGTAAATGTATCTATCACCGCCCTAGTACATTATGCCGCCCAAGCCCTTTTTTTGTAAATACAATACTTTCACGCTTTATATTCCAAATTTATTTTTGAAATAAAAAAAGAATATTATTTCCTCGTTGTAATGCAAAATAATGCACATTTGTATTCATATTAATAAATAAGTTATTGATAGAAAACTAAACTAGGTAGACATTTTAGTGAAAATATTGGTTCAAACATTTAAAATTTTTTTTAATTTGTTAAGACCATAATAATTAAACTATGATGTTCACTTATTTATTTTATTCAAATAATTATAAAAGATATATTATTAAATAGATTCTAATACATACTTTCTTCAATTTAAAAATAAAAAATATATACAATTGCTAATTAGTTTTGAGCGGGAATTAGGGACACGTAAATTTATGTTGTACGTATTTACGATCAACCGGGCGGAATTAGGAAAATGATATATCGAAATAATTGATTAAGATATTCAACTATTTTTGTTTATATAAGGATGCAACTGGACAATTTTAAATTGAAATCGAACAAACTAACCTGGACCTAATTACGACCTATAAATTTAATTTCACATATGTGTTTTTTGTTACAACTAAATTTTGAGTTTTTATAAAAATTTGTATGAAAAAGTGGGTCGGTAATACGTTCAATATGTCCTAATTCCGAACTAAATATGTAGGTGTAAGCTATTTTCACTAAATTCATACCAAGTTTATATTTAAAGAAAAAATTATATTTTAGTTGTTGAAAATAAGCAAATATTTTCCTTTTATTAGTAGACGAAATACGCGTATCCTGTATGATAAGCATATTTAGTAAAATTAAAAGAAAAATATTCGACTATTTTTAACAATTAGATAATTTTTACTCTAAGGCTAAACTAAAGAATAAGTTTTTCCAAAACTATGTTTTACTTATATTATATTTTGTATATATAAGTTAAAAAATCTCTGGAATTATCTTGCCTTGCCATCAGAGTTTTATTAAGGCGTCCATTATAAATTATCAAAATAATTTCTTTATACACATTTCACAATAAGTTAAATAGAAGAGTGAAAGCCATGTCTGGCACATTTTGGAGATGGCCTGTAAAAGAAGATATTTTAATATATTCAAACAGTGACATAGTCTGCAAAATTGAGCCTCCAGTTTTAATGAACAGCAGAGGACAATATAATGTACCTAAAATCATACAAATAAAAAATGCCAAAACTAAGAAGTAGTAAATTTGATTTTTACTTTGTATGTATATGAAATATTTTGTATTTTTATTTATTTATTTCAAATGTGCATTGTTATAATATTTAAGTTAATTATGTTATATCATTGATTAATAATACTATAATATACTATATATAGTAATCAATTATGTTACATCATTGATTAATAATACTATTATTAATCAATGGTTATATTAAATTATTTTTTTATGTTTGAAATACTGAATCGTTGCATTGTTTAATTTTTTTTAATTTTGATATTAAAATAAATGTAACTATATTTTTATGTGTAAATAATTTTACTTACATTATAAATATTTTTTTTTTTTTTTAAATTACTTAAGTATGGCAATATTGATTTTTTTATTATAATAAATATTTTTTATAATTTAATTAAGTACTAGTTTTACTATTAATAATTATTTTAAATAGCTTTTTTGAATAAAATCGTAAATAGAGGTACTGCGAATCGCAAATAGGTTCAAAAAACGGAATTGAGTTTATATAAGGACGGAATTAGTTCAGATTGAAATTTGAAATACGTACAATCAAATTTTTTTGGCAGTTATGATATTTTATTATTTATCTAGAAAAAATTAAATTATAATTAGATGAAAATATTTTTTTTTTTTAATTAAAAAATACTAATTATTGTAATTTGAAAAAAAAAAAATTAAAAAAAGCTTATATTTTGCTTATTTTGTCAACTTAAACTAATTTTTCCTTAAGGGGGCGGAAATTGGTACATATACGTTATATACCGTTAATTTAGTATTTTACAAGGAATGCATGTGACAAAAAATTGCTAATAAATTTAAATAGTATCTCTAATTATAATTGACTAGCATTTAAGGTCATTTTATTTCGCTTCTTCTTAATGAACTCTTAATATGTAAATAAGTTGTATATACGAGCGAAATGCGCATACGGGTCAAAAAAAATTCTATTTGGTTTTATAATATTCAAACTTTTAAATAAAATATAGCCATTTTGTGTCATTCAACATCTTATTATTTGTATACATAATTAAAGGAAATTTATTCTATATTAACTTTTTTAAGTAACTGTCTCAAATTATTATTGTTTTCTGTATTTTGGTCATTTGTTGTAATCATATTATAGTTTTGGTTCAAAATATGTATATGATGTATATACCTCTTTAATTACAAAATTTTATTTTTAGCCAAATTTTATTTTTAGTGATTTTATCCATTAAATGCCACTTAGTATAGGAATATGTCGAAATGAAACAGTACATGAGGGAGCAGTATTTATGCTTCCTAAATAAAACTTACTAGCCTCTAAATTTTTATGAAAACATGATTTCTACTATAACGTGAGAAGTGTATGTCAATATATAAATTGCTTTTTTGTTAAAAACTTTAAATTTGGCTTCAACTTAAATTATAGTTACTCAGCAGGGGCCCCTAGTAAATATTAATAATACTGAACGCTTTAAGTTCGATATGTATATCCCAAATAGTAATAAGTTGATTAATAATAAACCATATTTCTGGAAACAATAGATTAAGTTAGGCTAAGTTAGATAGTATTAGGCTTAGGAAGTAGATTTAAGCTAGCTTTAGTTTAGTTAGTATTAGACTTAAGAAGTAGATTTAAGTTTTAATTATTACAATTTAATTTAAAATTTGTTTTTTTTTTGTGTTACATAATTTTTTACCAATAACTAAATCATATTATTTTTACTTTAATCATCTTAATCGTAAGCTATAGTTTCCTAGTTATAGTCCAATTTAATATCTAAATCATACTTATGAACTAAATAATTATTATTAAGTTAAATGGGGAAAGCTGCCGCATGTGGCAGTCATGTACATTTTAAGCTAGATTTTAAGAAAAATTCATTTTTGTTTTGTTTAGAATTAAATATATGTAAATAATAAGAATAAATAAACCAAACTTTGAAAAAAAAAAAAGAAAAGGATGTACTGCAATATTTTATTGTTCTAAATATTCCTGCAATTCAACGATCTTTGGTTATTTGTCCTGAAATTTTTTCTTTCCAATTATGTTATGAATCCAGCATAATAATTCAAGGATATTTGTAAGTCAGAGTTTGACTTATAACACAATTACTATATTTATTAGTCATTGTTGAATTTAGTCCCGTTGTTTTTACAAACATATATCTATTTGGTTTTCTCTATATTGACAGTTAAATCGTGCAATCATATCCAAATTATATCTTTCAATACATTATTTCGATACAGTTGATATTATTTGTTGTATAAATTTGTACAGTATGTGATGATTTCAAAATATTTTACTTCAAATTTATCTAGTTATGATAGAGTTGTAAACAAATGGTTAAAAAATCAAAAACTCGGCTTAACTCATTGCTCAATTCAAAAAACTTCTCTCAAACAATTGAATATCACTCAGAATTTCAGTTCAATCAATTTTAAATCTAGTAACTTTGTTCAAAATATGACCGGGCTTATATTGTAAGTGTATCCAAGGAATTTGCAGACTCAAAGCTTGAGCTGATTTATATTGAGCAATGAGTTGATTTGTTAAATGATAACAAATGACTTGTACTATTGAACATAAGACAAAATTTAATAAATTTATTTTGTTTTTATTTTTGTTTGCCCAGTTATAGAGGCCTGAACTTCTCTAGAGCTTAATCCACAAAATAGCAGAATAACGTAGTTAAGTTTGTATAACTAATTCGTGTAGAATAACAGAATATTGTAGTCTAACAATGTCAAAAAAACAAAAATTCTAATTTATTTATTTATACATTAATACACAGTATGACTATAATTAGTCTCTACAAATTGTATAATCTAAGTAAATGTATAGAGTATGATAACAATACTAAAACAAAATCAAATTAAAGCAATACAAACTAAATTTGCAAATTATAATAAAACTACAACTAAAATTAAATACTAAATAATTAACTATGAAGATGAAATTCAACATCTCAGGCTAAATTAGAGATGGTTTCAGCATCTAAAAACACTTAAAATACTTCAACTGAACGATCGGTGGGTTAGAGCACACTTTATAGCAATTCAGCCAGGATATTATTTTAACAAAAACAGATATCTAAATCTATTTTAATGACGAAAGATATTTATTGAGGGGGATCTCGGAAATCTACCGAAACCGACTTTATTATAAATATAAGAAACAAACGCGATATATATTATATTAAACAAAAAGTAGATATATTTAAAATTTAAATAATTATTTAATGTTCAGTCAAACTTAGAGACATCAGTAATCCTATCAAGTTTACAACGATGACCTGGTACATGAATTGAAAATAATATTAAGTTTAGTAATATCATTAGCACTCATCAAAGAGTAAACTAAATCGCAATACAAAAATTGTGACAGATTTAACTAATCTGCACTTAGTTCTTAATGGAATAAGAGTAGTAAACTTCCAAAGCTTACATAATCCTAGTGTATCCTATACACTCATATGTTTGCCATTCGAATAATATGCGATCGAACAAACTTAATGTTTTATTAAATACAACACCCACATTTTTAGCATGATCAACAAATAGAATATTTTTATTATTCAGTATTAGAGGTGGACAATTATAGGCTAAGTCTTTAGAATATAACAAAATGGTTTGTGACTTAGAAGAATTCAGAATGAGTTACTTAACAGCTTCCGGCTCAAGATTCAGTTTGGCCATATAATTTGTAAACTGAGCCATGGGGAAACTAATATAAATCATATAAATGCGTCATCATTGATAAATACACTGAATAGAGGGGGACCTAATATAGAGCCTTGGGGTACACCACATTATAGAGAGCGGTTCAAGACATAGTTTTGAATTAAATTAACAACATATGAATGAAATCCAAAATACAGTACCATCTTGTTACATAATAGATGATGATTGACACAGTCAAATGCATTAGAAAAATCCAATAACAACATAATGGTAGCATATTTTTTATTCATTGTGAAATAAAATTAATCTGTTCTATTTGACGATAAGCAGTGCAAGTGAATGTAAGCAGAAGGACATCACAAGATTTATTAACTACTTTGTCAAAAAAGAGGAACTATTACAAAAAACTGAAACACAGTCCTGGAATCATAACAGATGTGAGTACATACTTAGATTTTCTCATAAATTTAAGTAAAATTTTTCTGTACATTTTTTCTGTATAATTTTTTTTTTTTTGATTCATCTTAGACAATAGCCGCATACGTCAAACTTCATTAAAAAAAAAAAAATTTAGCATTGTTTGTGTTCAAAAAGAAAAAGAAAATTCTGCCGAAAAAAAAGAGAAAATTTGAATTTGTAATTGAAAAACAATTTTGAAAAAATATTTAATTTCGCTACATCACCTTTCAAATATCTATAATTTAAAATAATAATAATAAATATTGGCTATGAAATGGTTCAGATAATTCTACTGTACATTTTTCAATTTACAGAAATACTATAATGATTTTTATAGCACAAACAATCTAAAAACTTCTTAAAATCTAAACTTTTTTGAATTCTCATCAGCACTAAGTTTAATATAAAAATATTATATTATAAATAATATAAAAAAATATTTATAGAATAAATAAAGTACTAAAAATTGAATTATGAATTTTTTAAAGTTTAAATGAACACTTCATTGGGGAAAAAAAAATTGTTTTGTTTTTTTTTTATCTGAAAACTCAAAATTTTTCTAAAAGCATTTTTTTTTATAAATTTGTAATAATAAAATAATAATAATATTTTTATAAATAAAAGATATTTAAAAATAATTTAGAATTTTTAAAAATACCTAATAAAGAATAATATTTTAAATAAAAATATAGAAAATTTATAATTGAATAGAATAATATTATTATATTATTAATAATAAAATTTTAATGAAATGGATTCATAAATACAGATCCAAAAATGTTTTTTAATAGTTTTGTATAACCTAATTTTTTTTATAAATAAAAAAAAAAAACAAATTCAATAAAAAATTGTTGTATAAAAATTTAATATGAAATAATTTATAATTTTTGAAATATTATTTTATTTAATTTATTCCAATATTATTTTGCCAACATCACATGATACAGTTTTTGCTTAAAGTATAATTTTCCTCAAATTAATGCCATCTTATTAAACTTTGAAGAAAATTAAATGATATAAAAACTAACTCATAATCTTTGCTAACTACACTTTTGTACACAACTCATATTTCTGCTAAACTCTCTTTTCAGCTCAATTAACAGTTCTCTCAAATATAGATTCAGTTGAAAACTTAAACGAAGTCAAACATAATCTACTCAAGTTGACTATTAAGAAAGAAATATTATGACAAATTCGGAGTAAAGATGATTATATGAGTGATGCATAATTATTTATACTGTAGTTGTAATTCAATAGTAAAATATTGAATTGGATTGAAACAAAAATTTATGAGCTACACTTGAATTAAAAATAATTAACATTAGGGAAACATAATTGCAATCAAATTGCAATCAAAAAATTACGGTTAATGTTTAAAAATTTATATTGTCTAATTAAAACGAATTTACAATTCTCCAGAAACTAGATAATACGCTTTTGATAACTTGAGCCAGAAAATATGGCTCAAGTTTTTGACTGTGTACAGTATCGAACTGTATGGAATTCAACAAAAAATCATCAAACATCAATTCAATATCATTTTAAACATTATCAATTGATATCGTCGTCACTCTGTAAAAATTCACTAAGTCCTTTTTTTCTGCAGAAACTAATTTCATATCTTATTGTTTAAAAAAAAGTTATAGAAACGTATTAAAATAATTTTTAGGCATTCAATAGCTTCTAAACAAATAAAAATAGGGCTTATTAAGCTTACATAATATGTAAGCTTTGGATTACCCACACTTTTTGAACATATTAAATTTTATTTGTTACAAAACAATAGAAGCTAGAGAGTCATTTTCACATAGTGGTAAAGAATATATCATATACACCTTACTAAAAAATATCTAAATATGAAGTAAACAATATTAGGCCCGTTAATACAATTGACTAATCGATTTGGATATAACAATAATTACTTAGACAACGTTATAAACAACAACGAATCTTACCTTAATGTTGTATACTTATCAAATGTATATTTTGCAGCCAAAGCTGAGCTGTCTCTAATTTGCAAATTTCTGATTGTTTTTTTGTCACAAGTCAAATTTTTTGTGGGTCGAATTGTATAACAAAATATAGCTGTTAAATAATATTTTTTAAATTGGAAGTTTATATACAATTTCTAAAAATTATGATAAACATAGAAAAAAATATAACAATAACAAAAACAAAAACAATATTTTGTAAATATTTTTAAAATAAAATTTTGCTACTTGATAGTTTATTTCTTTGAAACATTATACAATCAAAATTTTCTAACTTATTTTTTAATATACCCATATCATCAAATCATACACATTTTGTTCTGAATCAAAAACATTTTAAAACAATAAATTATTTTTTTTTTATCATTTTATTATCCTTGGGTAACCAAACTTTTCCCTATTACTTTCAATTCTCAATAGAAATGTTCATAGTATCTATCTGTATATTATACTTATAGGTAGGTACATATACAGAGTTTAGAAAAGTTTTTAAATCGAATAGTTGTTATACTATGATATAGTATGTATATTATATGTATATAATGTATATACATTCTGTATTATATTGACATGTATGTAGGTCTTTGCCATTTGTTTTATATTTTTTATTTATTTTTTTAAATTGAATTTATTGAATTGAGATCTGTGAACATCAAGAGAGCATTCATCTAACATTCAATTAATTGAATTAAACTAAAAAATATTGTTAGTGAATCATATCTATTTTTATCATAAATTTTTATTGAAAACAAAAACAATACAAAACAAAAAATAAAATAGACTAATATTATTACAATAAATTATTACAAGAGTCATTTTAATAAAATTCTATAAAATATCAAATTTAAATTTCAATTATAAGAATAGCATATCGTGATTATCATTGTCCTGTAACCTTGTTCGTGGGGCATAGGGCGGAAAAAAATCTTCCCATCGGCTTCTATATGTAGCTAAGCTTTTCAATTCTTTGCTGGGTACTTGCTTCGGTTAAGACTATTGCACTCAATGTTTTTCTCGGCCTTCTAACTCCCGAGTGTACACTGGGGATTCCATTCGAAACATTTTTTCAAACATGTTATTGTTGCCAGGTTTCCTCAGAACATCACCGATCTAATGTCATTTCCTGCGTCTATTTGTTTTTGCTTCATCTTTTGCCATAGCGTATTGGAAATGGTGTGTGGTCAATAAATGTTTAGGAAGCATCTAGTACTCTTTTGGAGTTTCCTGCTAACGTCTAATCAAACTTCCCATGTTTCGTAGGCGTACAAGAGAACAGATTTTACACTTGCATTGAAGATTCTTATTTCGATGCACAGATGTATGTTGTTTGCCTTTGATATTTTTGAAAAATCCTGAAAGCAGTACGGGCTTAGCTGAAACAGGCTTAAATATCCAAATGGTACCTGCCCGATACTACCAAGGTAATTGAACGTACTCACCTCTGCGATTCGCGTTTCTTCATAGAGAATGGGGCATTGTAATGAACGATTTGTGCGCATGATTTTAGTTTTATCTATATAGACTTTTACGCTCGCACTTTTTCCATACAGCTCTAGGCACATATCATTTAAATCTTATCCATTCGTATGAGATAATAATACATATCGTCAGCTACATTGGAAAGGATTATTTACAACCACAGTAGTAGTCATTATGTCATCCATATATACTACTAAAAATAATATGGGTGATAAAATACAGCCCTGCCTTACTCTCTTACACACTTTGAAGCAATTTGTCCGTTGTCCTCAATGCAAGACGCAACATCTTGCATCTTTGTAGGATTTTTTAATTATGGCTGTAATTTTTTCTGGAGTGCCTCTCCTACTTAAGTGATTCCCATATATACACGCAGTTTACTTTATCAAAGGTTTTTTCAAAATCTACAAACATGAGATTTAGCGGTGCTCTGAATTCAGTGGATTGTTTAAGGATTATTCGTAATGTTTTGATGTGATCCACACACGAATGGCCACTGCAGAAAACCTGCTTGGTATTTTTTGAGCGTAGTTTCTATTCACCCTTTAATCCTTTCGAGTATTATATTCTAGTCATTCATTTTGAGAAAACTGAGAGTCCCTACTCCGCATTAAATCTCTGTGTAAAAGCAGTTAGGGTGTTCAACCCATAGACTTGGAATTATATATAAAAAAAAATTATACTAAGTTATTGCAATGATTACGGTTACATTTCTTTGGTATTTTAACAAGAACTCCTTCCTTCTATTCGCTTGGATATTTTTCTTGTTTCCATATAGCCAAGAACAAAGGTAAAAAAATATATTCTGATATTTCTGGATTGGATTTTGGGAATTAGGTGGGTATCTCATCTACTCCTGCTGCTTTGTTATTTTATAAAAGAAAAATTGGTGATTTTATCACGTTTTAACTTGGGGCTCCCACTACGTTACCTTTAAATGATCTGCGCATTATTGGTATATGGGGGTTTGTGGATACATTTTATTTTACGAATTTTTCTGTTAACAAGCTGTAGAAATGCTCCTATAAGGTCAACAATAATATATCTATGAAGGTATTTATTTATAGCTGAAATTAACATTTTTTCTCAAACCAATACAAGTATCTTATCAAGTGAGATTCTATTCTGCTAACTTCAATGTCTGTATGTTTGCGATCACATTTCAACTTAATTTAGATTTGTATAGGCAATGGTGACAAATCCACATTATCCAGAATCATCCAGATGTGATTATTTTGGTCAAATTAAATGAAATAAATTTTACTGTCGCAACGGGGCCCATGGGCTGGAGGGAATATTTGTTGACTATAAGATAAATGAAGCTAAGGTTACTTAGAGTTAATTAAAGTCTTGTTAAATATATATTTTAAAATATTTTTATAATCTAGCTGCATCACTGAGTGATGATATTTACATGACCAATGCCACTAAATCTGAAATAAAGCAGGCCGCAGCCGCCCTTATGGTCTAATAATGTTTATTTGTTAATAATAACTTGCATTACTACCATTGCAATTTTATTTTCTTACATACTTTCAGACACGTACTGAAATATTTCTGCAAAAACAATATTATTTCATACAACTAGTCTTTGAAATTAAAAAAACAGAAACAAAAAAAAAAAGTCTAGAAGATTACAAAAGACGAACATTTTTTTAATGGAAATGTCATTCACAAATATAATTTCTTAGTCTTAACTTTAGAGAATGACTTTTGTTTGCTGAATAATTCTGTTGTACGTCTAATGTCTGTAACATACACGACAAGTAACATTACACAAATAAAAGCCTATAATAATGAATGTCATAGCAATGCAAATGATTAATTTATAATATTTTCCCAATTTAATTTCTGAAAAGCTTTTTGTTTTCGTGCAAATACCCTTCTTCACCAATCAAGAAAGAAAATCTTTTACTTAATTGTTTTGTTTATCATTCTTTAAAAAATATTTTTTTTTTTTTTAATTTCCATTCTTGTCATTTTCTTTTTTTTACATCTTAATAGTAATTTCGAAATTATTCTCTTTCACATTTTGTCTTTTATAAGAATATTCGATTCAGACACACACACACGTTATGTAGGTTGATTACAATTTCGATTAATTAAAATGAGTTTTCATAAAAGAAGTAATAATTATTATAATAAGCGAGTTGATTTAACATTCTGTATTGTGATCCTTTTGATTACAAAGTAGATGATTTTATTTATAGTCGAGCTTTTGCTTTCATAGTTTATGTCAAAATATTTCTTTATCATATACGTACGAAATGCAGCGTAATAATATCACAAAACATTTCTTTATCAAAATGTATCATTCCGGTAGCGTCTATGGATATGAAGTTGATACAAAAAATCAATATAAGTTAAAATTAGTCATAACACTTAACACTAGGCCATGTATGGCCCTATAGTGATTCCCTTAATTCTACATCAAACATGAGTTTAACCATATTGTCTGTTTCAAGCAAGTTCTTAGCTGTAATGTGGACATCCTGGGAATCAAAAATCTTTGAGATCTAATTTTTGCCAGATCTAGATCTGACTAGTTTTTGCCAGAACAGAGAAGTCGCAGACACAATGCTTAATCTACTTCTGAGTGCCAAAACCCTCGCAGTTATTAGTATTGATTGGCAAATTCCATTTATATTGTGTTCTTATTAATCAAAGAATGAAATGTATATATAGCCACTCTCCTCCTAAGTTTCTTTTAATTTTTTTTCATAGCAATTTCATAGTTTTATTTTTGTAAACTTTCAGTCAACACTCTCTGGGGGTTTTACAGGACCCATTATTATGACAATAGTACATGCGATCTCGCTTTGGATGACCGTCTCAATATTATAATAAACCTCTTTGATCATAAGTCGATTTCAATCCGTTTTGTAGCGGATGAGTCCATCGGCTACGTCGTTAGCATGTATACAGGGTAGTCCGGCTTAGTGCAAAAATAGTTTAAGAGATGATTCCTATTTTAGGAAAAAAATTGTTCTAAACAAAGGGGGGTCTATTTTTAATTTAACGTGAGCCTTACAGAAAGTCTGATATGAAAGTTGTGTATGAAAAAGTTGTAGGGATATTATATAGAATAGATTGAGCGAGTTTTTTTTTCGAGATAATCAACGTGTTTTCAGTTGATAAAAGCAAAATTTTAAGTTTGTACAGGTATTATTCAAAAACGGTAAGTCTGATATACTCATCCAACATATACCGTTAATTAATTTAAAAAAAAATGAAGAAGAAGATGTTGCTCCAGTTTCTTCGGAGCTGTAGTGGATATTGTTTAGACATACTTTTTATAATCTGATTTTCTTCTATTGCCCATGGTAAATGTAACGATAGACTTCTAGTCTAGAACAATTTTTTTTTTCTTAAAACAATCCAAGGAATTCACTCCTAAAATATTTTGCTATAAACCGAACCGAACCACCCTGTATCAGAATGTCTAGAACAGAAAAACTTACTTTTTATACTTACTCTGAAAATCTCAAACAAAATCCTACCATAACCTATGGAAAGCGATTTTCTGTCAAAACATTTTAGTGCCTTTATTGGCATTTGACTACCAGTAGATGTTAATGAAGCTTCGTTTGATTTACGATTTTCTTAAAACAAATTTTTAGTACTTTCATTCCCACTTGACTGTCACTATAGATGGTAATGAAGCTGGATTTGATTTTAGACGATAAAAAAATATTAGAACCAAATAAACAAACATTTGATGAACAGAGTTATAAAATTTATAACCATTATTTTCTTTCTAATTTAAAATATGGTCTGGAGTATACTTAGTTAAAATTCAGTTAAAAATTTTTTAAGTGTTCAAATAAGGCGGTCGGGTCCGTTCAATCTTACTTTTTTTCTTTGCACGATGAAATAAATTTTTATTTTCTAATAAAAAATGACAATAGCTCATTTTACCAAAATCTGGCACTTGGTCGTCCACTCTAGCCCGGACCGCTTCAAATATCAATGGAAAAACGGAAAAAAAAAAGTGTATTGACAAAATATTTCTGCCCGCAAAAACAATTTTGTGTTTATATAAAATACCCAAAACATTCCATGTTCTATGTTTTTTTATTTTTAGTTTTTTTTTTCATAAATAGCCAAAATACTAGGTTTACCTTTTATACCGATTAGTACGTTAGACTTGGATGGGAAAAGAAAATTAGAAAGGAGGAAGGTAGAAGGGAAGAAGGACCATTACAAACGAATGTGTTAATGATCGTCTTGAAATTATTGTAGTCATAAGTATAGAATTTATCATGTTTGGGAAACACATAAGATGGAATTCGGTTCTACATTCAGGATGTTGAGGTTATAAGTGAATTTCCATAAGGGATTTCTACAATGTAGGGATGAGCACACACTGCCCTTCGTGTTTCACGAGAGAAAGTTGATTCTTTGTACAATATAACACAAAAAAAAAAACACTATTATAACGTTAGTATAGAAAATTGTAATCTATAATACCCTGCCAAAAAATTTCAGATCATATCACAGTAATGCAAATATTCAAAGAATACAGAAAAAGTTACCAAGTAAACTGTATATAATTTTGTTTCTATATTTTGTTGTGGGTAGATTTTCTTTTATATCTATACTCAACATTATTCACCCTTTGTGATATTGCGGTGCCATGAAACGTTATTAATTGTATTTGACAATATATTATAAAGTTCAAAGAACTTTTAAAAATTTTTTTAATTAAAAATAAGACAGATTCGTAGGTGTTTAAATTGTATTCTGATTTCCTTTCTTATAAATAAAATTTTTTAAATATGTAAAAATTAAAAAATTTAAATTAAATTTGAAAATTAATCAAAAATTGCATTTATAAGTGTTTTAGCGATGCAATTAATTACCATTTGATTTGATTGATAACATTTTCTAATTAATCATTTTTGTCCTCAATTTTCTCATTTCCGTTCTAATAATCACAATTCCAGGCAAGATAATCACATCGTTTGAAATTATCAAAAGAAAAAAAAATTAAATTAACTAAAACTTATAAAAAGGCTATAATATAATCCCTATAATTTTATCAATGTAAACATCAACCACAAATCTGTAATGCTAGAATAAATTCCACAATTCAGAAAACCCATGTAAAATTTACTAGAAAAACTACAATAAATTAATTAAATATTTCTAGGTACTTATTTTTATTTTTTTTTTTTGTTTTTTCTTTTTTTACAATACATTAAATAAATATAAAATTACCACACTAAGGAATCTTTATATACAAAATAATATTATTTTCCTAATGATTCATCCAAAGAATACCAGTTGTACCTCAATTTAAAATGGTTATAATTATTCTAAACAACTTTATGGGTTTTTACAAGGTTGTTTATATTCTATTATTATTTACTTTATATTTTAATTTTAAATATTTTAAATGAATATACCGCAATTCATTTGATTTAATAATATTACAAATTCTGGTTGATGATCGTATTTTATAAAGAAATGTAAACAAAAAAAAAAAAAAGCAAAATAAATCTAACTCAGAATCAAAGATACAAAACTTTATTTTAAAATTTTATTTGTGTTTTATTTTTTTTGTTTTTTTTTTTTTTTAATTAGGATTTTTCCTACTCAACACTAAAAGTAAAAATAACAACAACTGAAAGAGAAGATTTTGTCATGATATTTGAAAGAGTTAACATTCAAGAATACTCTTGTTAATTTTCTGCTCTAGTTATTTTTTCAGTAAAGATTCCCAACAACTGGCTATTTATTGTCTTTATATATTCATATACACATATATAATATATATACATAATAATATATAATGTATTCTCTATAAATTAAATATTTTGTTGTTTTGTTGTCATCCTACTCAGTCTAAAATAATTTTCCACGAATATATATTTACATATCTATATACATAATATTTTCTATTTATATTTTTATAAATTTGTGTAAAAATAAAGACATTTAATTAATAACGGAAATAAATTTTTTTTTTTTTTTAAATATTTCACTCTAGGGAAATAGAAAGAATGTCTGATAAATATAAAACTTAAATTTAATTAGAGAAAAATAATTAAGTGGTTCCTTTAATTATATAGTCTCAGAATTTCATGTTTTTAAAATATATCAACAAAAAAAAATGTGTTTAACCGTAATACAACGGTGTGCGGATATTTTGGATTCTAAGTAAAACAATTTTTAACTATAATATTAAAGAAGATAATTTCGGTCGAAAAAAAAAACAATATGAATTATTATTATTATTTTTATTGCCTTAATACACTGGTCGGCAAACCAAGGCTCGCGAGCTTTGATAGGCTCTTTAGGTTTTAAAGTAGGGCTCTTTCATAAAAAATTTTTTGAATAAAAATTATGAATTTTTGAAAAATTTTATTTTTGAATAAAAATATTTTATGTTGTTTTTTAGAACTTTAAAATTGTTTTAATTGCTGATAAACAAAAAAATAGTTTATTTAAATTAAAAATTAACTAAATTTTTACAAAAGCACCACGCACAAAATTTAAAAAATTTGAATATTTTTATAACCGTAGTCCACATGTGTATACTTGTCAAAATAAAATCTGCTATTATCTTACATAAAGTGATGGTTTTCGTCTTAGAAACAAGTTTGCATTAAAATATATATGGCTTGGGTAAAAACAACAAATTAAAATTAAATGGAAGTGACTATCCATACAAAAAAGTGTCCAATGTTTTGAGTATATTCCTCTCTTTTTTTGCAATTTTTTATGTAAAAAAAAAACAACAATTTATAATAAAAATCAAAAATTTTGTTGACCTTTTTTAATATTTATTTGACAACAAAAAATTTTATTTTTTCCTACTTCATTGCTAGTGTTAGTACTTTTTGAAAATTTCATATATCCATATATTACACACTACTGCTACATTTTCAATATTTCAGAAACATGAATGACTATTTTTTTTTCAAATAATTTTATAAACAATACTTTTCTGTGTAATAATAGAATACGGTAATAAAGCAAAAGAAAGTTTAAATTGAAAAAACATTGTTATATTTATTAAGATTAGATTTTGATACCTTTTATGTTCTTCATACTCAAAGATTTTACTAATTTTCTATTTAAAAAAACAATATTGACCTAACACTAAATTTTTTTTTTTTTATATCTCAAATATAACAGCATAGTCATATAAGCAGCAAGTCGAAGATCTTCAATTAGCTTCGGCTTTATCAATAGCAGTTGACGAGTGTCCAATTGACATAAGTGATACAGCGCAAGTTTCGCTTTTTGTACGCTATATTTCATCCTCAGATCCTAAAGAAGAACTTTTAGGATTATTACCATTTAAAGGTCACACCCGCAGGGAGGATATTACAAATGCAGTAATTGAGCGCTTTGAAAAGCACAACATTCCACTTGATAAAATTACTTCAGTGTCAACAGATGGAACGAAAAGTATGACCGGCACGAGAAACGGTTTTATTGCTATTTTAAAAAATTAACCATGAAATACTTACTTATCACTGTATAATACACCAAGAAGCGCTTTGTGCGCGAACATTCCCAGAGGAAATGTGCAAAATTATGGAATTGGTGACAAAAATTGTTAATTTCATAATAGCTCTTAACCATCGCCAATTCAAAAAATTCTTGCTGGAAACGGAAAGTGAATACGGTGATCTTTTGTTGTATAATAAAGTACGTTGGCTGTCAAGAGGAAACGTCCTGAAACGTTTCGCTTCCATACTAATGGAAATAAAAAGTTTTCTACTCGAGAAAGATGTTGATTCATCCAGAATCCAGAATTAACAAATGATCAGTGGATACAAAAGTTTTACTTTATGGTAGATGTAACATCCCATCTTAACCAGCTTAATCGCAACTTACAAGGGAAAGGAAATATAGTTTTTTCAATGTTAGAGGAAGTTACTTTGTTTGAAAAAAAGTTATCTCTTTTTGTGCAGGATTTTGAAGAAAAAGCTTTTATTCACTTTCCAAGTCTTTTAAAACATTACCAAAAAACCAATTGTGATATTGACATTTGATATTTTAAAACAACGCTTTTGAATATGAGGAAAGCTTTTTTCAATAGGTTTGAACAATTCAGAAACAGCAAACCTACTTTAGCTTTTGTTAAAATGCCTCTTAATGCTGATGCAACTAAATTGAATTTTTCCCCGTTCAATATTGATGTTGGCAAATTTAAAATTATTGGATTTAAAAAACAAAGAATTATGGAACTCGAAATTTGAACGCCTTTGTGCTGATTTGGAAGATTTAGAAAAAAACAAATGTGAACTTGCTTCCCAGCATAAATGGTCTGCTCTAAAAGATCTGGAGAATAAGGATTTATTAATTTTTAACCCTTGGAACGGTATTCCTGATTCATATAATGAATTGAAAAAAATAGTTTTTGCAGTTCTTTCCATTTTCGGTTCTACATACATATGTGAACAAACCTTTTCCAGTATGAACTTCATCAAAAGTAAATTGAGGAGTCGTCTTACTGATGGGAATCTAGAGTCATGTCTAAAATTAAAAACAACTACATATAAGCCGGACTTAAACAAAATTTCTAAAGATATGCAAGGACATTGTTCACATTAATCTTCTTTATTAAATCTATAATTAAAAGTTATGAATGTTAAATATGTTGTGTGGAAAAGAATCAAATTATGATAAGAATTTAATAAACGTTTAATAATATATTTATTTAATAATATTTGAAAATAATAAATAAAAATGAAATTTGAACTAAAAAATTGTAATTTAATTTTGTCAGTAAATATTAGAACGTTGAAAATTAGTCTGGATGGGAAGAGGTAGATCTACTCGAACGTACCTAAGGCTCTCAGAACATTTTAAATATTGTACTGCTGAAATTTGGCTCTTTTGACTAATGAGTTTGCCGACCACTGCCTTAATGCATTTGTACATAATGCTTAATTTCATATTATATTTTATACTAGTGAACCCCTGTGCAATTGCACAGAAGCAGTTCTTTCAAGTACGATTTTATATAAAATGAAATATTTGTTTTAGTATAATTGTAGTTGTTTTCTCAATCGCTTGATTATTGAATATTTATACTTTATAATGAAATCAAAGTATTATATACCTAATACTTTATGACGAAATTAATACTAATTTCAATATAATTTAACACAATAAAATCCCATTACTCTCAATGTAGTAGATCGATGTATTTTAATTCGTTTATAGACAAAATTCTGTTATAAAAATGGTCAACAATTTGTTTGAAAGAAAGTAATAAACTTCATAAGTTCATATAGCCGATGTCGACATTAAAATATAACCCCAATTTTTTCAATAAAACAAAAAAAAAAGTCAAAAGTTAATTATTTTATTAAAAAACTGATTTATTTATTTTCTTTTTCTGTTCTTTATTACAAATATGTATATTTTGTGTACATAACAGAATAATTGCTATTTATGAATAAAATAAAGTTTAAAATTGTTATATGAAAGATATTTTATTGAATTTAATTTTTTTTATAAAGATGCAATTTTGTTTTGACTACGCCTATAGTCACAAAACGGTTATAGTCCGATATATTACTGAAATTTAGCGAATGACTATAACCGTGTTTTACTGTATATATTTTTTTTAATAATAGCAGAAGCAAGTTATGAACTAACATTTATTATATCATTTTTGAAGAGTATGATCTGATCTGATTTTTGTTTTTATGTTTTGTTTTCAATTTTTGTTTGTGTTTTTGTTTTTATACTTTTTTCTATAAGTTTGTGTGTCTATTTAAAATGACAGAATTTTTATTAAGCCTTTTTAAAAATTGTCCGTGATTGAAATTTATTTTAGAGTATAGATGTCGCTCAAGTTGGAAATAACATTAATTTATTTGGTGTAACTATTTGAAATGTGTTAATCATTCAGCACCAAGAACTTGCTAAAATTTTAATATTTTTGTGGTGTAAATAATTTACTATTTAATAATTCTTGCTTTTTTACTCACTACATCGTTCATCTTGTGTATATATTTCATATTTCATATTAGAGAATGTAAGGAATTTTTCTATCCAATTCCAGTCAAAATAATAAATGAATAAATCTTTAAAGGAAGGATCATTTCCAGATACATGAAAAGAATCGCTAATTGTACCAATAGAAAAAATCAGCAATGCCAGAAGTGTTGAACATTTTCGTGCAATAAATTTGTTACCCCTGTTTGAAAAAAAATATTGAAAAAATAGTATATAAACAATTAGAAAAATACTTAAATAGAAGCAATGTACTCTGCGAAGAACAATCTAGTGTTAGAAAAGATAATTCCACTCATAAAATTGGGTGATGAAAGAGTGAAAGAAAAAAACTAATGAAGGTAACCTTATTGTTGCCGTTTTTCTAGATTTAAATTGAAACACTGGATTGGAAAATACTAGTAAAAAAAATACAATCATTACGGAATAATTGATAAAGTAAACAGATGATTTGTCCATCTTTTAAAAACTGGAAGACAAAAAACCAAAATAGAAGACGTAGCTATATTTGGATATAAAAACAGTAGATCTAGGAGTAAATTCAAGCTTTTAAAATATATTAACGAAAAAAAAAATATGTTTAACGCTTATGCGGATGTTTGAAATTTTAGTAGTAATGCTATTTCATTATATTTACATTAATGATATAAAGGATTTGATTACAGTTTTCAAAGTTATGTTTGTTTGCTGATGACAAAATTAATATACATTGTTTTCAAACAAAACAAATAGAAGAAAAAAATGAAAATGAAATAAATAAACAATTATTAAATGAAGATATGAATCACTTACATAAATAGTTGTGCAAGAATAAATTGAAACTGAATATTTCTAAAACAAAATGTGCCTATGTGGGTGAATGGACGTGTGCAATATGTGGATGTAGTTTTAAACAATAAAAAAATTTATAATGTAGATAGTTTTAAACACTTAGGACAACTTTTCATTGACAAGAAATTAAATTGCAGATTTTAGAAGATTTTATTTGCCGTAAAATTCTAATAAAATTGAATTTCTAGCTAGAATAAGAAATAAAATAACAGAGAAATGTGCAGTTATAATATAATATTACTCTATTATTTTACTTCCTTATGGTTATTGCTGATCAATCCTATTTTTGTGCAATGAAGAAAAAATAAAAAGGCTTCAAATTTTACAAAATATAGCCACGAGAACCAGTTCTTCCAGCCGCATCTAAAATGGATGGATGTAAGTAAAAAACTTTAAAAAATTTAAAGCATTGTTATTTGTTTTTAAGATTAAAAATTGAATTGTTATACAAAGTTACGCAACTATTTAACGATTTGACTGATGGTGTTAAATTTGAAACAAATTTATACAGATTTAAAAGAAAAATTATGTTTTATTATTAAATAAATATTGGAGAATGTATATAATGAATTTAAATTGTATTTTTATAAAACTTTACTTATTAACTAATAAAGAATAAAAACAACAAATAAAAAATTATATTTTAATTCTATAATTTCAGAACTTATATTATACTAGAATTTCTACACCTTTGATTTGTACTTATTTAAACTAATCTGATTTAAATACTTAGAATAAATTTAATTTGTAAAAGTAAAAATGGCAAGTAAAAACCTTTTATTAATTTGAAAATTCAGATAGAATCTAGAATTAAGATTGAACCTAGGATGCTCTGTATAACAAATAATATTGATTTTTGCTGAATAACAATAATGAAATTATACAAAATGCAAAAATTCACAAAAGTTAATTTTGATACAAAATGGTAAAAGTGATTTGATAAGGTAATGTAAAGTAGTATTTAATGTTGACATAATTACAATTTAATTTATTGCTAACATAATCGTAAATTTAATAAAACGATAAAACAAGTAAATTAATTAAATTTGCTGCTAAAACAAAGAATGTAATATTGTATACCTTCAAGGTAATATTGCGACATAGTTGAGGAAGAACAATAAATAATAAATAAAATAGTGATAGTGAGAGGACGTGTTTTTTTAAATTTTTTTGGTCTACAATAATTTGATTATTTGGCTTATAGGTACTTCACACCTCCCCCATTAATATAATTAATTAATTATAAATTTATGGAGTGAATCAATATTAAAACGGAGGTAATCTAAATAAGAAACTAGGTATAACATAATAACTTAGTTAAAAACTACACACGAGTTGTCCACAATATTCAATTTTACTATCAACTTTTACTCTACCTACAAAATATATTTAATATAGATACCGTAGCAATATTTTAAAAATGTTTCTGAATAAAATAAAGCACTCAAAAAGCTTCTAAGTACTACCACTATACACTAGCCATAATCCTGTTATCATTATATAACCCTATTATTATTATTTATCTACTCTACATTCTGCAACCCTTGTGACTAATTTTGACAATTAATTTGTTTTGATGTTCATTTAATATACTAGTATATTATGTGTAGATTTAGATCCCCTGTAGTATGAAGATATAGATCCCCTAATCCCAACATTTAGATCATGCAATGCAATGTAATTTAATAGATGTTGTATCAACTTTGAAATCTTAAAATTAACTTTATAGTTATGTGAAAATTCTCTACTTCTTAGATTAGCAATAAAAATGTAATTTTGAAATATAAAATCTACAATGTTAGTTTTATACAATAGTTTTGCTTGACTCTTGGCTTATTAACAGTACAATTTTCTTTTTCATATTTTGATATAATAGTTCAGTGTTTTTGTTAGCAGGCTTGCTCACAACTACTTTTGAGTAATTTGTAAACAATTTTGAGTAAAATATTGGTAGTAATCCCAGAATGTTACTATTTAATTTGTGATGTGTAAAATTCAAGTTTTTCTTTGAAAATTTCCCAATATCTTACTCTGCAAATAAATATGTTATAAACATTATAATTTAATTATTTAATTACAGTTTTATTTAAATTATATTTTACTTACCATATTTAATAATATTTCAACTCAATTATAAACGAAATATCAAATAGAAATTATAATACTAACATAAAAATCAAAGCTCAATGGCCTCAATCTATTGATTTTTTATTTTACTTTTTTTTTTTACATAAATTAATATTAAAAGTTTTTAAAAAATTTCCGCTAGAAGTTAAAATCTCTGCCGGAAATTTTTTCGTAAGTTCGCAATTTCAATTTCCACATTTATATAAGCTCCGGACTTGTATAGATTTGACTACCCATAAGTGACAAACAGTTAGTGCATTCAAGTTCGGATATTCGAATATTCGAATATCCGAATATTTTAGTAAATTTCATAGTATTCGTTATTCGAATACTATCCTCGAATATTCGAATATTTTTATTGGTTTTCTTTTCAAATTTTGCTCGATAAAAATGAGCGAAAAAACGCACCCTATTTGATTTATTATCTAGCTTCTATCAGCTGTTTTAAAGAAAAAGAATTGGCAGCACGGATCTTCGCTTATCATTTCATTATTAATTGACATTTCGTTTAAAATTAATATCGTTTATTTTGAATTTTGATGGATCATCTTTTATTTTTTTTTTTGAAGAAGCTTAGCTCATAAAGGTAATTAGAAAGTATTTAATTAGAAATTCAAATAAATACCGATGTTATTTTGTTATAGCCCACATAATGTATCGTAAAAAAAAGTCAGATGTTTGGAACTACTTTAAAAAACACGAAAATAATAAGGAAGCTGTATGCCTCAAATGTTCGAGAATTCTATGTTGCAAAGGATCAACCACCACTCCTTTAATCAACCATTTGAAAATACACGGCCTCTCAATTGTAACACCAAATGTGGAAGAAGTCCTGCCGAAAAAGTCTAAAAGCGATAATAACACAATTTTAGATTTTATTAAACCAACAAATACAAAATCTCTTGGTGCAATATTATCGCGATGTGCTGCTAAAGATGGAATGTCTGTTCATGCAATAAGAAAATCAGAAGCAGTTAAAGGTTATCTTGAATATAACAAATTCAAGATTTGCTGGCATGTGAAGCTACAATATGGAAATACATTTGTGAGTTTTATAATCAAATGAAAAAGGAAATGATAGTGAAAATTGAACTATACAAAAAGGAAAATGGAAAATTTTCAATAACTGTAGATGAATGGACCGACAATAGTGCTATTAGATATATAAATGTCAGTTTACGTGCATATCATAGTAGTACAAAATCATTTGAAAATTTTGACTTAGGTTTGGTAGAAATTAAAAAAAAGGCTGATGCTAGAAACACTGAAATATATATAAAACAAAAACTCAAAGATTTCAACATTGATATGGATGTAGATATTGTTGCATCAACTCATGATGGCGCTGCGGTTATGGTGAAATATGGCAATAATATATCTGCTATTTTTCAACTATGTCATAACCACGCGTTACATAATAGTTGATTCGCTGTATAAAAATAAACATTCAGAACAAACTTATAGTGGAGAATGTTTAGAAAATGACGATAATTTATCTCCCGAATCAATTGACAGTGATAGTGAATATAGTTATAGCTCATTTAATGATGAAAATGATGACACCAAGTCAGTTGATTATAGTGATTTTTCAATTGAAAATACCAATTTGAATTTACAAATTACAGAAGAAGATTGTTTAGTGGACTTGAATACAAAACTTTATATTGTTGTTAACAAAGTACGAAAAATAGTCAAAATGTTTCGAAAGTCTCCAGCTAAAAATAACAAATTGCAAGAATATGTTTCGAAGCAAGAAAATAGAAAACTCCGCCTGCTAATTGATGTTAAAACAAGGTGGAATTCAATGGCTTCTATGATTAGACGATTTTTACGACTCAAGGATTGTATTAATCATACACTAGTTGAATTAGGTATGCCAACTATGCCTGAGAGTGATGTATTAGTCTTAAACAACTTGCTTAATGTATTGACACCACTTGAAGTAGCAGTTCAAGAGCTCAGTAAAGATAATGTAACACTCGTAACAGCTGAAGGCGTTTATAAATTTTTATTTAATTCTTTTACGGGAATTGATAATGATTTAAGTAATATATTACTTATCGAAATAAAAAAAAAAGAATGGACCAAAGAAGAGATAAAGTGTTAACCACATTACTTATATATCTTGAAACTGGAACTATACCGCGATCAACAGAACATTTTACTTATGCATCCAAAAGTTCCGCTAAAGATTTAGCAGAAAATATTATGCAAAGAATTTATCCAGCAGATCTCAATAATAATAACGATATTGACAATGGTGATGATGATGATGATGTACTGCTATCTACTGAAGGCAATGCAAACACAAATGATGATAATGGACTTCAAAAACAGCTCCATAAAGCAATCTGCTCCATTACAACGATTTCAACAAATGCTTGTGGTTTTTCTGAATCCACAACTGGTAAGAAAAAACTTACTAAAGACTTTAACTTTTTAGATGCGTTTAAAAAACGAACAGATAATTTAAATATTTTTTACAACGCCCTTATAACAATTAGTCCAACTTCAACAGCTACCGAGAGAGTTTTCTCTACGGCTGGGTTTATAAAATCAAAGCTAAGAAGTAGTTTGAAGTCAAAGCATTTAAATGCAATTTTATTTTTAAAATATATATTGAAAAAAGAGGATCTCAATTCTCAACTCAAATAAAATAATGAATTGGTAATAATTAATTTTGCGTTTTACTATGTTCTTCTTTTATTTCTTTGGTATTAGTTATGCTTTTATTGACTTTATTGGTTCTACAGTCTACTATGTATTTTGCTATTACATGAAAATACAATAATTCGAATAATATCCGAATATTCGAATATTTCAACAAAAAACTATTCGATATTCGGATAGTAAAAAAACTAGAATAATTGAATGCACTACAAACAGTGTTTGTTTGAAAGCAAGTTTGCAAGCTTAAAAAGCCTCAACTAATATCTAATAATTTAAATGTGAAAACTACTTTTTTTGTACTAAGTAGCTAATCCTTGCCATCATAATAGCATACTTACATTTTATTTTAACGATTAATAACAAATTCCGTATCCCTATTTAATTTTAAATATTTAATAATTCAAAAAAAAACTTTGATGTAAAATCATCCATACACTGAGTAGATTTTAAATCTTCTTATTGGTATAGCCAAATTAACTAATACCCTACTGCCCTATGCCAATCAGTTCGTATTCATTATTTTATTCGAAACAGATTTGATTTCAATATTCTAATTTTTCAAATATTTTATACATCCTATATGTATTATTACTCTCTATAAATAAAAAAAAATAATATTTTTATATACATGAAGCATGAAAGGGTTAACAAAAAAAAAATAAATAATATGAATTTTTTATATACTGAAAATACATAGAAAGCAATTAAAGTAAGCTTCTTGAAGATTTAATTTGAAGATTTAATTTAAATTGTCTGTGTTTAACTGTTGAATTAAAATTTATAATTATAGAAAGAAGAAAAAAGAGCGAACGAAAAATGTTCATTTTGGTTTTTTGGAAAAGTTTTTTTAATTTTTCTAAATAACAAAAAAAAATTATCTTAAATTTAATTTTATCACTATAATGTTTAAGAGAGTGGCAACGTTTGACTTTTTTTTTCTTCGTTTGACTCTTAAAAATTATTTTAAATATTCCCAATGTGTAATTTATAATAATATCATAATTTTTGAAAATTTAAGTAGAAATTATGACTATCTATCTGGTAATGTATAAGTATCTCGATTTTGTTGTTTTTGTAATTTATATGTACATTATAATTATATTATGTAAATGATAGATACAAGGGTTTATTATAGAAATATAATTAGGTATGTGATTAGTTTTGAACAGAAATTTTATTAATTATTATTGTTATGATTATTATACAATTACAAACTATACTTAGCTAAGGATGAAAGTTTTGATGGATGAATCGTTGAAACTGTGTTAGCTAAAATTTTTCGTCATGAATTATTCTTAATATGATTATGCTTGTACAAATATATCTTAAGTATTCAATGCAGTTTCTTTCTGTTTTACGACTAAGACAATATTTTAATCTCCTTTAATGTTGACAAAACTACAGTGGTAGATTAATTTTTTTCATGTACCAAGGTACATTGATTATTTATCCGTCCACATTTTATTATATTTTATGTATTTATTTTTAAGAGCTATGAGGAAAAAAGAATAAAGAGCTAAGTAAATTTACAGAAAAAAGTTATTCATTATACCATTGTCTTATTTTTTGTCGTTGAATCTGAGTTTGAATTAAAAAGTACCCCTTCCCATTTGAAAATCTCGAATTTGACCAATTTCGGCGATTTTTCGTCTTAAAAAGCTGATTTTTGGTTCTTCCCGGAAGTTGAAAGTACCACCAATCGATAGAGCACCCTCGATTTAGTTAACGAACTTTTTTTTAAATTTTATAATAACGGCTCTTTCCCCCCTCTTAAAAAGCTGATACGCATGCGCTGGAACACCGGTATAAGAAAGAGAAAATAATAATAGTTTTTTTTTATATTAATTCAATAATATTTTTATAATTATAATTCATATATAAATTAATATTTGTTTAATTCCGTTTTAAATTGAGTTTTGGTCAATTCTAGATTTTGGCCAATTTCGGCGATTTATGGTCTTAAAAAGGCGCATATTACGCATACACTGGAGCACCCGGTATAAGAAAGAGAAAATAATATTAGTTTTTTTTTTTTATATTAATTCAATAAAATATTTGTTTAATTCCGTTTTAAATTGAGTGTTGTTCAGCTCTTTAAAACTCTTCGGCAGCTTGTTGTATTCTTTAGCATTATTGTAAATAGAATCATTTGTGATACCACTCGCAATTCTATTTACTTGAAGCAAATTCGATGTTCTAGTATTGTGTTGGTGTACTTTGTACACTAACACTGTTCTACTGTTCATAGAATTGTATTTGTATTGATGGACCCAGTAAGCATTTTATGTATTTGTTTGCAGAGCATTTTTTGTATATAGAGGGCAATATTATGTTTGTTTTTGAATTTGTCTTTGTTTTAGTTCATATGGTTTTCATTGCTTTAGTTTGAATTATTTGTAATTTTTGTAATTTGGTTTTGTTCATATTTCCCCATCCTACAATTCCATATACAAAATTGAACTATGGTCTATGAAATACGCTAAAAAACAGAGCTCTGTCTTATATTCTTCTGAATATACCTGCTATTTTTCTACCATTTTCAATTTGAATATTTATTTGTCTTATCCAACTCAATTCAGCATCTATTACGACTTCTTAGTATTTATATTCGTCAGGTTTTTTGAATTTTCATATTATTGTATAGCAGATTTAATAATTCAAAATGAATAGACTTAAAATATACTTTGTTTTATTAATGTTTGTAGTCAATTTGTGTTTGCACATCCATTTATATTATTGTGGTTAGGTCATAATTCATGTTTATCTCTAAATGCATACAACTACAAGATCATCAGCATATAGAAACAGTTGTCCCTATTTTTGTTTTGTAACAATTAAAGAGTTTAAAATTTGCAATATTATTTTATTAATTTCGCTATTTTTGTTTTTAGTACAACCTAATAAATGGTTCCATACCTTCAAACCGTTTTAAAAATCCGATTGTTTATTATGAGTTCATTTTTTACATTGAAAAATCTGATTACCATTCAATCAATACAATATTCTGTATTGCCAATACAAATTTCTGTATTTCAGATTAAAATTATAACTTTTACTTTAATTAAAATTTTAAGTGAAAAATAAACGCTTATTATTTTCAACAACGATATTGTATTTGTTTCATATCCTATTATATTTGTATTGTTTTCTATATAAATGTAGTTTAAAAACAATTATATTTTTATATAAAGTAATCAAAACTATTATTCTTTTGTGGATAAAATTAATTAAAAATTTTCAAATTTGGAAGTGGCTGTTCAACACAATATAGCAAAAATTATAATGTATGTAGTTGAAAAAAAAAATTTCAAGGACATTTTGTTCTACAAGAGATGAACATTTTCAACATGAACACGTAATCAAAAATTTAGATACTATCTTATGTTTAATAGTATGTATATATACAACATTTTTCTTAAAAATTAATTCGATTATACCGAGTTATGAAAATTTAAAAAAAATTTTTTTACAGAATTGTACAAAAATTGTGTCAACATAACGGATACTTTTTAGTCAGCATTGTTTGTTAAATCTAATTAATATTAACTGAAATCAAAAGAACTACTCACGTATTTAATTAATATGAAAATAATTAAAGAGAAAAATTTTATATTGAATTTATAAAAAAAAAAAAAAGAAAAAAAAACCAACAAAAATAAAGTTGAAATCATTTCATTAGTCCTAGATAGCTATTATATTTTTGTAAATTTTCTAATTTAAAATATTGTTCTAATATCCTTGTCATTTCTATATAAACCACGAAAATTTAGATTTTTACGATTTAATTTAAATGAAAATTTTTATTTCCTTTAAATTTTTCATTACGAACGTGTTTTTTTTTTTTTTTTGTTTAAATAATAAATTATACATGAAAAACCATTTCCTCTTAATATAGAATACAAGTAAAATAAATTTAAGAACATGTTAACATGTCTCTAGAACACAATAAAAACCATATGTGGTCTGAGTATGAGGTTAAAAAAACACAGAATGTTTTTAAACTTTTTTTTTTGTTATTGTTTTTTTGTGTTTTTTTTTTTTTTTTTTTTGACCCTTTCTAATTATCCTTTTACTCATTCTTGAAATGTTTTTATCAGGCATTTTAAAGACTTACATAAAATTACATAAATGATGGTTATATTAATAATGAAAATACTTTAAAAATTTTGGGATAAATATTTTGAAGAAAATTTTTATTTGTGAATGATTGTGCTTAACTGCTCATTTTTGTATACTTATGGTGAATAGAAAAAAAAACGGAAATTTTGAAAGATTTGGAAATATACAAGAAAATATAGGAATATATGTTTGTTGTTTCTGCAATAATATTTTAAAGATATTTATTCGATAACGATGTAAATTTTCATTGAAAAATGTCATACATCGGGATCCATTTTACGCGTTAATAACATTAGCATTGAGCTCACCATAGAATATTTTAATAATTAAATTAATTTTAATATTTTAATGAGTAGAGGCATGCAAATGTAATATTTCAGTTCAACGGGCATATATTGATATACATAATATTATCTATTAAGGATGTAAATGTTTATATATCGCATTGATTATTATTATGTCATATTTTTATTAATTAATGTTTTAGTTTTATTAATTTAGTAATTTAATCTAATTATGGTTTGTGCACTTTATATTTATATTTTCCTTTGTTATTTACATTCTTTTCTTTTTCTATTTTTTTTAATTGGCTTAGTATTATTCATTTTTTTTTTTTTTTTTTCTTTATTATTTCAAACGAGTAAAATAGAAATTTTGTTATAATTATAATCTTATTCAAATATTTATAAGATAAAGTTCAATTTTATTATTAAATCTATTATTAAATCTAATAGTAACATGATCTTAAGTATAGAGAGTATTTATATTTGATTTAATAAAAAATGAAAAAGATAAAAAAAAAAGTAGTTTAGATTAAGATTAATATTATATACTAATTAAATTAAGATGTAAAAATATATGTTTAAGACCTAGCCTAAGCTGTCTGGTCGAATTGTGTATTATAAATCAATTTTTATTTTCCTAATACGTGTTAGAACGATCACATGAGTATACAATAATAATATAGAATTAATATAAAATATATGCAAAAGTGCATTTTAATTAGTTTCATACATTTTAATATAATTTTACTTTCATTTAATTTTATTACTTTATTACCAATTATTTTTGTTTTTTTTTTTTTTTGCATTGCTATTTCCATTGTTATTTCTATTGTTTTAATTACATTTTATATTTTTTGTGATGGATTGAAAGAAGTATTAAGACAAGATATAAGAGCCAGAAGAAGAAAAAAAAAAGAAAACAAAAAAAGAACAACAAATAAAAATTATATATTCCTGCTAATAGATCATAGAGTTGAAAATGTGAAAAGAAAAAAGAAAAAAAACTCAAAAATCAAAAATATACTTTTGAATGCTAAAATGCATGAATTTTAAAATGCAGTTAGTCAATCAATATAAACTACCCAATTTTCTAGTAATGTGTTACTTTGTTTTGTTTAGGTAATGTTATGTGTGCTTAACAAGAAACAAGTAATATTTTTTTTGAAGTGTGGTAAATTTTCTATTTCTTTTAACTTTGTAGGTAAGTCATTATAGGATTTTAGGCAGTTGTAAAGGCAGTTTGTTTTTTGTTTTTCTGTTCGGAATAATGGAAAATAATAGTTTGATTTATTCCTTGTATTGTGTGTATATAGATCAATATTTCTGTTAAGAATGAAGTTGTGTTTGATATAGTTATTTATTATTTTGAAAGCTAATATGTATAATTCTCTGGTGCATATAAAATCGAGGCTTGGAAATGCAGGGGAGTATAGTATGTTTGTTGGATGTAGTATTGGGTAATTATTAATAATTTTGATGGCTTTTTTATGAAGAACATTTAATTTACTTATGTGGGTCTTTGATGCTCTACTCCAGATTGGATTTAGATATGTGATGTTGGAAATAATATAGGATGAGAAAATAATAAAGAGGCTTTTTTTATCTAAGAATTGTTTCAGTATTTTTAATATGAATATATAAGGAGCAATTTTTTTACATACAAAGTCTATATGCTCTACCCATTTGAGATTAAAATCAATCACCATTCCTAAGTAATTGTAGTTCTTAACAACATCAATTTGATCATTTTTAAATAAGAAGTTGGGATGAGCAAAAGTTTTGTTTTCAAATAAGAGGATTTTAGTTTTTTTTAGGTTTATAACCAATTTATTTTTTACTAACCACTCATCGATTAAAAATAAATCGTATAGTATTGACGACTTAAGATCGGTTTCGCAATTAGTTGAATATTTTATAGCCAAGTCGTCGGCAAATAATTGCACTTTGCCTTTCAGATTTAGCCGTGCTATATCATCGATATAAATTTTAAAAAGATCAGGACCGAGAATTGAGCCTTGAGGCACTCCTTTTTATTTTTATTTTTATTTTTTGCACCCGACCAACTAAATAGCTTTTAAAAAATTCAATTTGAAGGTGGGTAAAATGAAGTTTCTTGAATTTTAATAATAGGACATCATGGTCCACACAATCAAATGCCTTTTGAAGATCAATAAATACACAGGCAGTAAATTTTCCTTGGTCCATGCTCTTGGAAATTTTAAAATTGTTAATTTTATTTATGTGATTAGAAGACTAATCGTCCTATATGTAACTGAATAAATGAAATAAATAAGTAAATTTTAAAACTAATTAAAATTTAAAAATAATTAAGATTTATTTCACGATACACCATATAATATTATTTAAGCTTCATAGCTTCAAAAATCAAAATTGTATAACATATCTAAACAAGTAGATACTAAATAATAATTTGAATGCCGTTTTTACACTCCCATTAATCCATTTTAAGTTTCAGGAGTGGTCATTCAGCTCAGAAACACATTATATTTAAATTAACCGCACGTTTTATACTTTTAATTTTGGGCACAACTCAAATTATTATTTGAATTTTGAAAGTTAAAGAAATTTTATATTTTGCAGACGGTTCAATTTCTTTTATTCATTTCTTTAAATTGTGTTAACCCTTGATTTATATTTACTTAAATTATAATATATGTAACTAGCTTGAATTAAGCCTGTAAATAAATAAATAAATGATTAAGTAAAAATAAATCAAAACGAATGATAGTTTAAATGTAAAAAGATATCGAAATACACAAATCTTACTATTTGGTATGTACTAGAAACTAATTTTTCCGATATTGTTGTTTTTAATTTTTTTGATTTGTTTAAGTGAGTTTATTGAGTGAACTGACTACAACGCTTATTTTAAAACTGTGTAGTATTACTTTAAATGGTACTTTTTTTTTTTGTTTCCTTTTAGATAACCATTATTTCATTTACGTCTTTACAATAAACATTTTGTTTGTAAATGTATTTTACATATTTTCAAAATACTGTTCATTTAGTTTTCAAAAATATTATTTTGTATGATGGGGAATGCAATATTATGTGCAGTGTGAAAATATTGCAATGAATATACAATAACTCTATTTTAAAATATTGAGCACTGGTAAAACCGTTCCTAATCTCATCTGGATTTGATTAAGATTATTTCAAGGTAATATGACAAAAATCAAAGAATTTTTTCTAAGTTCAATAAAAAAAAATGTTTCAATAAATAGCTATTTTTGCTAATAACTCAATATCACCATAGCTTTGCAACTCATATAATAGTGAATCATCGGTTTGAAGATTACGTTGCAGTACTTGGTAATATATTCATTTATTTTCATCCCAATTATGGTGTTGCCGCAACTCACACATCGTTAGAATTAAATATATAATTTTGTTTTCAAATAAATTATTACGTATGAGGTTGTTGTCTAAGATAAATCAATAAAAAAATAAAATATGATACCAAGTATAAAATAATTGGACTGACATAATTTTGAGAGCGGGCAAATACTATTTTTTTTATTTATTTATTTTTTTATTTCAAAATTCAATGTCTAAAGAGATTTAGCTATTTCATAGAACAATATAATAATACAATAAGTAAATAACAAATCAAAAAAAAATTTTAAAAAAATTTCAAATAAGTAGATGCTTTTTCTAAAAACAATAAGATTAAAAAAAATTTAATTAGAAAAATGCAAGAATACTGAAATAATAAATAAAAATTAAAAAATATAATAACAAAATATTAATTGAAGAAATGAAAAACGAAAGAAAAAATCTAAAAATAAATTAATTAAAAATTTAAAAAAAAACAGATGCATTACAATTTATAAAAATAAATTAATATAAAATTTTAAAAATTATAATGTTTAAAATATTGATATAAACTTTAAAACTTTAAATTAAGAAATTTCGAATTTTAATTTTAATGACAAAAAATTACTGTTAAATTTCAAATAATTCAAATAAATGTACTCACTTTGAATTTAGATAATTGGGTTTCAATTTAAATTAAATAAAGAAAAAAAAAATCTGTGGTGAATATTATTTTTAGTTTTTTAATACGGGATTTAGGTATCCATAAAATAACTAATTTGAATAAAATTTATTGTAATATCATTTTGCGCAATAAAAATTCTTCGTATTTAATACCTAAATTTATAATAAAATGAAATTAAATGAAATATTTATGATGATGAATATGTAATAAAATTAAATATAAATAGTAGTTGGAAATTGAAATTTTCCTGATATTATAATAATATTTCAAATCGGATTTAAACAGATTTGTATAAGTACCTACCTGTATTTTATTAATGATCAAGTAACAATATTCAAATTAGTAAATTTAAACAAACAAAAAAGATAAATAAATAAATAAATAAAAAAAGAAAAATCGGACAAAATTTATTTTATGAAAAAAACATTTTTAGTTTCAGATTGATATGAAATTACAAAAATGCAAGAATAAGTTAAAAGTAAGTATAAACAGGTATAACTCAAACTGAATTTGACTTTAATTCCAAATTCAAAGTAAATTATAAATTATTTGTTTATTATTTAGATTAGAAATTAATTCGTCAAATTATATCTATGAGGTGGTAATAGTGGTTCTTGTAGTGGATATTTTGTTCATAATATTGCAAATGAATTTTTTTCATAAACGTTTCTAACTTATCAGTTAAACTGAAAAGTGATAGTAGATACAGCAAGACAATCAGTTATGTTGCTGTAACACAAAACTGCGAATGTAAAAAATTCAAATTTTACTAGCTGTGCAAAAAAATTTTCAATTTTTTTCAGTACCTATTTGGTTTTTGCAGTACCTATGTGTTTATGAAAAGCCTTGGTATATTCTCGAATATAATATAGATATTTTAACTATAATTTATTTGATTATTTATTTCACTTCAATCTACATGAATAACCTTACAGATTTCCATATAGGTTCGTCCTATGCGAATCGAAATAAAGAAAATTCCTATCACGAATATTATAAAATGGTACATATATATTATCTTATATATTAATACGCTTAAACGTCTGTTAAACTTTTCACAAAGCTTTTACAACACGAATCTTTTTTCAACTAGATTAGACAACTTTATTCGAACTATATAGAATTACGATAGTGTGAAAAATTTTATTTAAAGACATAAACCACAAAACGATAACACCAAATAAAACCAAAAACAAATTAAAATTAACCTAAAAACAATTCACCTATTGAGCAATAGTATAGACTATCTGATTATATGAATTAATTTAAACAAAAAAAAAAAACAAAGTAGCAAAGACAAAAACGGAATTATCAGAATATTATTATTATAATAGCTTTGTTAAAATATTACGATATTACGATATTACAGCGAAAAAACTTACCGGTAAAACAAATAGTAAATTTCGAAAATATATTTTTTACCTCACTCAGACCATGTTAACAAATTCCACAAATTGAAATTTATTTATTTTATTAACAAATAATTCAAAAGTATAAATTCAAATGCGCAGTAGCATTGAGTAAATATAATATTGAACATGGAGAATCATAAACCAAAACTTACGATCTGCTAAGAACAAGAAAAACATAATATGTTATGACATTATTATCAAGTTCCAATTCAATACTCGGCAAATTTAGTAAACATAAAAATTAAAAAAACTTTAAAAAGAAAAATCACAGACTATTCTTACCTACATCCGAGACCCTAGCGGGATAAAAATATAACAATAAAGTGAAGAATAAGAGAGAAGCATAGTTATTGGCTTTATCCCTAACTATAATAGTCATAAGGCATCATATGATGTCATATGATACTTCGATAAATGGCCTATATGATTCGATATGATTTAACAAAGTCGTAACCAATCATAACCTTTACTATAATAGTCATACCTCATCATACCAAAACGTCAAAACCAAAATTTAAAAGAAGAGAAATAAAAATATAAATTCTATAAATAAATGTTTTGTTTTTTTTATTTTGAGTTTTGAAATAGTTAGGGCTATTATGATAATAAAAAAAACACAAAAAACGTATCTATTGCTATTTTAATATGTTTTTAATGTGGGTGTGGTATGTATTTAGTTTAAATGCATTTAATTTCATATCTATTCTGCCAGCGACATCTCTGTTCGCCACATTTTGTTGAAATGTACGTCTCTATTAATAGTATTTGTTAGGGAGCGTTTAGACATCAAATTTAGTTTCATGAAGGTTTTGTTTTACTTATTTTTATTACATTTACAAATTTTATTGCAATTACATCAAATCTTATTTCAAAAGTTTTAATTACATATCTCAAAGATAAACAAAAACAGTTGCAAAGTATACTATATTTTTTCATGCAAAATCCACTTTCTAAACTTGCAAAATACGAAGATACGAATATGCGTGACGAATACTAATAATAGATACTTATAAACAGATATAAATATTCAGTGCAATTTCAGAAAATTTATGAAATATAAATATTTCAATAGTATTTGTATTGATAAATAATAACAATATTTAATACACATTTTTTGTATTTTTTAATGTATATCTTTCAATATATTGGTATAACACAATTAGGAGTTTATAAGTACCTTTTCTCGCAAAATCATTTTTTCACTAAAAACACAATTCTCTATTTCACAGTTGTATGTTGCTTTGACTAGAGTATGATCTTTTGATAGTGTTAATTTAGTATAAAATATTATGAAATGTTTGAATAAGTATTAAAATGTTATACTATTTTTAAAATATTAAATAAAGTGAATTATAGTTTTAAGTTTTTCAATTTAACTTATTTATTATGTAATAAAAAAATATTTAAAACATTGATTTTTTTAAGAAAATAAAGAAAATAAACAAATAAAATAAATTATTTCATTTATAACGCTAATGCTAGACCGGCGAATGTTACGCCGGGAATAGCTAGTATAAATTTAAAATAAAAGGACATTTTATTTTAGCTGACAAAACGTCAGACTAGAACATTACAGCGGCCACATTTCGGCTAGCTTCAAGTGTTGAAATATCTATTAGTTGGCATTTAGCTAAATAATTCGTTGTATAGGGTTGCTAGTTGAACTTACGAAGACAAAATTTAACCATACTCTTTTGAACTGATTCAATCCTTTTTATATGCCTAGCGTAAAACGGCATCCAAATAGAAGAGGCATCATATTCAAGGTGAGAACAAGAGAACTATATAATGATTTAAATGTATAAGTATCAGTAAAATTTATGGAATTTCGTTTTATAAAACCTAGCATAGAGAAACCTTTTGCTATTATGAAATCTTTATGAGGATTAAATATTAATTTGCTGTCAAGAATTACTCCAAGATATTTAACCTCACCAACATGTTCTATAACAGAATCATGAAATTTGTAATTATATTGAATGAAATTTCTGTTTCTATAAAAAGACATACACTTACATTTTTTGATATTTAAATCAAAACCATTTTCAATGCACAATGAATGAAATGTATCTAAATCTTTTTGTAGGGCAAGGCAATCATCATTATTGATCTAATGATAGAAAATAATTTGGTGTCATCAACATATGAAAAAGTTGAATTTTTAATTTTACAATCAACATTATTCATGTAAAGCAAAAATAACAGTGGACCCATATGGGTACCTTGAGGAAAACCAGAGGTGGCTTCAAATATGGAAGATTTTTGGTTTGATGGAAAATGGAAAATTTTTGCTTTGAAATCATAATCGAAAGTTTAAATTATTTTTTTATACTTGATATTAGTACTAACAATGCTTTCAGCGACTATAAAGCCATCCCAAGGAACCAGATTTAGAATCTGTGTACATAATGTGTGCACGCATTATAAATTTAAGCACACAATAATAGGTTACCTCTTGGTATTATATGTGTATAATGTGTGCACTTTTGGGGAATAATTGTGTGCAAAATGGCATACACACAGTGTGCATGCTATGCAACTGAAATGTGACGGTTCTCAATGATAATTATTACGGTCACAAAAAGGTTTAATTTTATGAAAATGTATACACAATTTACCGCCCCAATCACAACCAAATTGTACGTTAAAGAATACTTCATAACTATTTTTTTAATCAAAAATTGTGCAAATAGTAAAATTAAAATTGAATTAGAACAAAATATGAAGTTATATAATAATGATAAATAATAATTCATTATTTTTATAATTTGCGACATTATATTCATTTTTGTTATTTATTATATATTTTCTTGCGGAAAAAGTTCATGCAATTTCAAATTTATCATAAATATAAAGCTTTTACTTCGAAAAAATTAATGGGCTTTCCAAATACTGTATATTTAATTATAAAAATTAATTAAAAATTAAAAGAGCTAGTACAATGTTAATTTTTTTTAGCATTTTAAACTTTAAATATTTAATTTTAACATAAAAAAGATTACAAAACAATGAAATTTTGTGATTTAATTGAATTTTTAAGCTTTGAAATTTTAAAATATTTCGATTTATAAATTGAAAAATATATACATCAGAGATGAATCGCCATTTTTGTAATGATGAAAATGGCGAAATAGGGTAAATATACCTTTGTATGGTAAATTTAATAATACTCTCATCCGTGCCCTGATTAATTTGATAGCTGGCATTTTAATTTAATAGATATAATAGAAATAATAATTAGAAAACAAAAATATTTGAGAATATTATTTTTTATTTTTAGTTTAAAAGCAAATATGTTTTAAATATTAAGATTTAGTTGAGAAAGAAGGTACATAAAATATTTTATTGTTAACGAAGTTAACATGAATAATAAAAAAACAAATATGCTGAAAATTTTGCTGCATTCTTCTCCTTTGACTATGAGGTCATAGAAGTTCGTCTAGACTCTAAAGATGTTCTAAAATCAAAAATTTTGTATTTTTCGGACTAGTTCTTATATTAGCCTTTATTAACTTACCTAGTTTATATTTGTCATATTCAACATACTCTATATAAAATAATATATTTTGAATAATGCCTCGAATTAAGGTCGCCAGAAAGCAACTTAAAAAATGGAACATTATTATATTTGGATTTATGAACTTTACCTCGATGTTCATTTATTTTATTCAACGAATTAAGATAATATTTACTCAATAAAGTGATATATTTTATGTTTGATACTCATTTCTTGTAATAATAAATTATATTTTAAAGTAAAAGTTGGAATGATATGTATATGTATATGAGTATGGATTTGAGTAAAGTTTAAATTTTATTTGGAGTATAAGCTATTATTAGCTAGACCAGAATGAGCGCAGCCACCACGTAAGCTTCATGCAGAAATACTACTTTCAAAGTTAAAACATATGAAAACCAATAAAAATGCCCAGAATGAAAGTAGTCAACGCAGCCATCACGCAGAAGATAAAAAATTTGTAACTTTAACGCAGGAATTCTACTTTATACAATTGTTTGCGTGCATTTTCTCTCAATTTTTACAAGCTCATGCTTGCATAAGATATGTATGTATGATGACCAAAAATAATCAAATTTGCCAATTTTCATTTAAAGTGTATCCCTATTGTGTTCTTTTCTATATTTTAATACATGGGGGCAATTGTTTTTTTGTAGATGTCCAATTTTGTATCAGTATTTTGTGGCGCTGTTGTATGCGCTATTTAACGCTTATCGCTGACATCGTTTTGAATTCTGTACACTAAATTTGATGGTTACGTTTTTGATATTTAGCAACTTTGTTGAGTGCGCGATGGCTGCGATCATTCTGTTTAGAAGTAAAAAATAATCGCATATAATATAATGTAAATAATTTGTTTTTTTTTTTGCGTACAATAAATTTTTAAATTTGGACATTTACATATATAAATTTTATAATATTTATAAAATTTTTGTTGTTGTTTTAAGACCCCAAAAGTTTGTTATTATAATGTTTTTTAATGTAAATTTTTAAAGATTTGAAATTTTTGTGTGAAAAATATTCGCGTACTTTGTATTTCAAGATGATTATTTTTGATACCTATCTTTGACTATAATTTTACAGTTTCTTTCACAATTTAAATATAATCCTCTCAATTTAAAATTTTCCAAATTTTCTTTATGCAAAGAAACTATTTTATTGTGGTAGCACCTGGACCTCATACCCTATGTAAAGTGACAAAATTTATCATTTGTTACATTCTAATTATGCACACATTAAACGTATTATAAACTTCAAATGTAAGCAAAATATTGATGATTTGCGTCGTTATGCCTAATTTTATACATAATGGAAGTTTATGGTTATATTTTGTTTACCAATTTAACCGAAATGTGTACATACAGTAATTATTTTTCTCACATTTACTCTTAATTGTGACTGAACTGAATTTTTATTGTTCATGTATCAATTTTGTTTTTGTTTTTTTTTTTTTGTTTATGCATCCATTTGAGTTACATTTATGTTTGTATAATTCAAAGTGTGTGTAAGTTATATACATGTATACAAGTTAGAACGAAAATAGTTTTAAGAAAAAAATAAAATAATTAAAATTAAACTTTCATTCTTTAAACAATCCATTTTTCTTATTTAATTTTTATTAAAAATTAAGTCGTAATTATAAAGTACACTAATTTTTTTCCGGTATAAATTCCATACCGGTCAAAAAAACATATTGAGAGTCATGATGAAATTTTTATGAATATAAATGAAATTTCAAAGAAGGGACAGTTGTCCCACAAACATTCGCATTATCATCAAACTTATACCGAACATACACCGAACCAAGTCAACCCTTAAATATCAGTATACGATTAAATTATCAAAAACGATTAAATATCAAATACGTATTCGTAAAATAAAAAGGTTTTGATGAGATTATTTTCTTTTGTTTTATTTTAATTTTAATGTTTTTTACCTTTGATTTGTCAAAAATGACAGCTGCCGTATATATGCATACACATCCACCTTGCAATCGTAATAGTATTAAAATGTGGACATGAGTATTGTTTTTCGTGACATTAGATTTTATTTTTTACTTTATATCTACATTTATTTAAACTAAAACCATATGCATTCAAGTTGTAAAAATGTGCTTAAATTTGTACAAAGGCATACTTTTGAGTGACACTGTAACAGTACATTTTAGTAAAAATTGTAACCATAAAGTTTGAATTTAAAAGAATAAGAAAAAACAAAATGATGCCTTATTGTGACCATAAATATTTTCAGAATAGCAAAAGCAACAATTTGCATACAATGTATCTGAAATGTATGCAAAATGTGTATGTAAACTTCGATTTCAGTGTGCTTAAATACGGTTTTGGTTCCTTGTGATACAATAGCTTTCAGCGACTATAAAATCTATATTAAAATAAAAAAAATTTCGCTTAAGTTTCCACATAATGTAAATGTAAGAATGCATATAGCACATAGATATATTAATACTGAAGCATCATTTCATTTCCTTGAGATAATCCGCATGAAAATATTGTACCTTCAAATTTGAAATAATTAAAAATAACTTAAAGTAATTTTAAAGTATTATTTAGCGGTTAAAAAATGTAATAGAAGGTAAAAAAGTAGATAAATAAAAATAATAGGAAATAACAGTAAATAAGTAGTCACAAAAAATAACCAATTAATTTGAAATAATTAATTTTGTGCGATATTTTCATCTCTTTTAAACAGTTATAAAAATGTTGTTGACGTATTAGCTCTTTTCAAAGTGAGTTTAATGCTTTTTTCTATACATTTTAATTTTATTTTCTATACTCCCAATAATTTCGGTTTTTGTACACGTATTTTATTTCTAAGGTTATTTGCCATCATTGTTAAATCGAAATAACAAGAACACAAGAAAATAATACAAACGAAGAGAAAAAGTAAAAAATAAATTTCTTTCAAAAGATTCCGATATACAGACAATAATATTCGTGCATAAATAATTTTGAAGAAAATAATGTATGTATTATAATATTGTATGGAAAAGTATATCATTGTTTAACATACATACATATATCTATACAATATAAATTAATTCTAACGCATATGTTTCATTATTATGAAAGATCATAAATAACAGTAAATCTTCTCATCATTATTTTGTTATTACATTTCGTGTTTTTCTTTCAACCTGCCAATTATTTAGTATTTTTTTATTTGTTTTTAAATTTTTGTTTTTCTTCTTTATAATTCAATTTTGTTTTTGTGTCTCTGCAATTATATAGCTATATTATGTTTCTAATGAAAGGTTTTTTCACTTCACTTATTTCCTTTATTATTTTTATTTTTTTGTTTTGTTACAGGAAAATTTATTTTAACATTTTATTATTGTTATTTTCATAAAAACTTCAATTTTACATTTTAAAATCTTTTTATTTTTCAGAAATGAATACTGTTTAAGGTTATATATTTTAAAATAATGAAAAAGCAATCGGGTGAGAGGAATTTAATAATATTTTGTGTGTTATAAATATTTTAATATGCTTCCATTTATATAGAATTTTGTGTAGTTATAATATATTTATAATTTACACATGCTATTTAGAATTTATTTCAAAATAGAATGAGAAAACAATAGAATTGAAATGAATATTAAAAGATGATGCAGTTCTGCTGAATGAATGCGTAAATTTTATAGTAGGTAATAATGTTATTTGCACCTGGAATTCTGAATATAATATTATGAAAAAAAGATTTACCTAAAATAGAATAATAATTGTTTAATTTTTGTTCTAATTTAAATATTTTTTTAAAATATTTATTTATTCATGTATAGGTATGTATATGTTATCCTCGTTCTTCTGTTAATATTATTCAGTGTGGTATTGACAGTATGCAGGAAGGTTATAAGGTACATAGATTAAAGTTTGGATGTATATTGTTTTATAAAATCCCAGTTGGATTTGAAATTTTATTTTCTATTTTTTTAATTTTCATATGGAAATTTTAATGAAATACGATTAGACAAACGGTAAATAAATAATATATTTTTTCTTTAAATTGTTGGCTCATGTGCGAAGTAAAAATTGTCACTTTTCATATTATATTATTTGTTTGAAGGACTAGTTAGGATTTATAATACATTATTTTAAATATTCAGTTGATATTTTGAAATTTTACTAATAATAATTATTATTTTTCAATATCAAAGTTTATTATGATAACCTTGCGATTTCAATTTTACTGAATATACTGACTATATATTACACCAATGTAAAATTATGAGAATTTTTGTAAATTCCAAATTGAATTTTTCTATTTACTACAAAGCCTAAATGGCTCGATTTTACTATCATATTACACTTTTGCTGTCTTTTCCCTAGTTAGAAACACAAAATTCAACGTTATCGAGGAATTGAACATCGTAAACAACTCTATGTACTCTATGTACTTTATATACACAACGACAACTAGACCCATCATAATTTATTTTTGTGAAATGTGAGTATGGAAATTTCATGAAATTAAATTGAAAGCATTCGAGCGAAAGATATTTAGAAAAATATTTGTCCCCATAAAGCAAGCTGGCTACACTGGCAGGGCGGTTACCCAATTTGTCCCAATAAAGAGTGCAAAATGTTGCACAGTGATATAATCGTATTATCGCAGTAAAAATTTCAACGCTTAAAATGTTTAGGACATGTTGTCAGAAATGAGACTTTGTGTACAGTTTTAATGGTCAGTTGCAGATTGACAAGTATATTGAGAGTGTAGTAGCTTGATAATGTCAGAGTTGAGATATTCAGAAGATAAGTGTAAATAACTGGAAAAGATATTTTGTGAATCGGGTTATGCTACGAGGAGTTTTGAATGAAAGAAATGTTGTAAACGAGACGTGGCGCCCATCTTAGTTATTCTTAAGACTTTTTTAATCAGATTTTCTGACTTTTTTAATCAGATTGGAATAAGCATAATAAGTTATAATCGATGCGTTCGCTAGTTAGATCAGCATATTTATTTAATTTGATAAGCATATCAAATTGTAATGACTCCGTTGATTAGATCATATATTTAAATTTTGTTGTTTATTATTTAAATTTTGCTAATAAATAATAAAATAAACTTTTATTTTAAAATTTAATTTTTCATTATATAATTTTAATTTTAAGCTATTCTAGTTTTTTTCCATATTTAACTTTAATTTTCTACTTTACTATGTGTGTACCCAACAATATTTTATATTTTTATGCCTGTCTTTTTGTTTGCAGTTTCATTCATCACATATTTGTTGTTATTATTTTTTTATTTAGTAAATGTATATTTTAAGTATTGTATTTTATTATAATATGAATAAATGAATTAAAAATCTAAAATCTAAAAATATGTCTTATTAAAACAATAAATTATAAACGTTGTAGAGAGAATTAGACAAACATGCAGTGGAAAGATGGACTAAATATTAATCAGTTAATACCTGAGACCACCCTATCCTACCTGTATCCCACGCATGGCCTTAATGGACAATGAATGAAATAAATGAATATTTGAGAGACAACCAACTGAACGAATGAACATTTTTCCTAAATAGACTTGAAAAACAGATTTTATAACCATCAAACTGAATTCAAAATCGTAAGGGAATCAAATATTGAAACATGTAGGTTTTTAAAAATTCTAAAACATTATTTGATATGATTAGGTATTATTTTTTGTTTAATTGTATTTTTTAAAATATTTTTAAAGAACACATGTACGTTCTTTAAAAGAACAAAAGATATTAAATTAAAATTTTCTTTTGTTCTATTTAAGAATTGATTCGAATTATTTTTATGCAAGTGAGGGAATTTTACTTAAGAAAACAAAAATATTTATTTATATTTATTATTCTAAGGAGTTTGAACAATAATTTATTTAAATATTAATTTATTTCAGAAATAAAGACTTCTCAAGTTTACGTAAATTATTGTTCATTATAGCTTTGTGCACACATAAAAGTTAATTTACTTTGTTTTTGTAATACAAATAACAAAATAAGTGTGCTTCATTGTACAAAACATAATATTTGATAATAATGCTTAAATTAAAACCAATTTAAAAATTCAAAGTTTAAATATTAAAACTAATAAAAAAAAAATTTATAAATTCTACATTATATAAAAGCAATTTGTTCATAATTTTTTTGGAAATTTATTTTAATAAAAGTTTTGTTTTGTGGTCATAATTTTGAAACAATTTTCAAATTTTACCTAATTTCATATTATGCCATAAAAAATAATAACTTCAGGAATTTTTTTTTAAGTTGTTTGATGAACTAATAGGAAATTTAAAATTATTTGAGGTAGCCTTTTGTTCTTGTCATGTTAAATATTTTCAAAATTTTATTAAATTTATTAATTTTTAAAACTCTAAAAATGTAATTTTGTGGTGTTCTTATTGGTTTATGATTTAGCTACTAAAATTTTAAGTGTTACCAAAAATTTCACTTTTCCAACTTTTTCATGATCTTGCAGAATAATTATAGGGTCTTCCATTTTCGATTTGTTAAATTTTCATTGTAAATAAAATACATTGACTGCCATGACCTATTTATTCGAATGATGTAATGTTTACCAACAGGCCATGCTATTTAAATGTATATGACGGTAATTCACGAAGAAAAAATTCTGTCATTCGCAAAATATGACTTTAGATAAGAATTATAATAGAAAATTTGTTGTGTGGCACCCAGAAACATAAAAATAATAATGTTTTTAGCAAATATCGGAAATCTATGGATATTAGAAAGAAAAATCTTGGAAAATTTGTTTTTGTTTATGACCTTTAATATTTAAAAATATATCCTGTTAAGCATTTATTACTTCATATTTAAACAATACAAGCACATTTGGGGGTAGCCAGTACACTGCTATCAAAAATTTTGCATCAATTTGTCATGTTTTCTGAAATGTTCTAGCTCTTCTAATCTTTTAGTTTTGCATAACATCCAACACATTTTCTTCGTAAAGGCTTTTCAGTGGAGTTCATTCTGCTTGGGAATTGTTGTTTATTAATATTTAATTTCCTTTTTTGTTTGTTCTTTATCTTCAATGTTTAATAATTCTGCCACAAACTTTAATAATTCTGCCACTAAGACCTAAAGGTCTGAATTTGATTTTTTTTTTTTGTTACTTATTTTTAAATAATCAATTTTTACTACTGCTGTCCCTAACAAAATTTCAGCTGCAAGTTGGCGGTCCGTATGAGGCAATTTGATTCATTTGAAAGTCCTTTACTGAGTGCGAAACATACAGACTTGACTAATCCCATTTCACTTTTGCCAGACTCTGATGCTCCTGCACAAACTTTTTTTCAAACCTTCACTTGAGCATGATTTCAATAGCGTTTATATCGTAACGATGAGACACTTGCAAATGATTTTTTTTTTTTTTCAAATTAAAAGGCAAAAAAATGCGATTCATAAATAAATGCCGTGGCATTGCAAAAAAAAGTAGTAGTTCTTTTTACAATTAAGTAGTCAATTTTGTGTCAAAATGCAGCATCCATAACATGCACTTTTGTACATGTATATTTTTACATTTATATTATACATTTGGTAATATAGCTTAAATTTTTTACGTAACATTAATTTGTTTTTCTTTTCCCAGAAATATAAGAAAAAATAAGGATAATCCCAACAGAAAAATGTAACATCAAATCATGAGCGGTTTTATATTGGCTATGTAGTATTTCAGTTGTGATCCCATCTCATAATAATATTATTGTTTAGATATACACTTAATTGTGAGTATAACATTAGAAGCTCAAGCAGCCATCATAATTAAAAGAGGGTTGTGAGTATATATCTAAAAACCAAGTATTAAACCGGATTTTATGCATATTTAAATGTTCAATAAAATATGTGCGAGGGCAACATAAATATTTTGGCTCCTATGCACTGAGAAATTATTATTTTGCAGGCCTATTTAGTTCAAAAAAATTGATGTGCATTAATAATTGCATAAAGAAGTTTTTTTTTTTTAAAATGAATCTTAATTTGTATTATTTCTGGAATATATTACATAGGTAAATTTGTGTTTAAGAGATAAAGAGAATAATTTGAAAAAAAAAAAACTATAATTACCAACCCCAGCAGGAAATGAAGAAAAAAATTTTCTATAAATTCTTTTTACATATTTTTAATAGCAGTTTAGTTTACTTTATAGTAAAAGTAATAATTTATAGTAATAATAATTTTGACAAGGTAATAAAATACGTGATAAAATTCAGAAAAAGAAATACAAAAATAAAACAGTGTTACCGTTTCAATTCTCTAGAAATTTAGGTTTAAATAAAAACTATTTAGAATTTAACATGAAAAACTAAAACTAAAGAAAAGCATATTTTGTTGCACATACAATTTTATTTTATTTAATTATTATAATTTGTTTTACAGTGTACTCTTTGATTGATTTTTATAACTCACAGATGTCGTTTATAAGTTATAGAAGCAATAAGAATTAAAAATCATATAGTAGTCATAGGTAGGTAATCATAGGTAGTCTTATGTAGCTTTATCGGTAGCGTAACACTTGTAGATGGGTTCCATTCCAGTAGTGTTAGATGAAAGAAGCATTTTCTTGATAACATTATTGATATACTACTTATTTCATATACATTTATAACACAGTAATTCTAAATAATAACAAAACTATATGCCAAATTTATTAATACAAAACATTTAAATTTTAATTTTAATATAAAAACTCACTGACTTAAATGATAATTAAATAGTATATAAGTGAATTTTTCAAATCAAAACAACTTCAAATCTATTCCGACTTCAAGGTCAACAGTGTGTTGTATTAATCTCGACTACAATACATAATAAAAATGATGTTGAAAGGTATGACTATCTACTTTACCTTACTGTCAAGTATACTAATATCAAATATTATAATAAAACTAGCTTTGTAACCCGTCATAAATGACGGAAGCAAAATAAATCCTAGTTTCTTTTTTTCTTTCATTAGATTCTTTATTCCGAAATTACAGTACTTATGTTTATATCACTTTTTATTTATTTTTATTTATGTTTATATTGGCCTAACACTAATCTTTTTTTTTATATATAACAGAAAAAGAAGTATCATACCAACAAATTTGTATAAAATGTTTGTATTTTTGTATGGTATACTCGTACTCACTTCCATTTAGTTATAATTCGTTAGTTGGGTTCCATTTAGTATAAATTATACCGTATTAGCGTTATTGTGGCCTCTGGGAGAGCAAATTTAAAAATGGGATCTTATTTTCATATAAATTTTGTCTTTTGTATAATGTATAGGGATCTTATTTTGCTATATGAATAAACTGTTATTATGGTATTGTGTTATTTTTAAAAAAATATTCAAAATTTTGTATCTAAATTTGTAAAATTTACAAAAAATACAAAAACATTTTCATCAATAATTTTCAATTTAAAAAAAAACAATGTTTTATTATCCGACGTAGAAGTAGAGTTTATTATCCTACTCTACTTCTATCAAGTTCTATTGATTGAACAGTGAACCTGAACAGTGAAGTGAACAGTGAACACTTAACACTGAAAATAAAATAATATTTTTGGAATGGAGCATGCAGAACATACAGAATACAGATACAGCAAATAATAAAAAAAAAACAAAAAAAAAAACAAAAATAATTTTTTTTGAGTGAAGTGAGTTACGCACACAATAATGACAAAAATAAAAGGTAGAAGCAATAAAGTAGTATAATGTATAATATTATACAATACAAATATGCTGATACACATGTATATTATTGTGTATAATTTTAAGTAATAAGAATAACCTTTGAGTGAATTATGTTTTTTTTTTTTGTGTTAAATGCTGTTTGCCTTTTGGTTATTATACCATATTAAACTATTGATTAAATTTCTATTAGTCCTTATTATTATAAATCAAAAAAATTGTTTGTTTTATTTATATTATTATTATTATTTTTTATTTTTCCTTATTATTTGCGACGAAGACTAACATTAAATTAAAAAAATATAGTTCATGAAATCAATTTTTCCTGCAAAGGTTCAGCATGGTAGACAGGGGTTAAAAAAAAGCACGAAAGCAATTTGTATATATATGCATTTGTATACATATGCAATTTGTATATGTGTTGGAGCGTTCCGTCGAACTTACAAACATCCAGATAAATGCAGAATATTATAATAAAAAATAGTAAATAATTTTTGTGAAACAACTAGAATACAATTTCAAAATAGGTACATTAAACGCTGTCGATACGCACTGATTGGACACCAATAATTATACTATAAAAATTCTAAAATTACAATTTCAGTTTCTTTAAGTAATTGAAGTGAAGATTTTAAATTTGAAATACTAATATTACGTTATTTATTTTAGTTAAGTATCAAAAATTTGTTAGAATAACAAGAGACTTCATTGATTTTAATTGTTGAATCTGATAGTATCACCCATTTATTGTATAAGATTCCTTACCAAATTTCTTGTTTAAAAAAATAAACAAAATTTACCCAAAACTATTACATAAAAGCTAGTCTTAAACAGTTAGTGAATATAAATTAGCCGTTGAGAAATAAATATACAATGACTATGCTGGCTAGGAGATGTTGTATGAATGAAGAAAAGCACTGTTCAGTAATGGTGGATTTCCTCTTCATGGACGAACGTTCGGACAATTTTATTTTACACTATATTTGAAACACAAAATACCATTAAAGAAAATTTTATGATTTTCTCTCAATGCGCGCGAAGGACTGACATTTGTTATGTAGTCAAAAAAGGTTGACGTTTGAAAAATTGTTTACATGCGTTCATATTATTTTTATTAAAAAAATTTAAAATTTTGTTAAGAGTAAAAATGGATAATAACATTTTGATATTCGAAAAAATAAAATATAGCGCTTTGCTTTTATCTTAAAATATAATTAATTTGTTAGAAACAAAATAATTAATAAAAAACAAAAAAAAAATTACACTTCATGTCTTTTTCTTAAAAAACTTTTGAAATTCTATATGTGAATGCGTTCATACATAAATCGAGATAGCAAGATAGCAATAAATATTTATCAAATAATTATATATCTACCCCTTTCTTTTACTTTGTCCTTCAGCCAAAAGTTAAAAATATTTTAGCTAAGAAATCGGATGAAAAAAATGGCGATTTTTTGTGTATGTGTTGGTAAAATAAAATGTTTTGATTGGTTAAAAAATTTGTCCGGACGTTCGTCCATTAACAGGAAATCCATCTTAAGAATAGTTTTTGAAACCAACTTTTTGTAGCACTCAATTGGGTCATTTTGGAGTACATGTTGTGTTCTTTCCTTAGTAAATGAGTTTTTATGGAGCGAGTTACTAGCCCAACTTTCAACTTTGCTGAAATACGTAATGGTTGTTCCTTTTTAGTATATTACAAAGATTAAGATGAGAATGAATGAACAAATAATGGCAAAAATAATATTAGAAGCAGTATCATAAAATACTAAAGTAAGAAGTATAGACCAAGATAGTTGCACAAAATTGAGAGCGCCTGAGCTAACGAATGGAGGACAGTTACACAAGGTAAAGCGGAATGGAGGAAAATTGTAAACGAGGTTAAGGCTGACCATGAACTGTAGAAGTAATAGGTCAGCATTCAAAAACTGGTTTGAAACTTAGATAGGGGTTTATGAGGAACAACTGTATTGATATAACTCAATTAAAAAGAGTTTAGAATTGGCACAAAATTCGATTCAAGTAAAGAAGAAAGTTTAAGCCCAACCACCACAATAGACATATTATAACATTATTTTTAGTTCTATTTCACCGCGTGGTACACGTAAATTGTTTATATTTATTTTTATAAATATTTAGTTAAATAATTAGGCTGAAATGAAACCCTTTTAATATATTCTAATAAAATAAAAAATTTGAAAATCTTAAAAACAAATAAAAAAAAACAGTTGAAAATTTATTATACCCAAATTTTGCGAATAATTTTCATAACCTTGGGATTAATTAAAATTGAAGATAAAATCTGAACATGAAATAGTTTATTAACTTTAGTAAATTAAATTTTTTATTTTTTTTTTTTTTTTTTTGAAAACCTTGGGATCCCAATATTTACTTTAGAATTCTTTAAACAATAAATAATAATCTTTGTATAGGTACTTCGCATACCAAATGTTTAACCACGAAATTTCCTACCACTATTATTCATATATATGTACTACAAAATTAGATAGTGGTTAATTTTATAGTAACAAAAAAAGAGTAAATATATTATTATATAGATTTTCAAATGGGTGAGTGAGTATCAAAAATGGCAGGTTATGTGGTTACAATACAAATTGTAAATAAATAATATTGTTTATGGTGGAAAACAATTAAAATTATTCACAGTGAAAAATTCGATTTCAAAAGTAATAGCTCAAGTAGAATCTCTTTTGGATGCCCCAAAATATCTTAAATAGTGTTTACAGAGGGTTACAAAAATAAATAAATGATGTCAAAATGGTTGTGAGTCTTAACAATTTATCCACAATTGATGAGTAGAGCCAGTAATTGGTTAAATAAATACTCACAATATTGTAAATATGATAGTGTAACATTGCAGTATCGTAATTAATTAAGCATGAAAAGGTGATTGATTCTACCTAAGTTACTGTCAAGAACGTAAAAAAAAAAAAAAAAAAAAATAAAATAAACTAAGCTAATAATTTTCATCAGAGTTCAACATGATATTTTCGATTAATATTTATTATCATTCACTTTTGATACATACTGTGTTTATATTATATACAAGTATGCAATTTATATAACTTTTATACTCTGTAGTTATTTAGCTCGAATAAAATAAACTAAAAGCTTTAAAAAAAAATAAAATTTTCGTATCAATAATCATTACTCTAGAAAAATTCGGTAGGTAGGTAGGTATTTTCCTTTGGTTTTTATTCAACTAAAACTTAAAAAAAAAATACTTTTTTCGTTGAATTTTCATCAAGAATATTAAATAGATTTTTTTTTTTCAAATATTTTCCTATGATTTACAAGTTATATATTCTATATATAGTTATGTGAATGAATGTATCTTATAATAAAAATATTAAGCATACCTTCATTATAACCAAAAGGAAGAATTTTTATTTGTGGTTTTGTTTTTCTTGATTTTATTTTTATGTTAAAAAAAATTCGTTAATTTTCTTGGAATACTCTTTAAGCTGGTAGATGTTCAACATTTTATTTTTTCAGATTTGGAAGTTTGTGAAGAAGTGTGATTATATCCTGTAGAACTAAAATAATAGTAAAATCAAAATTATAAACATACAAAATAGGTAGAGTTACTGTCGAAATATATAAATCGAAGTAAATAGTAAAAATATATATAGTATTAGTATTGATGAAGAATATCATTATCCTTTTTTGAAATGACTCAAACGGAAAAGCTTTTTATTTTCTAATGAAAACAACATTTTAATAGACTATAGGTAAGTAATTTATTTAACGGTATATAGGTACATTTTTATTTATAGTGTAATGCACGTACTCTTTCATACATAAATTCAAAATAGGTAGTCAGAGGTGTACAGTTATATTGAGCTAGGAGATTATAAATTATATGCTTGGATTTAGGAATTGACGTGAAGTCGTTATAAAAATCAAAATATACCTAATTATAATTTATTTTTAATAATAATTATAAGTTGATAGCATATAATAGCAAAAAATATAATTAATAAATATTTGTTAATAATGATTGTTTCGTTGCATATATTGACATGTAATTAATCTTATATAATAAAACGTAAAAATACTGCTGCCAAAGTGCCATAGCAACCGTTGCTACAACAAAATAAAATAACAAAAACAAAAAAGTAAACAAAAGAAAACGTAAATTAAACAAAAATTTTTCTTCTCTGCCGAGTTTATGTATACCTAGGTCGTAGACATATCTCTTTATAAAAAAATAAATTAAAAAAAATACTTAGTGTGTATTTTGTACTGTGTATGCATAATGAAAAGACTTCTAATAATGTGACATATGTAGATGTGTATATTCTAGAATTGATTTTGAAATTATCTAGGATTACATTACCAATGAAATCAAATAATAATAAAGAATATTCCAGTAGAAGAAATTAATAAAAACGTAAAATCAAAAGAAAAAATTGTTGTTATTGTAAATAAAATGTATGTGATATATATTTTATTCTTTTTCAGTTTTCAGTAAGGTCAAAATATAGCTAATGATGTTTAATATGAATATTGTAAGCTATGACCACATGTATATTAATAAATATATGTATATTATATGTAGTTTATTTTTATATATATATATATTATGTATATAGTATATTTTAATTATTTCATATGAATGAGTTGTTGTTATTGTAAATGCTGTATGAAGTTATAAATAGTATGGATAATAATTTTGGCTTCCAATTTTATTTTTTTAAAGCTTTTCAATCAAAATAATAATGTTAATAAAATTCGTTTCGTTTATAATTCATTCTAGACATTCTAGAACTGGCAATAGAATAAAGTTGAATAGAATTTTTTCTTTACTAATAACTAAATTTTTATGCTATGAACTTTTTGCCTTAATCTATACATTTTGTTGGAAAGCTCATAATTCTAGGCTCATAATTCTAGGATTATCCATTTTACCCCATAAAAGCCAATCAGATGTTATAAACTCTTGCATAAAATTTAGCAACAAAGTTAACCCAAAATGTTAAATCTATAGATTTATTATTTAGCTGTGGTAGATGGTAATCTAACGAATGACCAAAGGTTGCCAAATTTAGAACACAATTATCAGATGGGCTTTACAACTAGTTATTTATATAACTTGCACAAATTTAAGATGAACTAACATTATTTAGGAAAATTTTGCACTTACTTGAGAAAATTTTGCACTTCTTCTTTCAATAATTATTCACCGATATATTTATTTTTTTAATATGAGCATGTCACTTCAAAGGTTTTTGATTCCGTACTGTGTTGTAACATAAACATTTTTATAATATGTATATTATTTCTATGTCATCTTATGTTGTTCGCTACACTTGTTGGTTATCAGAAAGTACTAGTTTTATCTTAAATTGGAATTCGAACTCAATCTTATGATATTATTTGCATTTTTGATTACATTTTCCATAATATTTTTGATTAAAATAGAGTAGGTAATAGAATCCAATGAATCTCAATCAAATGAACTTGTTTGACCAGGAAGTATAACCCAAAATCTATCCTTACTTCTGTAAACGAATTGGGCATGAATACATTAAATTTATATATTAATATTAAATTTTGTGAAAAAAAAAATTATTTCGTCTCTGTTGTACACATTTTTTTTCTTGACTTTTATTTTTAGAACAGAAATACCATAAAAGAGGATTTCTTACTTCATTTGATTCAATTCAGAATCAATCAAAGGAAAATTAATATTTTTTTTTTTTTGCTTTACTGCTTTTTTTATTTTTTTGTTATTAAAAATGGGACCCTTTTTGTTTTAAAAATAAATAAACAGAATATACTTGTAAGTATATAGATTTAATATACAAATATTTATATTAAGTATAACAAGTTGAAAAAATTGATTTAGTTATCATTTTTAATTTTTTGCTAAATAAATCATAGTTTTGACAATTAAAGCCGAATTTACAAAAGAAAAAAACGGAAGACCCGCGAATAGCAACATTATTTTAAATTGTATTTTGATTATACACAAAATCAATAAATATATTCATTTGATTGTATAAAGCAGTAAATATATAGGTTTATAGTGTACAATTCCAGCTCTTAACCTATTTTAATTTTATTTAATTTTGTATCATTTTACTTTTTTAATAAAATCCTGCAACACTTTCAAGTCTTTGGCAGAAAATTGCAGAAATTGTGTTCATTCTGAGGGTAATCTTGTATCCATGACTAATAACAAAAAAAATTAATCCAGGCAGACCAATTTGGCTTCACACATAAACATTCCACAGTGGAACAAATACATGGAATTGTTAATAAAATAAATGAAGATTTTGAAAACAAAAATTATTGCTCTGCAGTTTTTCTCGACATAAGCCAGGTATTCGACAAAGTTTGGCACAAATGAATTCTCTACAAATAAAAACAAAATTTGCCATATCCCTACTTTGAATGGTTTAACAGCTATCTGGAAAATCGCTATTATTTCCCATATATAGCCTCAAACAAATTCATTCGAGAGTTCCACAAGGTAGGGTTCTAGGTCCAGTACTTTACTTGCTATACACTACCGATTTACTGCAGACAACAAACACAATGATAGCTACATTTGACGATCATACAGCAATACTTGCATCGCACAAGGATAAGAATGTGGCTTCTGGGCTCGTGCACGAGAGATTAAACAATATCGAATTATGGTTGAACAAATGGAAGATTAAAGCCAATGAAGCTAAGTCTAGTCACGTTACGTTCACATTAAGGATGGATACATGTCCTACAGTATTTTTAAATAGTAATGCTATTCTTCAACGTCTGACCTGAAAAAAGCACATCTACCCAAAAATAATCCAACTAAGCACAAATTTGAAAAAAAATGTAATGGTTCATCGGTAGAAAGTCCCAAATAACACTGGAAAACAAATGGCTGATATAGGGTGATATACTGCAACCAATATGGACTTATGGTACATACAATTATGGAGAACAGCCAAAAACAAATATTGAAATATTACAACGCTTACAAAATAAAGTACTGCGAGCTTTAGTTGATGAATCTTGGTTTGGGCCAAATTACATAATACACAATGATTGGCAAGTATCGACGGTCCAAGACGAAATTCACCGACACAGCCAAAGATATCGTGATAGATTAAATAGTCATCCCAATGTAATAGCAAGTACACTTATAAATATTGCACAACATACAAGATAACAATGACATACACCAGGAGATCTGTAGAAATTTCTTCACACTATTATTAATATATTAATATTTTTTATTATAAATTAGGAATTATAAATTAGGAAATTACTTTTATTAGATTGTAATTTCACATGCGTATTATTAATTAATTCAGTCAAAAACATATTCACTTATTGTATTATTTTTAATTAACATACAGATTGTGAATAAAAAAACAAAAAAAAATTTATTTGCCACAGATCGCATTTATTTTATATAATATGCTCCAGACCGTTATCTTACTAGATAAAAACTGAATATATATACATATCTATTATATAAATATATATATATATATCTAATAAATCAGCAGATATAACGGTATGTATACAAAACATCAAAACAACAAACATACTTTTAAATGTCCTTTTCGTCCTTAAATATTAAGGTGCGCCATTAAAGATATATATTTTTGGAAAGCTAGAAATACCTGGTATCCTTGGAATATAGTTATTAAATCCTACGGGGATACAACATTTCCCTCAGAAGAGCTGAAGTTGTTTCATGTGTACCTGTTTATTGATTCTCTGAGAAAAGTTTGTAATACCTGAAAATTTTGTTTTCCTTAAATCTGTATTGGCATAATTACTTGGGCGAGATTTGGGAGATTTAAAACAGTTTAAAAAACATTTCCAAAACTAATTCAATAGGATTAAAAAGATTAATGTAACATACAATTTTTTTTTTTTAAACAAGTCATCGATATTTTAGACCATAATTAAATCCAATCTAAGCATTTTGAAGTATTTTACAGTTAATTTTTGAACTTAAATTCTTATTTGTAGATTGTAAAGATATTTAGATAGACTTGAAGCAAAATAAGCTACCTCAAGTGATTATATATTTTTCCTGGATTTGAAATAATTTTTTTTTAGTTTTTTTTTTTTCGTACGCTTATCAACGTAATGAAAATTATGTATTTTGTAAATTTTAAAAGTCGTACAGTCGATAATCCAATATACACAGACTTTTCTTTTGTTAATTTGCAATTCAGATTAGTAACTTTAACCTGATACAAGATTTGAAGGACTCTGTAATATTATTTCCCTGCAGAAAATTTAACATTGTTTTTAACTTACAACCTCTACTGTATGTTCTACATAAGTTAATTTCCAATTTCAAACATAATTAGAGATTGTTTTCCATTTATGGTGTTCTAATATTTGTAATTTCGTATATGAAAAACAACCACATGCAAATTATCATGATGAACCTATTATTTAGAATCTAATTAGAATTCCTTCTCCTAATATATCTCTAATTTTATGTTGAAAAACAATTCAATAGATACTATTGATTTGATAATAATTATAAAGAGACCATCTCAAAAGTTTGTTTTTAGAAATTTTGTGATTTAATTTGAAAAGGAATTGAGAAAATTTACTTTTAAATCCTTTTTGAAATATGACTATGTATCTACTATAGTTAAAATATATATATATATATCTACATTGTATTCGATTCACTCAATTAAATAACTTATTTTGGCATATAATTGTTATGTACAAAGAAAAGAATTTTAAATAAGATCATAAATAGTTGATTATATTATTAAATTTGTATATATTGAAAATCAGTTAAAGAAAAACTATCCTTATGCAATTTTTCGAATTGATTAACATTCAAATAGTGAACCTGAGATATCCTGTTTTTTCATTTTTTGAATTTACTTTAACATGACATATAGACATTATGCCACTCAAAGAATATGTTGAAAATAAATTTGTAAAGGTTATCTAAAAATAAAATTTTCAATTGATTGGAAATTTATTGTTAAATGATCAAAATCAAAAATATGAATAAATTAATGTGTTATATTAGTAATTATGTCTAATTTCATAATAATATCTATAGTTTAAAAATTATTTCAAAATCGATTTAATTTTTACTGTTTAGCTATAATTTTATACTTTGTATAATTTGACAATAACTAATATATTAGTGCCTACTATTGAAAACGGCCTTTCAATCGCGGCTCGTATTGAGTAAAACCATGTTCAATTCGTTCGAATGATAATTTGGTATTTTTGAAAACGTCGGTTGCTCAAGTAAGCGGTAAAAGTTTTCTGTCAGCGGTAAATATTTTTTTGTTGTGATGTTATACGCAATAAATATTTGGTAAGAATAAAATATTTCAAAACTGGATTTTATTACTAAAATACATGAATAAATTGAAGAAATGTAAAAAACATTGTAAAGGATTATTTTCATTTGATTAATGAAGAGTAGTAAAACCAATTATTGTTTGAACAAAATATTTAAAATTTATTTTGTAAAAAATGTGCTAACAAAATGAGTATAATATAATTCAAAATTATTTAACTTTTGGGTTTATGAAAATTTTTTGACTAAATAAAATTCGTTTAAATTTGTTTTAAAAGAAATAGAATTTGATTTTCATAAAATCCTCTATACCATTATTCGAAATTGTTATTCATTTAAAAATGTAAAACTTCACTAAAAAAAACAGACATTCGATATTTCTAAATAATTTTGATATAAAACAAAAATAATTAAACAAATATTTAATATATTTAACTTAGTTTGTTTATATCCATTTTATAAAAAGCGCTAAATTAATGGCGGATATGAAATGCTATAATTTGTATGAAGCTCGCTTCTAAAACATTTTCAAAAATAAACTTTAAACAACCAATAAGCTTTTCCGATTCATTTTGGAAACGCGCGTTTTGAATATAACACCCCTGTTGGATAGTTATAATTCAAGTTGAAGAGAAACTTAAAGTTTTTACGAGAACACAGTAATTTACAAATAAATTTCTTTTAATTATGTATAAAAAATAATAAGATGTTTTAATGACACAAAAAAGATATATTTTATTTAAAAGTTTCAAAAATATTATAAAACAAAATAGAAAAAATCAACTGTATGCGGATTTCTGTTGTATATACAACTTATTTATTTATTAAAAGAGTTCATTAAAGGAGAAGAGAGAATAAATGAGAAAGTGTTTACTGCGCAGTTCCTTACATGCTTGTCTATTATAATTTTAGATTCAAATACCAAAGGCTTAAATTTATTTCACATTGTCAAACTGAATTTATATTTTAGTTGAGTTGAATGAAACGCGAATATAAAATCAAAATATTAGGCTCACATTCGATAAAAAAGGGCCTAAGAATTTTGTATATATAATATTATTAATGTAATTAACTGTACATTAGATAAATTAAATATGTATAATATACTTTATTTTGATAACAGATTTCTGAACATGTTGATAAAATTAAAAGTTTAACTTAACGATTTGTTAGCGTTAACTAAAACAATGATGTATTAGTTTGTATCGTAATATGTTTAAGTAGTACATATTCCTGAGGACTTTGATGTTTTGCATAGTTATGAAATAGCTTAACTAACGATGGATGACCAAAATATTGCCAGTTTTGAAGGCAGCATGTACCAATCTCTAACCAATATTATTATTTATATGATGCAGAATTATATGCGTCATAAATATATATTTATAAGATATATTATGAAGGCAAGATTATAAGCTGTCATACATATTATTATATGAATTACATCGTGTTATTGAGTGCAAGTTAATAATTAAATTTATTTCCAAAATTTCTTTCTATACAAAAATATTTCCTAAAAAGATTTTCTAATACAAAAATATATATTTTTACTTATTTTATTACTAATATTTAATATTGGCTATATATTTTCATATAACAAAGAATTATAATTAAGTTAAAATTATCCAAATACAATGTTCAAAAATTTATTCTAAATTTTTATCAATTAATATAATTATAATGATATTTTATTTATAAATTTATTTATAAAAACCTCATCACCACATTAGGGCTTATAAAGCTCGATATAGTACTTTTATATTTTATAATACAATACACAAGATGAACGACGACATGGTGAGTAAAAAAGTAATAAATAGCTGAATAGAAAATTACTCCACAAAAAATATTAAAATTTTAGCAAGTTCTTAAGCCAAAAATGAAAATATGCAAAATGGTGGCGAATACTGGAAACATTTAAAATTAAATACCAATAAACCAAAAATAAAAAATAGAGGTAATAACTCATATACAATTATTGTATACTTTACGGCATTGAATCATGGGGCTGTCAAATATTTAAAAATGAATTGTTAACGATCTGTGTACAAAAAAATTGGCTCACTAAAGAAGTAAAAAAATATGGGATAAATAAAATACAAGCACATTAAAATTATCAGAATTGTTTATTTGTATCATTCGGAGAATTTTACAACAACGATTAACATCCTAAATTCTTCAACGGTTTTTTTTTTTTTTTTTTGGAAATTGGGGGGTTTTAAGTAACCTCGACCTCTTAAGATCTATTGTACTTCCCCGTCCATTTCAGAATTGCAGGTCTATGTCCTTGATAAACGCCATTATCTTAAACGGCTTGGTATTTACAATATAATCTACAAGATATGGCATAGACAATAACATTATATCGCTATATCAGCCAATTTAAATGTGGAAAACTACATCTATTGTGAATTAAAACTTTGCCTTCATAATGGCAAAGTTCCATTTTATTTTATATGACTTTTTTTTAGCATAAACAGTACACTATCTTAGTCCGTCTAAATTAATGGCTGTCTTTAATGACGAATATTTTTTGATTATAATACAAATAACCAAATCTGATGAATTAATTGTTTAAATACGGTTCCGAATATATTTTACAATAAAATCCTAAGACCCACCTTAATATCTTATGCGAAAACACTGATTTATTGATCTACTACGTTGAGAGTAATGGGATTTTATTGTGTTAAGTTATATTGAAATTAGTATTAATTTCGTCATTAAGTATTAGGTATTATATTTTAATTTCATTTTATATATATATTCAATAATCAAGCGATTCAGAAAACAACTACAATTATACCAAAACAAATATTTTTTTTTTGTATAAAATTGTGCCTGAAACAACTGATTCTGTGCAATTGCACAGGGTATTCACTAGTCATTTTGTATTATTAACTATGTATGACCACACCACATACAATTATAATATGCATTATTATTTAAATGCATATAGTACCATATTATAGTAGGAACATGATGAAAATTTTAATTTTGTATAATTTTTTGTTTTTATTTGAGTCGAAGTTGAAATTATGACTGATAACAAATCATTCTTCTCCAAACAGTATAGTAAATTTAATGTTAAAAGCGCAATGATCAAGCCTGCACGTTTAAAAGAACAATATAAGAAAAAATAACTCAATATTGAGTGAAAATAAATGAAAATTTATGATTGCACATAACAATAAATAAAAAATACTTTTCTTATCTTTTAAATATTTTTTTAATATACATTTAATAAAGTCTAAAAAGTCGTCTTCAATACCAAAATCAAAATATTCTTTAATGTTCAAGTAACCGAAGAATTTCTTTCTTTTTTTTTGTTTAAATTCGTTTGCGTAAAATTTTTTTTTGTTTTCTCTTCGATTGCTCATTTTATTTTTATATTATTTTTATTTCTCATTTTCTGCTTTATTTGTTATTCAAAAAAATTTTCTTTTATTTTTATAACATTTTCTTCTGCACGAGTTAATTATATTTTGTTCATTTAAAATTTTTACCCAAAATACAAAAAAAAAGAACAATTTCTACATAAATTATTTGATTATATCAATGAAGAATTTATGACCATTTTAAGGATATAATATAAACAAAAGAAAATATTATACAAAAAAAGAACAAATATATATAAAAAAAAGTATGATGAAAAAGTTTTTAAAGTCGATGCAAAAATTTTCCACAATAATTCATACAGAAATACAGAAAAGAAAAACTTTTTGGGTATCATGTTGTATTATTGTTTATTAATATGTCGCTATTAGGTGCTCAAAAGAGTGAACCAATTTTTATTGCAAAACAAACCCAAAAAACAAAATATAAAGAGTTTTGATTTTTTTTTTAAACATTGTAGAACGACCGGATACGTTATCGTACATTTAAATAAAAATTTATTTCATTTTCAATTTTAATTTTGTTTTAATTTTGCAGAATATCAGCAATAACTAAATAGTCAGTAGTACTATAGTTCCGGGTATGATGGGATCAAATATCTTTCAGTTCTTTACATTAAGTTTTCATAGAAACAATTATGGCAATTATGAGCCAATTCATAGAATGTTACTAATTGGTTATAAACACATAAACTATATTGACTTCACACTTTCGAAACAGACCCAAAAAATTAAATTATATAAGTAATCTGTACTAATTAAAATATGTGTGCAATTTATTTCAATGTATTTTAACTAGTTCTAAGTTAGATATAATTTTAATTTGTAAATTGAATGTGTTATGTTGTACTGTAAAAACAAAAAAAACAAAAAAATAATAATTATTGTAATGAAGTTTGTGCTAAACTAAACTAAATAAACTACGCTATACGAACATATTTTTTACCATTACAATTTTCATACAATATTTCTACGAATGTATTTTTAAATCAATTATTCTACGATTACTCAGTTGTTTTGTTACGTTTTTAATACCGGATGTCAATCGCATGTTTTGAGTGTTGATATAACATGTATCGATTCTCACAATATTTTTTAATTAGGACGAAAGTGAAAAAAAGTCTTAGGACTATAATTGCAATTGGGATTGAAGTACAATTTTAGATTAAAATATATATATTTCAAATTCAATGTTTAAATAATATTTGATCAAATCGATTTTACCGTGTTTTTCAGTTATGGTATTTTAATATTTAAATAAATTTTACAAAACGATTTTCATATAAGTAGCAAAATGATATTGAGTTAAAAAAACAAATTTAATAACATATCTGCCAGTCTGAACATTATTGCCTTTGAGCCTAATTAACTGGCTTAATACATTTGATTTGGATATAAAGCCGTGATGTGCTGGGGCTATTTCTGAGCCATGATATTATTTTTTGAAAATGAGTAGATGATGTTATACTAAAGAGCATTTGTTCTAGTGTTTAAGAACTATGGCTCAATCATATAATCATATTACTTTAATCATTGAATATCCACTATAATAAAATCAGTGAGTTTCGTCAAGTTTCGTCAAGTTTCATTAACTTAAGTAAAGTGCAATTTTATTAGGTCTGACTGGCCGTACATTACAAGTTAACTTAATACTTTTCGTTAAACTTACGTCGAAACTTAAATCTACTAAAGGTTAACTAATCAACTTAAGTTACGCTGGTGGTAAAAATTTATTTGATTAGAACTGAAGCCAAATAATAACATTAACCTACATAACATTTTATTTTATTTAAACTGATTTTTATCTACAAATTAAATATCATTTCATTCAAATGTCATTTTACTTAAGTAGCCCACAAACTGAATCGTGCCAGCTTAACTTGAATGAAAAGTAAATTTTTAACGAAACTGAAACTTAATTTAACTTAACTACGGTTAGTTGATTATATGCAAACCAAAAACAGCATACATATGAGTTTGTTAACTAAAATACGGCTAGCTAGGGCTATTTGCACATCCTGTACGAATATTTGACATTCTATACCATTTTCAATCCCAAATGAAAAATTGTTTTCAAAAAGTTAAGTTAAATATTAGAAATTTTTAATTTATTTCAATAAATACTGGGTGTTCCATACCATGCGTGTCAGCTTTTTAAGAGGGGTAGGTTATTTTAAAATAAAATAAAAATTTTATCAGCTAAATCAAGGGTGCCTTATCGATTGGTGATATTTTCAAATTCCGGGAAGGAAGGGAAATCGGTTTTTCAGACCAAAAATCGCAGAAATTGACCAAAATCTAAATTTTCAAATGGGAAGGGGTACTTTTTTATGCAAATTCGGATTCTACGTCAAAAAATAAATAACCTTTGTAAAGTAAATTTTTTTTTTGTTTTTTTTTTTTTGTTTAGGAACCCAAAACTGAGATGAAAATTATGATAACATGAAAAACAAATTTATTTATAAAAATTATTATCATTAATTCTAGTTTATCAAAGGAAAATATTGAGCATTTTTGTTTTATTGTTATTAATTTTAAAAAGAAAAATACTAACATAATTTTCTTATTTTTTATCGTAGAATCTGAATTTTCATTAAAAAGTACCCCTTCCTATTTGTAAATCTCGATTTCGGCCAGTTTCTGCGATTTTTGGTCTTAAAAAACCGATTTTCGGCCCTTTCCGGAAGTTCAAAATACCACCAATCGATAGAGCACCCTCGATTTAGTTAACAAACTTTTTTTTAAATTTAAAATAACGGCTCCTACCTTTCTTAAAAAGCTGATACGCATGCTCTGGACCGCTCGGTATATCGAATCAAAATTATTGGATAATAAAAAAAAATGCCAAAGAATTATTTTTTGGTTTCATTTATTTTTATAGTACCTTGAATTTACAATTTATAATGTCAAAAATTACTTAAGTGATTTAAATTATATTTTGAGTGTACCTAATTAAACAAAATCAAAAAAAACTTCGCTAAATTTTCGCTTAATTTTGAATTTAGGAGCTGGATGCAAACTCGACACCGTAGAAAATTGTATGGCGCAGATCGGCGAAAGTTAATTTAACCACGCAAACTGAATGGCGTTATTTGATTGCGACGCTATAGCTCTCAAAAGATCCATAAACTTTCAGGGATACAAATCGCCTGATTCTGAATTTTACATTAAAGTAATAATAGCGTTTATCAACGACATAAACCCGCAATTCTGAAATGGACGGGAAATACAATAAATCTTAAGAAGTCGCGGTTATTTAGAACTCCCCAATTTAAACAAAAAAAAAAAACTGAATCACGTCAAAAATGACATTTAAAAAACATAAATCCATATTTTATATCATGCCCAATTGCCAATTGTAATTGTTTTACTTATTGTGAACTATGGGCTTCCTAAAATTAAATATTATGTATTTTGTGTCTTAAAAATTCAAAATTTTTTTAAAATAAATTGTTGTTTTTAGAACTTTAATATTTTCGTGTGTTAATATTAAATATTTTTGAATTTTTAAATTGCTTTACAATGGATTGTGCAGATATAATTGAATTTTCATTTGTGGCCATTAGCACCTTATATTTATTGCTAAAACATGAAGCTGATGATTTTACTCTAGACAGGGTAATTTGGACTTCGCTTTTTATAAAATTTAGTTTTTAAGGCAATAAAATTAAATGAGGATCAATTTTTTAAATACACCCGAATGAGCCCTGATATATAAAATGTCTTATTTTCACTAATATAATTATCGCAGACGCAGAAGCAAGAGGAGAAAAAGTTTGTGTTTAAAATTTTTGTGACTTAAAAGGCTCTCAACAGTTTTTTAAAACTATACAGAACCATATGTATAATTTTTTAATATCTTTTTTTTATTTTTTTTTTTTTTATTTTTTTTTTTATTTTCTTATATATATATTTAAAATATAAAATTTGAGCTATACAGTAGTAATTTCACACTAGTGATGTATAGTCATTTAAATCATTCTTAATTTTACTTAAATTTACTTTTCCAAGAAATTAATTGTGGGGTTCCAACAAAGATTAATACTAATTTAATAATAATTTTTAATCTAATGAAATACCATAGAAAGTATGTAAGTTGTTTTGTTTTTTTTTTTTTTAATAATAAAATTTTTTTATGGCTAGAACATAAGTGGATAAGTAGAGTCATAAGTAATTTAAAATTTCTTTGAACATAATTTTATCATATATACATCTATATAATTGTATTCGCAATCTAAGTAAAATCTAGCGTGTATTAAAGAAGAGCAGAAGAAGAGAATTTCTAAGCAAGGTACTTCAGGTCAGGTATATATTACTGATAAACCATTAATAAGAATAGATTTGACAAAATTTAGATGAAAAGCGACTTTTAATAGTTCCAGTGCAGTTTGAAACTAGAATAAATAATCTAATTGACGTAATTTACCTTAGTAGTTCAATCTCGTAATAATTTATATTTAATTTATATCTTAACTGAATCCGAATTGACCAAACTTGGAATTTTTTTACCAGTCCCAAATTGTACCTCTTATATTTGCTTATATTTGAACATAATTTTTAATTCATATAATATCATGTCTGACATTATTTATCTAAACCCTATCTGGAGTAGGGCTGATCGTTCAGTTATGAATAAATTAAATACAATACATAAAAAAGCTATAAAGTTAATAAATTTTTATCCGACTACTTATCCTACTGCCTTATTATACTCACAAGATTATTTAAATCTAGAAAATATTTATAGGAAAGATATCTTCATGACTGCATTTAAAATAACAAATAACTTAATAAAACATAATTTTATTCTAAATAGAATGATTCACACATACAACACAAGAAATAAAACAAATTTCTATTTGATTCTTTTCAAAACTAATAACCAAAAAAAAATTGCCTTCATACTTGTCTAAAAATGTTTAATGAATTACCGAACCACATGAAAGAGATAACTTGCATATCTCACTTTAAAAGAGATATAAACAAGTTCCTTATAACCAGAGTATAAACAAATTTTATTACCTTATTGTTATTGTCAATTGATAAAAATTATTATAACAATATCAATGAATAAATACTAAACAGGCTTTAAATAGAAAAAAAAGAGAAATAAAAAAAAATAAAAAAATAAAATAAAAACAAAACAAAATGGCAATTAAAGCATGTAGTTAAAATTAAAGTTAATTTCTTATTGTAGGAATTTGTGAATTTTTTGTTAACTGTAAGCTTTTTGCAATTTGTATTATGAACTTGTTATGACGTTGTAAAAATTAAATTTGAAATTATAAGATCACACAGCTGTAAAGCTAAGATCAAAAAAAAATTGTTTGCTACATTTACATTTACTTTTAGTTTAATTGTACTTGTATAAAAATTGAATAAAGAAAAAAAAAAAAACTCAAATTAAGGACTTTTAAATGGAATTTTTCTGAACTTGTACCGGCACCAAATGTAGCACATAAATTTCCAGATTCAAATTAGGAATTTTACATGGATTTTTTAAGAATTTTTACCAGAAAGAATTTTGCCCACACAGTACCAATAATTTTTTATTATGACTACAGAAAAGTAGTGGTACGAGTACCCTTTAAAATTCTGTATGACGTCAAGTACCGTATTCTTTTACTACAAAAAATATTCAATTACGTTGTATCAAAAAAAAAAATGGTTCACATTAATTATACCAGCAATATTCCCAACAAATATTTCTTTTGCATACTGGAAAAAAATACTGAATTAGTACCCAATGACATTTCCAACGAATATTCCAAAGAATAGGTAAATACTTGTAACCAAAGGGGAAATACAATGGATAAAATATTGGTACAACACATTGGTACACACATTAGAAAAACACTAGCTATTCCCGGCGTAACATTCGCCGGTCTAGTATTAGCATTATAAATGAAACAATTTATTTTAATTTATTATTTTCTTTATTTTCTTAAAAAAAATCAATGTTTTACACATATTTTTATTACTTAATAAATAAGTTAAATTGAAAAACTTAAAACTATGATTATAAAATATTGGTTTTTTTTAAGAAAATAAAGAAAATCAATAAATAAAATAAATTGTTTCATTTATAATGCTAATGCTAGACCAGCGAATGTTACGCTGGGAATTACTAGTAATTTACAATATTGTTTGATCTATCTATAACTATTTTTTTTATATTTTTTATTTAGGTATTTATTTATTTATTATAAATTAATTTTTGACCGCTAATAGTTTTGAAGAAAACTTTTATATAAGGCTGCGTTTATACGTTTTTGAATTTTGTTTATAACGTATAAATGATGTTCATTAAAGATTGACATCCGACTTTGTTATAGAATATCTTTAATTTTTTTTTTTAAATAATGGTGCTCGACACGCATTTTTGTATTTCGCAAGTTGAAAAAGTGAATTTTGCGAGAAAAGGTATTTATAAACTTCTAATTGTGTTATGCCAATATGTTGAAAGATATATATTAAAAAATACAAAAAATGTGTATTAAATATTATTATTATTTATCAATACAAATTCTTGATTTTCTATTTAAATATTTATATTTCATAAATGTTCTGAAATTACACTGAATATTTGTATTTGTTTATAAGAATTTATTATTAGTACTCGTCACGCATATTCGTATCTTCGTATTTTGCAAGTTTAGAAAGTGGATTTTGCATGAAGAAATATAGTATACCTACTTTGCAACTATATTTGTTTATCTTTGAGATATATAATTAAAATTTTTGAAATAAAATTTGATGTAATTGCAATCAAATTTGTAAATGTAATAAAAATAAGTAAAACAAAACTTTCATGAAATAAAATATGATGTCTAAACGGTCCCTAACAAATACTATTAATAGAGACGTACATTTGAACAAAATGTGGTGAACAGAGATGTCGCTGGCAGTATAGATATGAAATTAAATGCATTTAAACTAAATACATACCACACCCACATTAAAAACACATTAAAATAGCCAAAGATACGTGTTTTGTATTTTTTTTTATTATCATAATAGCCCTAACTATTTCAAAACTCAAAATAAAAAGACAAAACATTTATTTATAGAATTTATATTTTCATTCCACTTCTTTTAAATTTTGATTTTGACGTTTTGGTATGATTAGGTATGACCATTATAGTAAAGGTTATGATTGGTTACGACTTTGTTAAATCATATCGAATCATATAGACCATTTAACGATGTATCATATGACATCATATGACGCCTTATGACTATTATAATTAGGGGTAAAGCCAATAATTATGCTTTTTCTCTTATTGTTCAGTTTTTATTGATACCTTATGAGTATTATAGTTAAGGGTAAAGCCAATAATTATGCTTTTTCTCTTATTGCTCAGGTTTTATTGTTATATTGTTATCCCGATTGGGTCTCTGATGAAGGTAATCGTAGTCTGTGATTTTTCTTTTTAAAGTTTTTTTAATTTTTATGTGTACTAAATTTGCCGTGTATTGAATTGGAAATTGGAACTTGATAATAATGTCATAACATATTTTGTTTTTGTTGTTCTTACAGATCGTAAATTTCGGTTTATGATTCTCCATGCACAATATAATATTTACTCAATGCTACTGTGCATTTGAATTTATACTTTTCAATTATTTGTTAATAAAATAAATTAATTTCAATTATTGGAATTTCTGAACATAAGGTAAAAAATATATTTTCTAAATTATGTTATTTGTTTTACCGGTAAGTTTTTTGGCTGTAATATCATAATATCGTAATATTTTAACAAAGCTATTTTATATAAATAATTATATTCTGATAATTCGGTTTTTGTCTTTGCTACTTTGTTTTTTTTTTATTTAAATTAATTCATATAATCAGATATGTATAGTCAATGCTATTGCTCAATAGGTGAATTGTTTTTAGGTTAATTTTAATTTGTTTTTGGTTTTATTTATTCTACGCCGAAAAAACTAAACTTTATTCAAATTTATTTTTTTTAGCCGTACAACGGCGTAGATCAGCGTCGAGTTTGCCTGCTTATATTATTTTTATATCATTTCAACTTGCTTTTGACAGTTCATAGATCCTACACCATACAGACGCCGTGGACATGGCCTCCAGCATAAATCTACTTAAGTTCATTATGATTGGGTTTTTAACGAAATATTCCAAATTTTCTCTTGTACTCATTATATCAAAGTATATTTTTCTCTACTGCATACCCATTTTAGTGATATTAAACCAACAACAATTATCAAATGTATTTTTTTCGCATGCCTTTCTAGTACCATGTTTAAACAGAAAAAATGTACAGAAAAAAATGTAACTTCGTTTTGTTTTTTTTTATTTTCATTATAAATTTCTAATCATGTATTTTTATATAATAAATATAAGTCTGAGAGACCTGTTGACTGCACAACGTAATTTAAAATACTGCCGTTAGCTATAAAGAAAATTTATAATAAAAGAAAATTTCAAAAATTATCGAGGCTGAATGGAATTATATAATTTTGATGAACACATAATTATGATTTTTTGATACGACTTTCATGTATTTTTAGTACAAAAGGATCATTATAAAAATATTTTAAGATTATTTAAAAATTTTTTGAAGAAGAAAAAAATCGAATTATTTAATTCTATTGATTCGATATTCTTTAAAAAAAAAAAACGACACCTTTGAGAGTTCAACTTCATTATCTACCTTAATACCTAACAATTGGTCTCTAATCGATTCTTTCCTATTACAATAAATTGCCACAAATAACAAAATATTTATTTTACTCACTTTTTGTATATTTGTGTATATGGACAGAGATGGAACCCAGAATGCGTATCAATAAATGATTATAATTAAAATAATTAGATACGTGCCTCTTTACATATTATATAAATTTTCTATCATTTAATAAATTTTGTTTAGTATTTAAAGTGTGAATTCCTAAGAGATTTTTTTTTCTCTTTTATTTTTATATTCTCTTTCTTTATACATGTTTGCTTTATTTTTGCAAAATGGTTTGTGTAAATAAATTAAATCAACTAGCATTTATGTAGGCGAGCAAACTTTTCTTATATATTTTTGTATCAATTATTGGTACCTGTTGTTGAAATTATTGTATCCAAAGGAAGCACAAATAAGTGTAATAATTATAAATTATAATAATATGTCCTTGAAAATGTATATATAACTATTATATACATTTTGTTTGTAGCACTTAAAGTGAAATTAAGGTAAAGAATAGAGGTATTTTAGAGTTTAAATTAGAAAAAAAAATATATTGTTTAAAAATACTTTACTCCGCCTATGCTTAATTTATTTTTGAATAACAAAAATTGTAAAGGATAATAGAAAGATCCTTAAAGTTCACCAAATTGTGTTTTGTTATTCTTTGGAATTTTTTTTCTTTATTTTTTTTTTTTTAGAAAGGATGTTTCAGTTTTCTTATGAATAAGAAAAAACAAAATGAAGAGAAAAAATTAGAGAGCCAATAAAAATAAATTTCACATAAATTTATTTTATTTGTGCCTTCCGGTCAACTGAACCCTTTAAGAAAATTTATTTCTCTTGTTATAGAGCCAGAATAATAAAATATTTTTTTTTTTTTATTTTTTTTTTTTATTCTTTTTCTATTCTTTTTTTTCGATTTTTTTTTCTTCATTTTGTTCTTCTCATTGATTTTGCTAGCTTTTAAATTCGATTTGAATTAAATTTGAACTTCAACTATTGTGTATTTACAAACCTAAGACAAGAACCATTTGCTTTTGTTCTTTATATTTTTATTTTTTTTTCTGTTTTTAAATTTTATTCCTTTCTTTAGAAAAAGGATAATAATACACATTCCTTTAAGATTTATGTGACGAGAATGAATTTAGATAAAAATAAAATCAAAAGAAAAACAATAATAGTGATTATAGTATGTAGAAGTGATGATGATCTTCTTAAAAAGGCCAAATACTAATACTCACCTAATTTATTATGGGCCTACTTTAATGAATGAGTTTATTCTAAATATTGTATGTGTATAGCGAATAGAATTTGTTTTTTGCTTTTGTGTTCAAGAAGGTTAAAATGAAATAACAAAACCGAAAAAACAAATTTTTTTTTTTTTGTTTTTTATGATAAAAAATTTGAATTTTGTATCCTTTTTAACACTTGAATATTTTTCTTATTTCTTTTCTTTTATTTTTATTAAATTATTTTATAAAGGTTTTTATTTAAAACGAAAAAATTATCTTAAATAGGTGTATACAATTTAAGTTATTCGAATTGGAAGTTTAAATCAAACTTCTTTAAAGAATATTTTGTAATAATGGTGTGAAGAAAATTTAATATTCAAAGGTGTGTTGTCTATTCAAGTGACGCTTCAATTCAATTAGAGTTCGAAATCATTAAATAATTTTTTTTTATGTTTTCTATTTGATACTTTCAAATTTAGATTGTCTGCTTTTAGAATTTTTGTTATGATTATACTTTCCAGATAGGTTCAACAGTCGAAGCTATGCATTCGTGTATGATTATAAAGGAATGGTTATAAACAGGGGTGTGATGGTAAATCGGTAACAATCGGCTCGCACATAATTAATGTATTAATGAATAAATATCGAAACAAGAACAATATATTAACAATAAAGAAATTTATTGAACATAAAATATTACAAACTTAGCAGAAATAAAGTTAAATACATAATATACTTGTCCCAATACGCCTCTATTTTCAATATCAAACAAATAACATATTCAACGTTGAAACCATATGTGTTTTATTTAGTCAAGTTATCAACCATAACATTTAGAATTTTCAATTTGTATAGACAAGGTATAAAATATAAAAATACAAAAACTAAATAAAAGCTGAATAAAAATAGTTTTCGGTAAGCTTGAATACAATTGACATTTTGGCACAGAAAAATCATTCTGATTCAAGTGATGCAAATTTAAGACAAAATCAAAATTGAAATGAAATCATTTATCCTAGTAACTATATAAATCATGCTGATCAATTAACCAAAAAATCCATTAAATATTATCTACTAAAAATAACTAAGTAGTAAAAAACTGCTAGAAGTTATTACATATCAAATTCCAAAAATTTTATTTGTTTCAAACAACACACTGCATAATTAATCAAATATATAAGAGAAATAGATAAGCTGTATGGTTCGGTTTTGTGATAAAAAAATTTTTTTACGAATTTTTGTAATACAAAAAACTAGTTTTCAAATAAACAATTCCAATGCAAACAACATGTAGGTACATCAAAAAACAAAACATTATTGTAAAACTTTTGATGAGTGAAAATAGTTGTAAAAAAAATCTCAATTTGTGTAACTAAAGTGACACAATTCAAAAAATTCAATTTTATAAGAAATAATAAAAAAAAAAAATATTTGATAGCTCTGCAGTATCTTTTTTACTATACCGAAACACCTTATTTGCGTTGGGTATTTTTTTGTTATCATTTTAAAAATATTGCACTTTTGCACTTTTGCACTTTGCTCACACACACGTTCACTAATACAATTTCCAACTGCAACAATAAAAGTATATCACTCATGGCATGGATTGAAGTGTGAAATTTAAGAGAATGAAATTAGTGCAACCAAATTTATTCCAGATAATCTTCCATATTTACAAAGCGGAAAGTTTGTTTGTTTGTTCTTTGATAGCTTGTTTGTTTGTTGGCTTTACACACCCACCGTTTTAAATATAAAGTTTTGAAATTTTGTTTGCACAGTTATTAATGATCAAAAAAGGAGCCGGATCCGGTTTGCAGGGCTATGAAGTGAAGGAAGAGTGGTTTGGGTATCTGCCATACAATTCCTAGCACCCATCAGAAATGTTTCACAAACTAATTGGAGTACAGGCATAAAGATTTACAGTTATATACTCCTGCACAAATAAAGAAATACAACTGCTTCGGATTTCAAAAATTTTGACTGGTTCAGGTTGCTGCCGTACAACTCCTAGCCCATTTCAAGAATATTTCAAAAACCAATTGTGTTACAGACATGAACATTTACACTTTGATACTCTTTCACAAATAAAGAAATACGACTGTTACCGATTTCAAAAATTTGGACTGGTTCAGGATGCTGCCGTATAACTCCTAGTCCGTCTCATGAATATTGCAAGAACCAATTGTGTTACAGACATGAAAATTTACACTTTGATACTCTTTCACAAATAAAGAAATACGACTGTTACTGATTTCAAAAATTTGGACTGGTTCAGGATGCTGCCGTATAACTCCTAGTCCGTCTCAAGAATATTTCAAAAACCAATTGTGTTGCAGACATGAAAATTTACATTTAGATTCTCTTTCACAAATAAAGAAATACGACTGTTACCGATTTCAAAAATTTGGACTGGTTCAGGATGCTGCCGTACAACTCCTAGTCCGTCTCAAGAATATTGCAAGAACCAATTGTGTTAGAGACATGAACATTAACACTTTGATACTCTTTCCCAAAGGAATACGGCTGTTACTGATTTCAAAAATTTTGACTGGTTCAGGTTGCTGCCGTATAACTCCTAGTCCGTCTCAAGAATATTGCAAGAACCAATTGTGTTACAGACATGAAAATTTACACTTTGATACTCTTTCACAAATAAAGAAATACGACGGTTACCGATTTCAAAAATTTGGACTGGTTCAGGATGCTGCCGTATAACTCCTAGAAATACGACGGCTACCAATTTTGTATAAATAGTATTTGCAATAAGCTATAATGAAATTAATACAGTTTGGTGAAGGTCGAATTTCAGAAGACTTAAAATATCAAAATTGAAGTAGCAACGATCAGTAGACAACCATACAAAGTATTGTAGAATTGATTGAAAAAGTATTTCCGAATCTTAGGAATCAGTATAAGATTTTACACGGCTATGTGAAATGACTATGTCAATTAGATCCAAAAAATGTGACAGTTCGTTTTATTAATCAGAAACTACTGCAGAGTATTTTCTATCTATGTACACAAATCGATAGATACAGTTACCAATAAAAATGAAACTATTAAGTACTGACCAAAGTTTTTTTATTCATTGGATTTGACACGGTTGCCTCTTCACCAATTGGAATTGAAAACAGCAACTTCAATACGCAGCTTCTACGAAATTTAATGCAGCCAAAAATATTGTACTAGATTAATAATAAAAACCTCTCATCCTAATTTCATTGAAGCATAAATTCAAATTGATTGTGGAAAAGGCAAACATACCGTTATTCCAAGAATACCGCTAAAATCATTATAAATACCGTTTGAACTTAAACGCTTACAATTTTCAGTTATATTAATCTTTGCCATGTTCATTATCAAATTTCAGAGACAAACTCTTAAACGTTTTGGTTGACAACGAAGGCTGTTTCTCTCGTGGACAACTATATACAGGATGTGCACGGATAACAATAGCAAGGAACGTGTTTGTTTTAACTCCATCAGAAAAAACACGAGATATTGCTTACAAAGAAATAATTTTATTATGAGTACAGTTTAAGTTGCAGTGTTGTTGATTTTGTCATCGTAGTGAAAAAAAATATTGGTAAATTTCAAAGCAAGTCAGTGAAGTAAATTCTATAGATTTTGTGTTCGATCCACACAACGTCGTGTAACTTTGCTAGTACCTCATAAAATACAATTTTTGAATTATATCACTTTAAACATACGTGCACCATTGTAGGTAGATGAAAATATTTTTCATGAAAATTCTTTCATTGGTAATAAAACAATAAAATATAACGAATAAAGTTTGGTGTGCGTTTCATTCAATTAGAATTCAAAACAAAAAAAAACACTGTAAGAGAGCAATCGGGATATATGAAAGAATGTTGTTGAGTTTATTATTTTACTAAAAAAAAAATCAAAAAAAAAAAAAAATAATAAAATTTTTAAAAATGTAAACAAAACATGAATTATTATAGTTGGTTTGTTTTCTGTTTTGTTTTGTTTTGTTTTTTTTTTGTTATGATCAGGAACAATAAATGTTCTTAAATTTGAAAAAAAGTTCTTCATGTATTTATTTATCAAAAGGATCAGTTTTACAACTGCATAATTGACTTTGAATAGATTTTGAAAAGTAAGAATATTTTTTTGTTTTTTTTAATATCAAGGATAATATTTGGCAATATCTGGTATGATATACAACATAATAATTGGTTCTGAATTTAAAAAAATGTTTTAATAAAATGAAATTTTTTTTTGTGTTATTCTAATATTTAAGGGTTTTTAAAACTATTTTCAATCTATATTTCATTATTGGTAATTAAAAATAAATTAAATCATATTCGTATATTCTGAATTAGGTACATTCTTGAAAAAAAGTAAAGATTAATTATTGCTAGTTTGGTTTAGTTGAATTTTTTTTCAACGTCAATCCATTTGTTGTTGAGATGTTCCATGTTTATTTTAATTATCGTTAGAAGGTTATGTAAGTTAATTCTAATACAAACATTTTTGATAATCGTCAACTGGAGTATTGTAACTGTATAAATTAGACTTCCTATTTCTGGACGTATGGCTATTAAAAATAAAACAATATTGATTTATAAATATTGAATTTTTTTTTTTTTTTTCTTTATTATTTCAAACGAGTAAAATAGAAATTTTGTTATAATTATAATCTTATTCAAATATTTATAAGATAAAGTTCAATTTTATTAATAAATCTATTATTAAATCTAATAGTAACATGATTTTAAGTATAGAGAATATTTATATTTGATTTAGTAAAAGATAAAAAAGATAAAAGAAAGTAGTTTAGATTCAGATTAACATTATAATACTAGCTTTGTAACCCGTCATAAATGACGGAAGGAAAATAAATCCTAGTTTCTTTTTTTCTTTTATTAGATTCTTTATTCCGAAATTACAGTACTTATGTTTATATCACTTTTTAATTTTCTAAATCTTATAAAAGAAATATTTTTTTTGTAGTCAAAACTTTGCCAATTTTTTATTTTTTTTTATTTTTCGTAGGCTGCTGGGCATCTTCAGAAAGATACAATGAGCCCCGTAGCTTGACACTGTATGTAGGATTCTTACCTACTAAACCACACCCTTCCTTAAAAAAATAATTTTTTTTGAGTGAAGTGAGTTACGCACACAATAATGACAAAAATAAAAGGTATAAGCAGGTATAAGTAGTATAATGTATAATATTATACAATACAAATATGATGATACACATGGATATTATTAATAGATGAATATATTCGTTCAATATATTTTCTCTCTTTTTATTTATTTTCTTCTTACTTTTTGAAAATTTCATATATTCATATATTACAAACTACTGCTACATTTTCAATATTTCAGAAACATGAATAATTATTGTTTTTTTTTCAAATAATTTAACAACAATACTTTTCTGTGTAATAATAGAATACGGTAATAAAGTAAAAGAAAATTTAAATTGAAAAAACATTGTTATTTTTATTAAGATTGATTTTGATTCCTTTTATTTTATTCATACACAAAGATTTTACTAATTTTCTATTTAAGAAAACAATATTTGCCTAACACTAATCTTTTTTTTTTATATAACAGAAAAAGAAGTACCATACCAACAAATTTTCATAAAATGTTTGTATTTTTGTATGGTATACTCGTACTCACTTCCATTTAATTATAATTCGTTAGTTGGGTTCCATTTAGTATAAATTATACCGTATTAGCGTTATTGTGGTCTCTGGGAGAGCAAATTTCAAAATGGGATCTTATTTTCATATAAATTTTGTCTTTTGTATAATGTATAGGGATTTTATTTTGCTATATGAATAAACTGTTATTATGGTATTGTGTTATTTTTAAAAAAATATTCAAAATTTTGTATCTAAATTGGTAAATTTTACAAAAAATACAAAAACATTTTCATCAATAATATTCAATTTAAAAAAAAACAATGTTTTATTATCCGACGTAGAAGTAGAGTTTATTATCCTACTCTACTTCTATCAAGTTCTATTGATTCAACAGTGAACCTGAACAGTGAACTGAACAGTGAACACTTAACACTAAAAATAAAATAATATTTTTGGAATGGAGCATGCAGAACATACAGAATACAGATACAGCAAATAATAAAAAAAAACAAAAATAATTTCTTTTGAGTGAAGTGAGTTACGCACACAATAATGACAAAAATAAAAGGTGTAAGCAATAAAGTAGCATAATGTATAATATTATACAATACAAATATGCTGATACACATGTACATTATTGTGTATAATTTTAAGTAATAAGAATAACCTTTGAGTGAATTATGTTTTTTTTTGTGTTAAATGCTGTTTGCCTTTTGGTTATTATACCATATTAAACTATTGATAAAATTTCTATTATTCCTTATTATTATAAATCAAAAAAATTGTTTGTTTTATTTATATTATTATTATTATTTTTTATTTTTCCTTATTATTTGCGAAGAAGACTTATATTAAATTAAAAAAATATATTTCATGCAATCAATTTTTCCTGCAAAGGTTCAGCATGGTAGACAGGGGTTAAAAAAAACACCAAAGCAATTTGTATATATATGCATTTGTATACATATGCAATTTGTATATGTGTTGGAGCGTTCCGTCGAACTTACAAACATCCAGATAAATGCAGAATAATATATATATATAATATATATCTTCATATAAATATTATATTTATACATATTTATACATTATATATATATATAGTTTTCCTTTATTTAAAAAGTTGGATATTCTACCACTTAGACATTTATATCTGTTTAAAACATTGAAAATTTTTTTCAATAGGTCGGGCTATCTCGCTCACCGATTTGTTACTAGATATCATCTTAGAATTAATAATTTATACCTTGTAAATGTTCCAAGAGCCCGTACCTCTCATTTTTGCCACTTTTATGATTATTTAGCTCCAAAATTTTTTAATATGTTACCTTATTCTTTAAGATCGGACAGATCACCTGTTTCATTTTGCAAAAATCTTCGATTTTGGCTTTTTGAACTGGATCACCTTCAAATTGAATCTGTTTTTAATACTATTTAGTTTTAACTTTAATTTAGTTTTTTTTCTAACTATAATTTTTTTAATTTTCTTTCAGTCTTCTAGTTATTAATTTACTTTTTATTCTTGTTATAATTTTGTATTTAATTCTGCTTACTCTCGTTTATTATTTAAATTTTGCTTTAAATTTTATGAAATTTTATTTAAATTTTATTTTTTTCATTATATAATTTTAATTTTAAGATATTTTAGTTTTTTCATATTTAGCTTTAATTTTCTACTTTACTATGTATGTACCCAACAATATTTTATATTTTTAATGCTTGTATTTTTGCTTGCAGTTTCATTCATCACATATTCTAATGAATATCCGAATGATCCTATATTTATTCTTATTATTTTTATTTAGTAAATGTATATTTTTAAGTATTGTATTTTACTATAATATGAATAAATGAATTAAAAATCTAAATCTATATATATATATTATACACATATATATATTTTACACATTATATATATATATTATACACATATCTATATAATATATACATATATATTTTTATACAAACTACTCAAAAAGTAGGAAAGGATTCCTTTGAAAAACATAGTGTAGGTTCAAGTACAGGGCAAAGGATTCGTAGGGAAATAGAATGTTAGAAAAGAATTGATAGGTACGTTAAAGACGAGCCTGAAGAGGTTCTTTCTGAAAAGTTGCAAATTTAAATATCATATCAATCAAATTAAATACACAAAGGTACTTTATTTGAGTAATAAAAAGTTTTTCCAAAGTATATGTGTGAATACATATTTTCCTCTTCTTGCGAGAGTATAGTATTTCCACATATTATCTAAACCGTATTCTCTTTTTGGCTGTTACATTTTTGTATTATTGTATTATTTTTTTTCTTCCAGGCTACATTTAGCCAGATGTTGATGTTTCACCAGATGTTGATAGATCGACATTCGTCAGATGTTTTTGTATCGACATTTCGTCAAATGTTTATATATCGATCTCTGTCAAGTTCTTTTTTGTCTACTACACTGTTTTATTTTTGCAGATACCTCTGTCTAAACAAAATAGCACGTATTTTGTTTAGACACAGGTATCTGCATACTTCTGTATCTGTATTTATTTGCAATATTATTGAACTGCATTTCATTTCCTACATTAACTACATTTTTTTAAATAATACTATCCCTTGCCAGTCATTATAGGCAGATATGCTTTGATTACGTATTGTTCTTTACTCAGAATATTCAACAAATTATTTTAAGATATTTTGTACTTTCAAAATTTCAACTTTTGGCCATTCAACATGTTAACCACATTACATTTCCATAATGTCAATATGAATTTTACAAATGACCGAAATATTCCATGTCTTATTTTGGTTATATAATTTGAATTTCTCTTAATATCGTACATACATGCAACACAAAAGCAAAAGCAGTTATTTGCTTTCTTCATTTTATTTTCAATTATCATATTATTATCTTGTCGAAGCCACACTGCTACATAATATTGCGAATTCAGACTTTTAAGAAATAATGAAAAAAAGGAAAAAAAATGTCCATTGAACACTGAGTTAGATTAGAATGAATGACCTTCTATCAAAATTTAACAATACAATTTAATAATAAACTTCATAAAGTCTACGATTTAAAAGTCTTTGAACTGTTGATAAATATTGATTTCATATTACAGGTACTAACCTAATTTATCGTGCTAAATAATGAATTTCTTTGTAATTTATTTTTATTTTTTTGTTCAAATTAAAATTTTATTTTCTTTGTGTAAAAATACAATAAATTGCACCCACACATTACATTGGCTTTGTAATATTTATTTCTTTACTCATTGAAAATTTGATTGTAAATCAAAATTTCCATAATTTAAATATTTTTTTGAAGCTATGCATAACAAATTGACACAATTTACAAAACAAGCAAATATAAATCGATATTGAATAGCATTATTAAGACTTATGTGCCAATTAAAGCATTAGTACAGAGTATAGATGTAATGTTCAACATCTATGAAAGTAAAAATATACAATAAGTAAAATATTTTTTTTTAAAATTATTCTAAGCTTCAAACTAGATAGATAATGTTAATAAGTATTTCATGCAATAGTGTTTGTTTCACAAAATTTGGATCAATCGTACACAAGAACCTCCTGTCTGATGTCATGATAACTAATGACTGTCATAACTAAACATAGGTAACTTATTATTATAATTATTATTATTATAATTTTTAATTGTCTACACTTTGAAGTAGACTTTAATGTAAAACAAGTAATTTACTGTACAATATTTAACAATATAAACTATACTGTATATTATAGAATTAAAACAATTCCAACTATGATGTAAACCATAATTATTTTTTCAGTATAGATTTGCTTTATTTCAAGTGCTTTATTAAAAAAAATCGGCCAGCGTATTTAGATAAAGTTTCTAAAGTAGAAAAACACTGTCATCAACTTGGCTTGATAAAGCATATAAAAATGTATTATATCAGCTTAGATTCAGTTTTATTTATTGATGAGTGGAAAAGCTGTTCGATCAATGATAAAACGATTGTTTCAATATTGCATATACTGCTATCGGACATTAAGTATTTTTTTTACATGCTTAACAGGAGATTCCGAAACAGCTGAGAAATTGTTTAAAATTATTGTGAAGTCAGTTTAAATTGCAAAGGAATTGAATTCCTACTGTTGTTTGTGCTATTGCATTCGACAGTAGCATAAACAGATTGGAAAATTTTCTCAGCACTTTATAATAGTGGTATAGTAACTGTAACAGGCACGCCGGTAATCTATTTGCAAAAGATTTAAAAAACACATTAATGGATCACGTGACTTCTATTTTTAAAAGGTTTTAAGCAAGTTAATTTTGAAAATGTTTTGGTTGATTAAGGTAGAATTGGAATTAAACCATGTGAAATGGTCGAATCAATATATATAGAAAATTTGGAAAAAAAAATCTGTTTTTACCAATTATGTGAATTTATTAATACATGTCAATCGTGGGAGTGTTAATTGTGGGATACAGAGCATTTGCATGACTCGGATTAAATTTATGTTACACATTTTATAATAAATATATAAAACTAGCTTTGTAACCCGCCATAAATGACTGAAGTTAAATAAATTCTAGCTTTTTCCTTCCTTCATTAGAAGTTTCATTTCAAATTTATGTGATTGTGGGTCGTACTGGTCCCACAATATTTATTTGATCTCCTTTGTTTACTTTTATTTATTTTTAATATTTAATACACTTTGGGTAGCGAAATTTATTTATTTTATATTGAAAAAACAGATCAAAGCAATTTGTGTATGTATTGGAGCGTCCCGTCGAATCGACAGATATATGTAGGAAACTATAAATTATATAGCAAATATAATTTTGCTTTTTTTACGCGGCACAACACTGAATGTACGTTAAAAATGTAACTGAACTAGAATGCTCTTAGCTGGCTAAAGTAATTAAAACCAAAGTATTTAAAAACGTTGTCAGCTTATGATTAGAATGACTAAAACAAAAACACAGCAAAATAAAAGAACCCTCTCAAGGAACAAGATGAGTCATTGAGTGTTTAGCGGTTAATAAATAAAGTTCAATGCAGAAATTTTATGATGTTTTATTGTTTTTAAATATGTAATAGAGAACGATTACATTCACAAATTACGAATTTTAAATTTTGTGATCTAGAATTTAATATTAAAAATTTCCGATTTTCATATTTTCCACGAATTTATTCCAAATATTAACAAATATTATTTTAAACTGAATTTTGTGGAAAATTCTTATAAAATTTAATTTCCGTTCAATGTAGTGAAAATACGTAAAACAAATATATAGTAGAAATTCACTCAATGTAAATGCAAAATTAATCGGAAATTCCAAAAAATTTTTGCAAATAAACACCACAAAAATGGATTCATTAAAAATTAGCCCTTTGATTGCTAATATGGGAAAAGAAAACTCTTTTTTTGTTATTTTTATTATTCTACTTAATTTTTCATTTATTTATTAATTTTTTTGTTTTTCGTTGCAAATTAAAAAAATTTAATTATAATATTTTTTCAGAAAAAGTTTATTATTGTTAAATAAAATTTTTGCAGGAAAATTTTACAAAAAAAAAAATAAATAAAAAAACAAGCAAACAGTTTTGATGTTTTTTAATTTGTAGTGACTTGAGATAACTTTTCGGTGTTATTTCAATGAAAAATTAATGCAGTTGTATTGCAGTTTTTGTATTTTTGTTTGTTTTGTTACAATATAATTTTTTAATTTAATTACAATTCTGTGTTGTTTTTGGTATTTCATAATTAAATTAAGACATTCATTTGAGAATGTGGTTATAACAAAGCGGTTTTAATTTCACCACAAAATATATAACAACACCAGAATACATAATTACATATATAAATATATCTATGATGAGGTAATAACAATGCGTTTACTTGAATAAAGCAAGAAAAGAAATCAGTTATAAAAATTTAAATAGAAAAGATGAAGTGTGTGAGTATTTCACTCGTTGAAAAAAGAATTTGAGGTGTTGAAAATTTAAAGAAATTGTTTTTCTGTTTTTATTTAGTTTTTTTTTGTTTTTTTTATTATTATTTAAACAACTTGTGGATATATTGTGGATTCTCTTAATTATTTGTAATAATTAAAATTCTACAGAAAAAGCTATTGTATGTGTTTGTGTATTCCAAATCTGTGTGTAAAAGCAGTTAGGGTGTTCATCCCATAGACTTGGAATTATATTTAAAAAAAAAAATTAACTACGACTGTGTACCAGTTTATAAATTTGAAAATTAATTCTATTCTCAAATTCTTCCATGACAAAGCTAAACTTTAATTTCAATTTCATTGAAATTATAATTCAATTTGTATAGAAATATTTACACCTTCAGAAATATTTTTTTGAACCCGATCAGGCAACAAGTAAAACATCAAAAACGCAGTTCGAACATTCAAATATAAAATCCTAAAAAAACAAACTATGTCTCATCTGCTACCTCAAAACATCCGACAGTGATTGCAATCCAAGATCAGCTCCAGGTATGTAAAAATCATATAGCATTTCTATGGACTCCGGGACATGCCAATATTACCGGTAATGAAGAAGCAGAAAGACTGGCAAATGAAGCACTTTTAGAGCCACTTTCGGAACAACAAAGCCGGTACTACAGGGCTTATAAAGAGATATGTGATCGAACTTTATGGAACATACACAACACAAATTGGGAAAATGAACCCCTCACCAACAAACTAAGGCACATTAAAAGAAATGTATCCAGATGGAATAGTTTAGACCAGGCCAGTAGGAAAATCGCTGTTGTTCTGACTAGACTCCAAATAGGACACACACGATACACCCACAGTTATCTCTTTAATGGACCCCAAAACGCACAGCCAACATGTCACTGTGTTCCAGATATCCCAATCAATATACAGCACATATTTGAGGCTTGCCCTTTATACGCTGATGTAAGAGCCAGGCTTGGAATCACGGGACTTGATATACTCACACAGGATACTATATAAGCAACAACTAATATCATGGCATTCCTTAGAGAAAATGACATTTTCAATAAAATATAATAAAATTCAATAAAAACCAATAAAAAAAAATTTAATTTTTCTAATATAATATAAACTAGGCTAAAATCAAAATTATATAAACTTAAAGAGGAAAAAAAAAAATGAATTTGAAATTGCAATACAAAAAAAAGAAACAAAAAAGTAAATCAAAAATCTAAATTTAAAACAGCATTATGTTTAAAAATAATAATGAAATAAAGTTAAGATAATTATGTAAAAAACTTTAAAGAATGAGGGCTTGACAAAACCCACGTGGTTGAGAAGCCCATAATAATGATCTTATAAATAAATAAATAAATAAAATCCTAAAATATTTGTTGATCAAAGATTTTTATTAATTTTACAACATTTCTGCATTACTTCAATCAAGTAAATTAATCCACATTGAACTAAATACTCTAAGATTGAAATTTTTTTCAAACCAGGAAGATAGGTGGCTGACGAACCATGTAAGTCCTATATCCGATTTCTATCTTCCCGTGACCGACAAGCACGGCTTCTTTCCAGTTTTTTATTGTTTGACATCTGCTAACACTTCGTCTCGTCTTGAGATTTGGATTCAAAGATTTTCTTGGCTGAACCATTAGCGTTTATCTGCTCTAGGTACCTTAATTTATCTTAATTAGATTTTCTCTTGCAAACCCCATCATCGTTTCCACAACCGCCTTCAGGATATATCCAGCCAAGCATTTTCTTCTCGAAGGCATGCACTCACTTGCATTGGGCAGTGTCATTGATTCTGATCAGTAAAGCAGAATCGGGAATATGAATATTTAGTAGATTTGAGCTTTGGAGTTTCGGGGTAGCAGTTGTGCCCCAACATGTGCAAAAAAGTATCAAGCATAACGAATCACATATAAAGGGAGTATCTTAAGAGGTATATATTACATCATTTGTGTTTTTCGTTTCTCCTAGAAATTTTATTACAAATGGAAAATCAAAATCAATGGCGAAAAAATAAACTCGATTTTCTTCACAAAACAGAAACTTATTTTTCAATAATAATGAAATAATATGGGAAAGAGATGATATTAAATATCTTGGTATATATTTGGACAAAAAGTGAATGTTTAAAGCACATATAAATAAGAAAGTCAATAAAATAGATCTATATATATATAAATTCTATATCCAATTATAAATAGAAAATCCAGGCTAACTGCAGAAAACAAACTAATAGCATTTAAAGCCATTTTTCAGCAGTATATAATAGCTAAGAAATTAGATAAATTATTATTGTTGTTGCAGATATAAATTATTTTTTGAATTGAATACAAAATTAAATTTTTAAAATACTCAACTGATGTGTTAAGCCACTGCCTGTGACTATTTACAGGCACTATCATAATTTAATTTTTGACGGAAATTTTATTCGGGTCTAATTCGTTTTATTCTCTCATTTCAACGAAGATATTCCAAATATTTCTAATTATACGGGTTCCTTAAATGGAAGAGTGCTGCGAAAACAAACTTAAATGTGCTACAAAAAAAAAAACAAAATGCGATCCCAAAATTAATTTTGACTAAACCTTTTTATTTTTCCATCAACAAATTGCATAGCATAACAAATATTAATACTGTTGCCAAACAAATAGCAAAGATATCGCCTGCCTTTCTAGTTAGCTGTCTAAATTCAGTAAATACGCTAATAAAAGCAATTGTACATTAAGCTTTTACCAATTATGTTTTTTTATTTTTTTATTTTGTTCTTTTTCTTTGTTCTTTTTTTATAATTAAATTAGTTTTTAAGTTTTAGGATAAAAATAAATTGATCAAAAAGGTTGTTACTTGCCATTTTTCCTAAAAAAAAATAAATTTATTATTAATAGAAAAATTCAGGAATTCATAGGTGTAAATACATTAACATAAGCTGTTAATTATTAAAATTAGAAATAAGGGAAATTGTACAATGTAATTAAGGCATCTATAATTTTAATTGACAAGCATTTAGGGGCCTGCGTAGTAGACACCTTTTCATTTTATTTCGATTTGCCTTAATTAACTTCTAATATAATAAATAAGTTGTATATAAAACAATAATGCGCACACAGTTGACACAGTTTTTTGCTCATATGGTTTTATTATTCAGCAAATATATTATGCATATTATATATTATGTGAGTACTTATTAAAATAAAAAACAAAAACAAACAAATCAGTTATTATTATTAGTTACATACAATGAAACTTTAAATTTGGCTTCAACTTCAATTATAATTACTCAACAGGGGCCCCTAGTAATAAAATAATAATAATAAAGCTACAAAATAACCGGTAAAAATTGTCCTCTCATTATTATAGTTTGATTTAATTAATTTCACTTATATAAACGTAATGTACCCCAACTTAATATATTTTATTCTAATTTCACTTATTTAAGGCACAACCATATCTTAAAAAACATATTCCAGAGATATTTGATTGCTCCTAAGACTTTAAATAATTTAATTTAAAAGATCAATAAAAATCTAGCAGGTGTCAAAATTTATAAAAATTTAAATATTTATTTTAGTAGGTTCATAAATGGTATTTTAAATATTTTCTCACAACTTTTAATAATAATTTTCAAAATTATTGCGAAATTTTATATTCAACTGCCGCATTTAAAACGTAAAATTCTCAAATTATTATACAAGATTATTTAAAGGAACATATTTTCTTTTTCTTTATTAGATTAAAGGTTTGGGTTTTATTTAATTTTTCAATACCATATTTTTTTGGTATTAAAATTTTAACCATCATCAGCAATAATCGAAATTTCTGTCATCTCTTGTTTATGTCCACAAACATAATTAATTTACAACCTGTTAAAAAGATAAAAGGAAATGACATTTAAATGCTAATTTTTGTTATACCACCAAAAAAAAAAAAAAAAAAAAAAAACCAAAACGAAATTTAAAAAAAATAAATAAATTTAAAGTAAAATTGTTGTTTACCTGAATCCACACAACACAATTTAAAAAAAAAAACAAAAATATCAAAAGTATTTTCTTCATATTATATTTGAACCGTTTAATTTGACAGGACTTAAAGTAAGGTGAACGTTTTATTTAAATTTTCTTTCGAATTTTATTTTTATTTTGTTTTTGCTTTAGAATTATTTCTACCCAGGAAAAAAAATTATTATCTGTAATATTGAAGAAGTAAAACAAAATAAAAATATTAAGAAATATACAAGTATAAACACCGTCATAATATCCTTTTTTTTATGTACAATGGTATGATTTTGCGTTTTATTTTATATCAAAGAGTCATTTTTTTATTTTTTATTTTTTACCAAGAAAATTTGATAAATCCTTTAAACGTGATATGAATTCGATCAAGAAAAATTAATCTGACGAAAACGATATATATATATATATATATATATACATATATAATATATTCTCTAGATATTATGCAAGTGTATAAAGTTAGGTATAAGATACCTTTTACGCCATTAAAGTGAAAACATATTGAGAATATGCGGTAGTTTTATATTATAAATAATGTTCTGATCCTGAACTCTGAACATTCAAAAAATGAAAAAAAAAAATAATTTTTGAAGAAATTTTCCAAAAGAATACACGCAGGATATGAAACATAATTTAATTTGATTTACTGTTGAATATTTAACTCAATTTTATAATGTGAAATATAATAATGTTTAAATTTTATATTATGAATTAAAAAGGTTTTCGATGAGCACAATGATTATTGTTGATTTTATATATTATTTTTCATCATTTAATTCGTAACACTGATTATGTTTTTCTTCAATTACTTTAAATTCTGTTTAGGCAGATTTTTAACAAGTGTTAATTCTATATTAGATCAGATTTTTAATATTTTAAATGAACCCTCGAAATTCTTATTTAATACTAATCGGTTGATATGGATTATTGACAATTATGATATCAAAACACACATATCCAAAATATAATATAAATGGTGGTAAAAATCAGCATGGCGATACTGCTCGATATGAAGACATATAGTTTTTCTTTATTTATTTCACTTTAATATACAGGAATAACTTTACAGATTTTGCTTACAAACTATAGTTTAAAACGCTTAAGTACGCTTAAACGTCTGTTAAACTTTTAACAAAGCTTTTACAACACAAAGCTTTTTTCAACTAGATTAGACAACTTTATTAGAACTATTACGATAGTGTGCAAAATTTTATTTAAAGACATAAACCACAAAACAATAAAACCAAATAAAACCAAAAACAAATTAAAATTAACCTAAAAACAATTCACCTATTGAGCAATAGCATTGACTGTCTGATTATATGAATTAATTTAAAAAAAAAAAACAAAAATAGCAAAGACAAAAACCAAATTATCAGAATATTATTATTATATTGATAAATTAGCTTTGTTAAAATATTACGATATTACAATATTAGAGCAAAAAACTTACCGGTAAAACAAATAGTAAATTTAGAAAATATATTTTTTACCTCACCCATGTTCACAAATTACACAAATTGAAATTTATTTATTTTATTCACAAATAATTCAAAAGTATAAATTCAAATGCGCAATAGCATTGAGTAAATATTATATTGTACATGGAGAATCATAAACCGAAATTAAGGATCTGCTAAGAACAAGAAAAACAAAATATGTTATGACATTATTATCAAGTTCCAATTCAATACACGGCAAATTTAGTACACATAAAAATTAAAAAAACTTTAAAAAGAAAAATCAAAGACTACCCTTACATACATCAGAGACCCTAGCGGGATAACAATATAACAATAAAACTGAAGAATAAGAGAAAAAGCTTAATCATTGGCTTTATCTGTAACTATAATAGTCATAAGGCGTCAATAAGAACTGAACAATAAGAGAAAAAGCATAATTATTGGCTTTACTCCTAACTATAATAGTCATAAGGCGTCATATGATGTCATATGATACTTCGTTAAATGGCCTATATGATTCGATGTGATTTAACAAAGTCGTACCCAATCATAACCTTTACTATAATGGACATACCTAATCATACCAAAACGTCAAAACCAAAATTTAAAGAAGTTAAATAAAAATATAAATTCTATAAATAAATGTTTTGGTTTTTTTATTTTGAGTTTTGAAATAGTTAGGGCTATTATGATAATAAAAAAAGCACAAAAAACGTATCTATGACTATTTTAATAAGTTTTTAATGTGGATGTGGTATGTATTTAGTTTAAATGCATTTAATTTCCGATCTATACTGCCAGCGACATCTCTGTTCGCCACATTTTGTTCAAATGTACGTCTCTATTAATAATAAATAAAATAAATTGTTTCATTTAAAATGCTAATGCTAGACCGGCGAATGTTACGCCGGGAATAGCTAGTTATTATTAATATATGTAGTAAAAAACAATTCAAATTTTGACATTTTATGATGAGAAAAATATGGTGATTTTCCTTTTAAAATTTTGTCTGCTATAATGAAAATCCATTATAAAATGGTATTTATTATAATATTATAATACTAGCTTTGTAACCCGTCATAAATGACGGAAGCAAAATAAATCCTAGTTTCTTTTTTTCTTTCATTAGATTCTTTATTCCGAAATTACAGTATTTATGTTTATATCACTTTTTATTTATTTTTATTTATGTTTATATTGGCCTAACACTAATCTTTTTTTTTTTATATAACAGAAAAAGAAGTACAATACCAACAAGTTTGTATTTTTGTATGGTATAATCGTACTCACTTCCATTTAGTTATAATTCGTTAGTTGGGTTCCATTTAGTATAAATTACACCGTATTAGCGTTATTGTGGCCTCTTTATGGCGTTATTAAGGCAAATTTAAAAATGGGATCTTATTTTCATATAAATTTTGTCTTTTGTATAATGTATAGGGATCTTATTTTGCTATATGAATAAACTGTTATTATGGTATTGTGTTATTTTTAAAAAAATATTCAAAATTTTGTATCTAAATTGGTAAAATTTACAAAAAATACAAAAACATTTTCATCAATAATTTTCAATTTAAAAAAAAACAATGTTTTATTATCAGACGTAGAAGTAGAGTTTATTATCCTACTCTACTTCTATCAAGTTCTATTGATTGAACAGTGAACCTGAACAGTGAAGTGAACAGTGAAGTGAACAGTGAACACTTAACACTGAAAATAAAATAATATTTTTGGAATGGAGCATGCAGAACATACAGAATACAGATACAGCAAATAACAAAAAAAAAACAAAAATAATTTTTTTTGAGTGAAGTGAGTTACGCACACAATAATGACAAAAATAAAAGGTATAAGCAGGTATAAGTAGTATAATGTATAATATTATACAATACAAATATGCTGATACACATGTATATTATTGTGTATAATTTTAAGTAATAAGAATAACCTTTGAGTGAATTATGTTTTTTTTTGTGTTAAATGCTGTTTGCCTTTTGGTTATTATACCATATTAAACTATTGAGTAAATTTCTATTAGTCCTTATTATTATAAATCAAAAAAATTGTTTGTTTTATTTATATTATTATTATTATTTTTTATTTTCCCTTATTATTTGCAAAGAATACTAACATTAAATTAAAAAAAATATAGTTCATGCAATCAATTTTTCCTGCAAAGGTTCAGCATGGTAGACAGGGGTTAAAAAAAAGCACCACAGCAATCAAAAGCAATTTGTATATATATGCATTTGTATACATATGCAATTTATATATGTGTTGGAGCGTTCCGTCGAACTTACAAACATCCAGATAAATGCAGAATAATATATATTATAATATTTGTGAATTAACTACTATGAGAATCTAAATAATGAAAATTTCCATCACAAATAGTATAAAATGGTACATATATAAATTTAAAATAAAAAAACAGTTTATTTTAGCTGACAAAACGTCATACGAGAATATTACAGCGATCACATTTCGCCTAGCTTGAAGTGTTGAAATATCTATGACTTGGCATTTAGCTAAATAAATCGTTGTATAGAGTTGCCATTTGAAATAACGAAAACAAAATTTGATCATATTCTTTTGAACTCATTATAAACATTTTCAATTCTTTTTATATGCCAAGCGTAAAACGGCATCCAAATAGGAGAGGCATCATATTCATGGTGAGGACGAACAAGAGAAGTATATAATGATTTAAATGTATAAGGATCAGTAAAATTTATGGAATTTCGTTTAATAAAACCTAGCATAGAGAGAGCTTTTGCTGTTATGAAATCTATGTGAGGATTAAATGTTATTTTGCTGTCAAGAATTACTCCGAGATCTTTAACCTCACTAACATGTTCTATAACACAATCATGAAATTTGTAATTATATTTAATGAAATTTCTGTTTCTATAAAAGGACATACACTTACATTTTTTTATATTTAAATCAAAACCATTTTCAATGTACCAGGAATGAAATGTATCTAAATCTTTTTGTAGGGCAAAGCAATTATCATTATTGATCTAATGATAGAAAATAATTTGGTGTCATCAACATATGAAAGAGCTGAATTTCTAATTTTACAATCAACATTATTCATGCAAAGCAAAAATAACAGTGAACGCATATGAGTACATTGAGGAAAACCAGAGGTGCCTTCAAATATGGAAGATTTTTTATTTGAAATCGTAACGGAGTAATTCAATTCTTAGTAATTCAATTTTAAATAGGAGTTTATGGTGGTTTACTTTATCAAATGCCTTAGATATGTCTGTGATAACCCTTTTCAACTGAGTTAATGGTTTTATGTAGAAAAATGGACAGATTAGTAGTTGTAGTATTTTAATATACATGTAATATATATGTAATTCTACCTTAAATGAAACAATGTTGATTTGGAGATATTATGTTTTTCTTTGATTAGAAAATGAATTTTGTCTGTGACAACAGCTTCAAAAAATTTGGGGATTGCTGATACTTTAGCAATAGGACGATAATATTCAACTAAAATTCTTGGTCCAGATTTAAAGATGAGAACAATTTTAGAGTATTTAGAAAAGCACCATCATTTAAGGATTTGTCAAAGATTATACAAAAGTTGAGCTATGTATTCCACTCAAATCTCATTGTGATGTTTTTTTTTTTTTTTTTATATTATAACGAAAACAAAACAAAGGTTTTGAACCTTTAAGTACTTGCGTACCGTTGACTATTTGAAAAAGGAAAGGATAGTTAGAGGAAAGGAAGAAGAAAAGTTTTGTGGGAAAGAGCGACCAATGTTGTTAATATTCGTCTTAAACCTCTGTAAGTCATAAATAAAAAATCCTTCTCTCATTGGGAATGCTTGATTGGGACGCGGTTCCACAATCGGGATGTTCTTACTATAAAAGAATTTCCATAGCCGGACTTAAACCATCTCGGAATTTCCACTGTGAAAGGGTGGGCACTTGATGCCTCTCGTGTTCATGTAGACGAAAATAGGAGATTTTCCTTGCAGTTAACTGTTTTTAACTTAAGAACCATTCCAGACTCTAAGTAAAGCCTTCCCAAGTAGTATAGAAGCCATCTAGTGTAGCATAGTCAATCAGACTGATTTTGTAGGTTGAATGGGTTTTTAACTCTAATATTGAGCTGAATATTTTTTAAAAACTAACAATAACAACAAATTAAACATCTGCTCAAGGTATGAAATGGATTCACTTCTATTACCCGTATTTTTGATCGTATTTAATTGTAATATAAATTGATAGTTAATAAAATAATTAAGTAAAAAAAATGTATATCAATTTAAGCTTACTTAAACAAACTAACAAAGCAAAATCTAATAAAATAATTATGCTTACCGAATTTCTTTACCAATATACCGGTGGCTCAATTTAAAACAAAATTAACAAATATTTAACTATTCCATTTAATCTATAGAACAATATTTTTTTTTAACTAATATCTAGGAATATCGCTGAACAGTACTTTTTTTCCTCTAGGCTTAACTTGATTACATCTGCTATTCTATGTGTTTGCTCGATAGTTGCATGTTCGTTTCTGAACCCGAATTGATGCTCTGGAACAATTTTGCTTTTTTCCAAAATCCGTTTTAATCTTTCCAAGAATAGTCTTTGAAATAGTTTTGATAAGCACGGTAGTAGGCTATAATCGGTCTGTAGGATGTCATTTTTTCACTTGGCTTGCCTGGTTTTGGTATAAGTATTATTTCAGCAATTTTCCACTGGGATGGGAAGTAGCAACATCTTATCACAGCATTCATAATATACATCAATATTTTATAACCTTCTTCCGGCAGTTCTTTCAATATTTTACCACTAATTAGATCATAACCTGGGGCTTTTTTTGTTTGAACCAATTAGCAATAATTAATTGTACCTTTTTGATAACACAACTCAAGTGACCTTTTTGTTATTGTTTGTTGTTTTAGGTCCGAATACAATAAAAGATATCACATTCGAATGTTTATTTCAAAACTGTTGATAGTAATATTAAAAATTTTAATAATAATTTATTAGGACGAATTCGAATTAACATACAATAATTTTATTTTATTTATTTTTAGAGTTAAGTCATTTGACGTTGTAACAAAACAGTTTTATTTTGTAAAAAAAAAAAACAGTTCAACAAATTTTGAAATAATATCATTCAAAAAAAAAAAAAAAACTGAAAAAAATATATTTTAAATTAAAACAATATCCTCTCAAGGATAACAACAGGAACATCATAAAAAAAAAAACAAAAAAGAAAGGAGCATTTTATCATATTAAATGAATAACAGTTTAAGTGCATAAACTTTGTTTCTGGTTATTCAATTTCAAAGAATATTAATGATAAAATCAGATTTTTATATTTATAAAATTTAAATTTTTTTTTTATTTATATTCCTTTAAGGAAACTTTGAATGTTGAATAATACGAATTTAATTTTTTTTTTTATTTTATTTTATTGTATTTTCAAGAAAAAAAAAATTTACAAAATTAAATTTAAAGTCATTCATCATATTTTAAAGTTTTTAGGTTCCATGAACAAAATATCGAAGTCATTTTCTTTTAATTTCAAAACCAAAATTTCTATTTTAAATAGAAAATTCAGATCTGCAATAGTACCTAGGCGATTTAGTTAAACCCATTTCTTTACATTTTTTAGGGATTTTATAAATTTCTGAGACAACTATGCATCCATATTCAATTAGTTTAGTCTAATATGATTACTACAGCATATATACTCAGTAATTAATAATATTAAAAGTGTAATATTGTTGCTCAACTATGCAAAAGCAAGTAAAAACAATTGAGAAATATTTTAATAATATTTCGTAGGCAACACAGTACGGCTTCTGCCCTATTAGAAATCACTGATAACTTTTATCGTGAAATTGATAAAAGGCATGTAGTAATTTTATTATTCTTAGATTTTACTAAAGCTTTTGATATAAGTGTTAATCATGAAATGTTATGCAAAAAGCTTAAACTTTTTTATAATTTTGATTTATCTGCCATTAAATTGCTGCATAGTTCCTTGCTTAATAGATCTCAGTTTGTTTACCTGAATGAAGTCAAATCTAACTGCTTATCAATTCAATGTGGGGTACCTCAAGGATTCATTTTGGGTCCACTGCTTTTCAGTATGTTCATCAATGATCTTCCTCGGTGTTTATCTGAGGCTCAATGTAGGTTATATGCTGACCACGCTCAAATCTATATTAGTGGACTAGTATGTTGCTAAAACTAATGATGAGCTTGATGCTGTTGCCTTTTGGGCTAAAGATAATGGCTTAAGACTGAACCCGACTAAATCACAAGCCATGATTCTGTATGTCCGTAATATTGATACTACATTTTTGCCTCAAATTAAATTGAATTATTGTGTTATTGAATATGTAAGTAAAGCTAAGTGTCTGGGTGTTGTATTTAATAAAACGTTTACGTGGAGTGATCACATCTCTGGGTGTGTTTTCTCACGCCTTCGTAAGCTTCGTAAATTTTCATATTATTTGAGTGAATGGGCGAAGAAACTAATCCTGTCATTAATTATGCCATTTTTTACTTACTGCGATGTGGTATATGCGGGTATGAGTGTATGTGAGTTGTCTAGATTAAATGTCATCTTTAATGTACCCGTTTTGTTACCAATCGCCGTAGATTTGATAGAATTAGTGATGTATGTAAATTGATACTTGACTGCTCATTCGCAAATTTCTTGAATTACAGATATATATACTACAAAATAATTTCTGAAGCCACACCTATATACTTACACAATAAGTTGATATTTGGAAAATCACCCAGGGGTGTGAATTTAATTGTGTCGCGTCACAACGGCAGACTTAGGCATATATCATTCTTTGTAAGAGTTGCAATATTATGGAATGCACTGCCAAGTACTATTAGCTGTGAATTATCTCTTAACAAGTTTAGTGAGCTGTCATGGGAATACTTTAAGCTAAAATCTTAGATAATAGTTAATTTTGAAACAATATATTATTTTATTTTTTATAGTTGAAGGAGGAAAGAATATAAAGTCTTAGCCAATGTTTTTTTTTTTTTTTTTTTTTTTCTTTTTTGTTTTCTCTTTCTTATGTTTTTACTTACATGTTTTTATTAAGTTGCTTTGAATTGAATTTACTTTAATTGAATTAAATATTTTTATTGTTTTTCTTCTTATTTTATTTTATTTTTTTTTTGTTTTTTTTTTGTTGTTTGTGTTATTTTTAAGCTTGTTTAATTAAGTCTAATTGAATTAATTGCTTTATTATCTGTAAATTAATATTTTCTTTTAATAATTTTTATTTGTATACTCTTATAAAGACCAATCGTCTTCTGTATACTAACATTAAGAATTGAATAAATAAATGAATTGAATCAACCAGATAGATTCAAACTCAGCTGGAAATCACGACTTACAAAAGATGTAGTTTTTCATGCATATTTGACAATGGATAATATTTTCAAATGACTGAATGACCTTGCAAACACATAGGAAAATCTAAAAAAATATAATATAAATTTTTGAATTTAAAACAAAACTATTCTAAAATTAAAATATTTTTCAAAAAATTAAAAAATATATTAAATAAAAATGTAGAAGAGTATAGTAGAGTACAGAAATATATCAACTGCTTGACAACTAAAATAACACATACTCTATGAAATATTATTATAAAATATTACAAAACAAAAATAAAAAATTCTATAAAATGACCGAAACTCTTATTTAGATTATTTTCCATTAAAAATTCATGACTCTGTAAAATAATACACAAGAAAAGACATTTGAGATAATTTAAGTTGAAAAAAAAAAACAAAACAAAATAAAATTTAAACAAAAAGAAAATGAAGACCTCTTTTAAAACAAAAGTTAAAAAGGATCAAATTTTAATTTTTTTTTTGTTTTTCTGGAGAGATTTTATAAACAAAATAAATTCAATTCTTCCTTTTTTTCTACAAGGACATTGTGCTCAACTACGTTTGTTGATATATATATATATATTTATATATTTGTTTTAATTTTATAAATTTATTTATTTAAATTTTTTTTTTTTTTGTATTTTTTTTTTCAAAAACTAGTTTTAATATTTATTACGAAAACAATATACAAATTGTCTTTATAACTAATTCTCTAAAATAAATTTAGAAATTTAACTCTATCTCATCTGCAGTGTCCTACTTTATCTTATAATATAATTTTATGTTTAAAATAGAAGAACGTGAGTATTTTCGTTGGATTTGATGTTTATTTAAAAAAAAAAAAATTGGAAATTTTATTTTGTATTTAATAAAAATGTACATTTAGGTAATAAAATTTTACTTTTAAAAAATAATCAATAAAAACGTTTTAAAGAATAATGGGGTTAATTGAAAGCATTACAATGCAATGGATATTGTTTCAACTAATTATCAAATTTATACAGCAATTTATTACTGTTGTTTAAGTACTTGGCTGGCAAAATGGAGCTTATTAGAAAATCCAAAAGAAAATGCATTAGAGTATGCATCAACAGAACAATAAAACCAGAGTCTAATTTTCAACAATTTTATTTCAACAAAGTAATAAATAAGCTAACAAAATTATATTTGATAACTTTTTCATAAAATTAATACGCAATCACCTAGATAAGGCTCTTAAAAAAGAAGAAAATTGTCTTGTGTCAAAAATCTATACTATTAATATTATAAATACGAATATATAAAAAATAGTTTAAATACAGGATTCATTGCACCTCAATTTTTGATATAATTAGACTCTAATGGCTATATAAGATCAAAATTATGTCCCCATATTTTTTCACTATACTAGACGGACTACATGCAAAATAATTGATTACAAATTACAACCCTAGAAAGCTAGATTATACTAAACAAAAATTTGATAAACATATTTGAGAAGGAGACAAAAGAGTAAAAAGAAATTATTGGTGGTTAAAAAACACCTACTCACATTAAATTGTTTGTTTTAGTGTAAAAAAAAATATATAAATTAAAACTATATGACAATAATATTGACAAATATTAATTCCTTACCGTTTTCAAATTAAACACGTTATGTACCATAAATTTATTGATTAAAAAAAACAAACTACAAATAAAGCATTAATCGATTAGATTTAATTAATAAATTCGAGTAACTACACCTCACCTACGTACATTACACAAAAACGTGTTTCCACCAAAGTTCTAAACAAAAAATGTAAAACATTCCTGGAATTTTCTCTCATTTTCATTTTTTAATTAGTGAATTAATTTTTTCTACTTAATTATTTGATTTACTGTCTCGACTAAAAATACAAAACTTTCCAAATTTTTTTTTTACATTCCTTTTTACGGATATCTCTATTTACTATATATAAGTACACTCTTATAATACAGGACATGATTTCTATACCAAAAAAAAAAAAACAAAGGGAAGAAAAACTGAACAAATTTAGATGAAAAATTTGTTTTTAAAGATTTTAATTAAATTTTTAGATGAGATTTGATCATTTAAAATTCAACATATAGGTACGTTATAGGAGAAAGAAAGAGAAAGCTTGTGAAAAAGTGCGAAAAGAAATGTGAAAAACTTAAAGAATTTTTAGTTAAACAAAAAAGAGAAATAAATAATTTTTTAATGTAAAAATTTTAATATAATCACAGTCATGGCTCTCTAAATGGAACATATTTGGAATTAAAATATTTGTCAATGGAATTACTTTAATAGCAAACTTGTATAGCTTAAATTAATTTGGATTGTACCAATCGCTCACTTAGAGTTTTGGGATTAATATTCAGTAAAATAAAAGTAGAAAATTAGGTAAAACACTAAATAAAATCAGGGTCAACGATGTAATCATTACTTTACATATTATACTATGTATTATTTGTTTATAATTATTTAAAGATAAATTGAAGGTTGAGTAACATAGGTTATACCTTATAAGAGTAATATAGGTTTGGTTTAACAGAGGGTGGCAATAACAGTAATGCGTGTGTGAATAGCGATTACTTTTATCAGATCGAAATAAAATAGATAATTCATTAATAAGTTAAATGTAAAAAATTTGCAAGCATATACTTCACCTGATGATCGTTCTGGTCCACAACCAACAGAAAATTTTAAGGAAAAAATTAATTCCTTTAAATTCCTACTCATGTCCAATCCAATATTTTATATTTCCCATTCTATTCTTTCTCAAACAACAATCGCTACATACTGAAAGTAAAATACTCTTTAACCGTTTATAAACAAAGAAGAAATGTAATAATATAATAACAAAAACTTTCAATACAAAAAAAAAACAAAAAAGTGAAAAAATTAAAATAAACCGACAATTTAAAAAAAGTTTATCTAGAACTGAAGATCTTCAAAAGCTTATAGATTAAGAATATAATATGAGATATAGAAAATAAATGCTTGCGTTGTGTTAAATTGGTTTAAAACCCTTCATTACTAATTTGATCATAATTTATGGTCTTAGTATACATGAAGATTTGACCGCTTTCGACAAATTTGTTTAATATTATCTCAAAAATTCTGAAATGAGCTCATTAAACCATACAGAGTGTAGATATTAATATAATATTATTCAATTTTAAAAACTAAGAAAAAATATAATATGGGTTGCAAATAAAACCCCCAAAGGCAAAATGCTTAAACACAAAATCCGTTGTGGATTAAGATAGATTTTGATTTTGGGGATTTTCTATTTGGAGATTAATTGTTAAAAATCATTATAAGATTATGATATGGACCGAGTTAGTAATAAGAGCCCTTGTATATGTTACTTAATCAATTTTTTATTAATCAAATAATATAAATCAAAAATTTTTTTTTTTTTTTTTTTTTCATTTAATAATGTCTAAAGAGAAATTGTTGAGATACATGTTGACTATACATAACGCATTAAATAACTGCTACTTTCCGAAAGCATGGAAAGTGGCAAAAGTAATAATGCTAAAAAAACCGGGCAAAGATCCTACTAAGCCCAACAGTTATAGACCCATAAGTTTGCTACCAAACATTAGCAAACTGTATGAAACTATAATTAACGATAAAGTGATACAATTTGTGAACGTTAAAGAATTACTACGTGAAAACCAATTTGGCTTCAGGTATAAGCATAGTACAGTTCATGCTATCAACAAACTAACTTCGGATGTTTGTTGGTACATAAATAAAAAAGATTGTGTTGGGGCTTGTCTTATCGACCTTGAAAAAGCTTTCAATAGTTTTTGGGTAGATGGCCTTATCTATAAATTAATAGAATTAAAATTCCCCATTATATTAATCAGGTTAATATTAGACATGATTACAGAAAATAAATTTTTAATTTCTAACGAATCAAATACCGAGAAAATATTTAAAATTAATAGTGGTTTGCAACAAGGAACAGTAAATTCTCCAATACTATTTTCCCTTTACACAATGGATCTCTTAAATATGCTAAATAGCATCAAGGGCGATAACTATGCAATTGCTTTTGTTGACGATCTTATAGTATATGCAGCCGCAAACAACATAAAAGAGGTACAAAAGAATGTTCAAAAACAATTTAACCTTACCGCAGATTTCTGTAAGGTCTGGTTACTAAAAATGAACATAGATAAATGCGAAACGATACTATTCCGTGATACTGTAGATAAAGTTAACAATAACATAAAAACGCATTGGAAGGAATTCGAAATTAAATCTTCATCTTATATAAAAATTAATAAAAGTAAGGTAGTTAAATATTTGGGTGTATATTTGCACCAAAATCTTAATTTTACCTCCCATGTCCAAAAAACATTAGAAAAAGGAACAAAAGCTTTCATGGCATGTCACAAGTTGTTTTACAACAAAACCCTTAATGAAAGAGTAAAAATTTTAGCCTACCAGTGCTTAATCAGACCAACAATTTCATATGCGGGACCTATTTGGTTCAACATTAGCGCAAGCCAAATGGAGAAAATTAGGAAATTTGAGCGTAAATGTATAAGAGCCTGCGTAAACCTACATAGGAAAGCAGAAACGGATTAAAAGCATTTTTATTCCAATAAATGCTTGTACCGCAAAGCAAATATAATAAGATTCGATAATTTTTTAATAAAAATTATTCGCAATCATTTTGAAAGATCTCTAAACACAAATGAAAATGGTTTAATATCCAAAATATATTACCATAATGAAGAGTATATTAAAAACAGTTTAAAATCGGGGTTTATTGCTCCAGAACATTTTATCTACCTGGATTCCAAAGGGTTTATTCAAAATCACGGTCATGTCCCTCTATTATATCACTATAATAGAAGGGCTACATGCAAGTGTATAGAATATAACCCTAACAGTATTGAGGCTACTTTGCTTAAGTATGATATGTTTACTCCTGAAAAGGATAAACGATTAAGAAATAATTATTGGTGGCTAAATAATTCGTAATGAAATTAAAACCAGATACGGTTAGCAACTCTAGATTAAGTTAGATTAGGTTTAGATTTAGATTAAGTTAATTAAGCTTAGATTAGAGTTAATTAATTTAGGATTAGAGTAGGTGTAAATTAGATTTTAAATAGTATAAGTTTTTTAAAAAAAAATAACAATAAATACATTTTGGTTTTGTTATATTTTTCCAAAATTTAGCGAATAAAAAAATAAAATGAATGTTCAACTCAAAATATCATAACAGAGTAGTAATATTAATTTCATCTGACCAAAACTAAATAAATAAAATATAGTTTTAAGATATTTAGTTAAGTAGTTAAGAATCAATATTAGTTTTGTAAAACTTTTTTGCTAATTGTAATACATATAAAACGAAATAAAATAAAATAAAAAGTTAAAAAAAAAAAAAAAAAAAAAAATGTTGACTATACATTTACAAATTTAAGTTTATTAATTTTTCATCATTATCAAAATTCAAAGTACTGTAACAAATTACAATTAAAAAAATAAGTGAAATAAACTAAGAAAAAGAAGTAAGAAAGCAAATAAAAGAAAAATTCACTTGATGTTAAAAAATCAAATAGAGAAGAAAACAAAAAAAAAAACAAAAAATTAAAATTGAGATTTAACTACTATCATCAAAATTTAGTAAAATACAATTAATATGAACTATAGATTAAATTATAAAAACAAAATAGACAATCAATTAAAATAATAATTATAATGCCGCCATTATTGTTAAAACTTATTTCCTTTAATTTGAATGTAATTTACTTATTTACTAGTTTTTATTCAAAATTAATTATGGAAAACACATTTTTGTTATAAAAAAAGTGCAGCAAGGGTTTCACAGTTTATTTAAATCTATATACTATTTACAAGTTTTGCCCTTTTTAAGATTAATGTCTTTTTTAAATAATTTGGAAAATTGACAGCATTTCAATAATAACATATACTTTTGTGCATTATAATAAGTCACATTTAATATTTAATATTATTAACACTATTTTTTATTAATTTCAATTACATTTAAATAATACCTAATTTTAACAATTGAAAATTTTTAATACTATTATTGTAAATATTTAAACTATAATAGTATTTTTTTATTTAAATTAAATTATCTTAAGTTTTGTATATTTTTTAATTTCGAATCAATTAGATTCTTATATATCTTTTTCTTTTTTATTTTTTTTTTTTTTTTTTTTTTTTTAAATCTTTACATATATTTTTATATTAAACGAATAAAAAAATTTTTCCGCATCGCCTTTTCATATGAAATATCAAATTAGAACTTGTTCGCCCACTGTACAAAAGTATTCACTTGATGGATTTCATTTCTTTTTGGAGAACGATTGTTCAGTGTACATTAAAATTCTGGACATCATGGATATGAAATGTATAACTTTAAGGTAAAATTAATCGCTTACCATTAGTATGTTGTTTGTCCAATGAATAAACTTTGTTTTTTCACGCCAATTATAATTGAATAAGTTTTTTAGTGCCCTATTTTGGATGCTTTGTATTTCATATATAATTTGCTTCGTTGTGGTTCCCTACAGTTTAATTCCATAACTAATATGGCTATGAAATAGAGTATAGAAAACATTATTATAATTTTTTCGTACCATGAGGAAATAACGAAGATATTCGTTTGAATACATCTACTACCGAAGACAGATTGTTGCATAGTTTAGATATATGAACACTTCATTTTATCTGAGAATCAATCCACAGTCCAAGGTTATTTATATTCTGAAACCACATCTAAGATTTTATTATTTAACTCAATATTCAGCTTTGGCCATGATGATCCAATAATCATATATTTAGTTTTCTTTATTATTTATAGTCAATTTTTGTGTGGACATCTATTTATATATTTTTTGTAATTCAGTATTCATTTTATTCTGCAAATATCATCAGCAAATAAAAATGTGTCATTATTACTTATTCGCTGTATACTATCAATGTACAAAGTGAAGAGTAAAGGTCCTAAAATGCATGGAAGGTGTTTTGAACCACATCAGCTGCATGTACCGATAATTTCTGTTATATTTAAAATAAAAGCTTTTTGTTCCTGGTTGTGAATATTTTTCTCGTTTTAATATTTTGTTGTTATAACCAAATGCGTTCTATTTAAATGAGTTCTACTGTATCTATGTTAATTTTTGATAGAAAAATAAATCAATATATTTTTTCTTTTATAATAATTAGGTAATAGAAAATAATAAATCGCTAATATAGAAAATTGATTATGATTGAGTTATTAACTTTATATTTAACAAAATAGCTGCCTATTTACTTTACTTTTAAGGAAGTTCATTAAAAATATTTATTTTAAGAAAGTTATAACTTTGGGAAATGTTTAATTATATTTTTTTTTAATAATTTATTTGTTTTGATTGACATAATATATACATATACATATATATATTATATACATAAATATTTACATTTTATTTATATTAAAATAAACTATGAAAAATTAAGAAAACTCAATTAATTAATTAATTAATAACAATTTATACGAAATATCTATAAAGTTATTTTAATAAAAGAAAATTATTATTTTTATGAGAAAAAAAAACATAAATTCTATTCTGAGAAACTTCACTATTAAATTCTATTTAGAGTGTGTTAAATTGATTTATTATTTTCTAAACTTTCATATTTAAAGCTCTAACTAAGTTATGATTATTAATTTAATTATGACATTAATTGAAAATATTTAGTTTTAGTTAATTCCAAGTAATAATATTATTTTTAGAATTAAAAATGATAATGAAATTTATTAAGAAAATATAACTAAAATCTAAAAATAATAAATAGAATAGTAAATAAAATAAATACAGTCCTTGGTGGATGTAGAACTATCAATAATAATAAATATTTAATTTATTGCCAGAAATTGCAGACAAAAATCAACATTTTCATTTATAACATTAGAAATTAATTTGACATATCAATATTAATGGTAAAAATGGTTATATCGAAAAGTTTATTGACGCATTTCTCATTATAAATAATTTTATAATGAATTAAAATATAAAACACAAAATTACAAGGTAGTTAATCAAGATAGATAATCTCGCTCTAATTTTTCAATATAATCATGGTAAAATTAATAAAAAATGATATTGACTGATGTGTATATTAAATTTAACCCCCATTTGTTACATTCCATTATAAATACGTTAGTACATGAGACGAGAAGATTTTCACAGCCATGTGTATCAGAATAATAATAGTGTTTATAAAGAACATAGACTTACAATTCTGATATAAGCGGGGAAGTACAATAGATCTTAAGAAGTCCGCGGTTACATTGAACTGTCCATTAATAAACAAACCAAAAAAACAAATATATTAAATATATCTAATCAACCAGGCTAAAATAAATTCTAATGTAACGAGAATAAAATAATGCATCGAAAAACAATATAATATGCGTCGAATGATTTGGAGGTATATAAACCAACTATACTGTTATCTACCAAATATTACTGTCATCAGCAATCAAAACTATATAATTATAATAAAAGATAATGGTTTTATTCATTATTAATTTTTCTAATTATTTATTTTTAGTTATCCACTCAGTTACATTAATTTTTATTGATTTTCAGTAACATAAACCTCTTTACATAACGTTTATATAATATTGCTTAGCAATCAATGGCTGAAACACGCTACCAGATAATATTTACCGGATTTAGTACTACGTGAGTCAATTAAGTTCAACGTAGCACTACATGCCACACACAGTGACTGTTTCTACCATTGATTGCCTTATATCATCTGTTGTTTCAAGCGATATATAATTATATACGAATTCAAAAGAAAAATAATTCTATTGAAAACATATTTTATTTTGTACACGATAATCAATTGATAAATAGAGTCCTATTTCTGAAACAAATATTATATTTATTTATTTATATATAACGAGAAGAAGGTATAAACAATAAAAAATTTTATTATCAAGCTTTCAAGAAGAAAAATTCTATGACAGCAAATATGAGATGTCTATTATACAAAATCTTTAGTTATTGAATTTTATAATGTTAACATAGGTAGATAAATATTTAGGAGTGTCCGCCAAAATTATTAAAGAAGTTCAAGATGGTACTACAAAATCAATAATTTTTGCTAGCATAAAAAATTTAACTTAATTTATTTTGTATTGGCGATGAACTTAAATATTATGTTTATCCTAATCTGGTCCTATAAACTTAGATATATTTTAATTTCATTCCACTTTTTGTCTTATATGTTTTCATACAAATTTTTATCTTATCCTGATAGATAATACGAATAAAAATACAGAATATTATAATATTTTTATCTACAAATTATGCACTTTATACAAATTATGTATAATGCAACAAATACAATTCAGCTAAACGACACACGCAAGTACACATTGCAAGTTCATCAGACCAGTCTCCGCAGCGTAAAGAAATAAACATACAACAGCTATTGCAAAAGTAGTATTCAATAATATTGGGTATAAATCAAAAAGAGAACTAGCTACTTCACAAAATTCATAAAAATATTATTTTATGTAATCAAATAAAGCTCAACTAGTATTCATTTGCTCTTTGAAGTTCGAAGAAGTTTGATAAAAAATCGTACTCAATATTTCGTTATCAATTGTTTTCCATCATTTCAATTTATCGTGGACACTAAATTTTTTTATTGATTTATCTTAAACAACAACCTCATACATGGTAATATTTTATTTAAAAAGATCCTCCTGTTGTTCGGGTAATTTGATAAATTAAAATTTTTGTATGTTACAATGACTTAAAAATGAAGTAAAATTTTAAATTGCAATTTCTTATTGAAAATTGAACAAAATTCAAAAAATATTTGAATTCGCTACGTCTCCTTTCAAAATATCTATAATTTAAAAGAATAATAATGAAAATCGGTTTTGATATGGTTCAGATGAACCGTACTTATTTTAATTTACAGATTAAATTTAATGAAAGCGGTTTTATAATATTATATTCTAGCCTTGACTAACTATCAATTTAGACTTTTTGTTTTAAATTTAACTATTGTGTGTATTTATTTTAAAGTTTGTGTAGATTAAACGTATGAGCAAATCAGTTATTTATTTATTTATTTATTTATACTATTTAGCTCAGTTTACAATTTAGTATTACAGTTCATATATTAATTAAAATACAATTAAATTTACTTATAGTATACATTCAAATATAACAAAATTCAAAATACAAAAATAGTAATATTATTTTTTTTAATATAAGTTAAAAAGGTCAAATTAACAAAATATTTAATTAATTTCATATAATTTTCGTCTTAAAGTATTTTTAGATACTGAACAATTTATACTATTCTTATATTTATTATATACTAACTATTAACATTCTATTAATAGAGGTTCATATTTACCATAATGTTGTTTTCATTATCATTGTTTTCATTGTTCACATTATCATGACAATATAAAAATTATTTTAATGTGGAAATCAATTAACTTTCAGGATTTTTATTTTTTAGATTATATTTAGGTACATAATCAAATCGTACTTCCTTAATTTTCACACATAATATTAAATACTGACTATAAAATGTAATCTACATAAATCAAATCGAAACTCTATGTAAAAATGTATTGAATGGAGTTCGAAAAAAAATATGATTGTTAAATGTTCTACTTTAATTTCATATACCTACTATATTGAATAGTTCTATATTATATTATAGCAAGTTCGAGGCAAAATATTTATTTAAAGACAATAATATTAAAGTACATACAAAAATGTGTTTTTTCTAAAATATCTATTTTCGAACTATTTGTATATAAAAATTGTTTACTTTTGTAAAATCCTGGGATTAAATTTGACATATTCTTTTGATTTTCGAATGCTTTATTTTATTTTTTTTATTGTTTTTGTTATTATTATACAGTATTTTTTCAAATCCTATTTACAATATTATTCACCAGCAGATCACAATTTTTTACATCAACTTTATAAATTATATCTATATAGTATATTATATATATATATATATAATATATAATATATGTATATTAATTCTATCATTGATCAGGAAAACTTTAGTAAAATATTTTTATTTAGGCTTTTTGTAACGGAAAAGAAAATAAAAAACATTGTTTTTTTTTTTTTGCTTATGAAAAGTTAGTCCTTATATGAACATAAAATAAAAAACAAAAACCAAAAAAAAATAAAAAAAAAAAAAACAAAGTTTTGTCTTAAGCCCATTTAAATTTTCTACTCATGTGCTATCTGGTTACTACTTACATTTTTACTTTTCTGTTTGTAAAAAGGTAAAATGAAAAATGACGATGTATTTTGGATAAAAGTTTTTGAACCATGAAGGTCAAGTTGAAATGTAATGAAATGAATTAGTTTTGTATTTCTATATATACAATATAATTTTTATTTATTTACACAAATATATTATAATAAATAATATATAAATATAATTTACACAATAATATATTGTATATTATTTCTTTTAGAATTTTGATTTTTCCTTAAAGTTTTTCTTATTATTATTGTTTTTTTTTTTTTTTTGCAATATAATATTGTAAGGGAAGTTTATGAAAAAGTTTCATATAAGATTTTGTTTAGAGAAATTTACTTTAAGAGAAATATTATTATTTACCATAGAATAGTAGATTCTTAAAGCTAATAAAATATTAAATTTTTAGGAAAAACAGTTTTAGAAATTCAATTCGATTATATTTATTTTTTCTTAGAAATCTAGTTAAAATAAAATATTTTCTATGAAAGGAATCTGTCGGAATTGTTAATTAAATTATTTTGTTTTTACAAAGTGTTTTTGATAAATTTTGAAAATTTTATTAAATTATCTTGAAATATCTGTTATTAGCCAAGTATGTAATAAATATAATCAATCACGAAAAATAAAACAATAAATATAATAATCCCAGCATATATTATTAAAAGATTAAGTCTACCAAAGAACAATAGCTTTAATTATATGCAATAAAACAGTGTAACATTTTAACTGTTATGATAGAGGGAAATCAAATTGAATCAAAATTCAATAACATATTTACATCTTCTAATAAGTTATAAAATCAATCAAAATGAAAATAGGAGTTGTATCGGTAGTCTAACACTAAAAATACCTACTGATGAGTTCTAATAGTGTTATGATGAACGAACAATTTCCTAAAAATATTTTGTTTGTTAATACAAATAATAATAATAATATTTATAGATACAATGGTCACATAAAATGTCTATGTATCAATATTAATTAATAAATCGAACTTGTTCTTTTTATTAAAAGTAAAATGCCATGGGAATTTTAATATTTCACATTTAAAAAAATTTATAATCCCATAAATTTATTTTATATCAATAACATAATATTACGATGAATCACGACCGATATATTGCCTGTGTTTATATTAAAGGCAGTATTTTTAACAATTTTTTATTTAATTTTTGCATGGTAGTAAGCAGATGTCCTTCTAAAAGAATTTTTTTGAATGTCTAAAATCAAGTATAGTTGTACCGATGCATTTAATTTCAAGATAAATTAAATTGGGAAGAACATAATATTATTTTTTTTAATAAAATAACAAAAAAATAATTCTATTAATGGGTGCTATTAAAAAATGTGGTATTATTCTGAACAGGCAAATTAAAGAACAGACAATTTAAAGACATAAACCACAAAACAATAAAACCAAATCAAACCAAAAACAAATTAAAATTAACCTAAAAACAATTCACCTATTGACCAATAGCATTGATTATATATGATTATATCTGATTATATGAATTTATATAAAGAAAAAAAAAAAGTAGCAAAGACAAAAACCGAATTATCAGAATATAATTATTATATCGATAAAATAGCTTTGTTAAAATATTACGATATTACGATATTACAGCAAAACAAGTTATCGGTAAAACAAATGGTAAATTTAGAAAAATATATTTTTTACCTCACCCATGTTCAGAAATTCCAATAATTGAAATTTATTTATTTTATTAACAAATAATTCAAAAGTATAAATTCAAATGCGCAGTAGCATTTTCGTAAATATAATATTGTACATGGAGAATCATAAACCGAAATTTACGATCTGCTAAGAACAAGAAAAACAAAATATGTTATGACATTATTATCAAGTTCCAATTCAATACACGGCAAATTTAGTACACATAAAAATTAAAAAAAACTTTAAAAAGAAAAATCACAGACTACCCTTACCTACATCAGAGACCCTAGCGGGATAACAATATAACAATAAAAACTGAAGAACAAGAGAAAAAGCATAATTATTGGCTTTACCCCTAACTATAATAGTCATAAGGCGTCAATAAAAACTGAACAATAAGAAAAAAAGCATAATTATTAGATTTACACCTAAATATATATATAATAAATGGCCTATAGATTCGATATGATTTAACAAAGCCATAACCAATCATAACCTTTACTATAATAGTCATACCTCATCATACCAAAACGTCAAAACCAAAATTTAAAAGAAGTGGAATAAAAATATAAATTCTATAAATAAATGTTTTTGTTTTTTTATTTTGAGTTTTGAAATAGTTAGGGCTATTATGATAATAAAAAAAAACACAAAAAACGTTTCTATGCCTATTTTAATGTGTTTGTAATGTGGGTGTAGTATGTATTTAGTTTAAATGCATTTAATTTCATATCTATACTGCCAGCGACATCTCTGTTCGCCACATTTTGTTGAAATGTACGTCTCTATTAATAGTATTTGTTAGCGAGCGTTTAGACATCAGATTTTATTTCATGAAAGTTTTGTTTTACTTATTTTTATTACACTTACAAATTTTACTGCAATTACATCAAATTTTATTTCAAAAATTTTAATTAAATATCTCAAAGATAAACAAATACAGTTGCAAAGTATACTATGTTTCTTCGTGCAAAATCCACTTTCTTAACTTGCAAAATACGAAGATACGAATATGCGTTACGAGTACTAATAATAAATACTTATAAACAAATATAAATTATACAGTGTAATTTCAGAACATTTATGAAATATAAATATTTAAATAGTAAATCAATTATTCAAGTATTATTTGTATTGATGAATAATAGTAATATTTAATAAAAATTTTTTTTATGTTTTAATGTATATCTTTCAATATATTGGCATAACACAATAAGAAGTTTATAAATACCTTTTCTCGCAAAATTCACTTTTTCAACTTGCGAAATACAAAAATGCGTGGAATTGGAGGAATGTTTCGTTCATCTAACACTACTCTAACACTATATTAGATCAATAGATATTACATTATCTATACAAATCCTGATTTTTAATTCTGATTAATTCTATAACTTACAACAAGCTGCTGCAAACAAAAATCTGTGAGTTATAAACATCAATTTAAAATATTAACAAAAAAAAATGTATACAATACAGAAGATTGTTCTTTTCAATAATCACAATCATAAAAATTTAGAATCCTGATAAAAAAAATATTACTAGAAGAAGCATATCGGACTGAGACTATACTTGTAGTTCTACGCTAATAATATATATAATAAGTCATGCCGCAATTAATAACGTACAGATAACGAATTACTGAATATGATGTAAAGATAAAAGAAAATAATAATCTAACATTATTACATAATATTAAAAAACTGTACCTATGTTATAAATTAGTTCGTATAATTTACAAAATCAATTTAAAACAAAAAAAAAAACAAATCTTTTAAAACCTTTTGCACAAAAGATATTTGAGCGGAAGAATTACTAATTAGAGAAAAAAATAAAACAAAAAATATATTTTCAATAAAAACAGATAATATATATTTTGTATTGTGCTAGTATCGGTTTAATCATTTTTCCCATGTACCATTTTTATGATAAAAACATCAAATAGGAGACAGTAGTTTAGGTGAATACAATTTTTTCAAACATGTCTGAAATACAAAAATCAAAAGAAAATAACGTAAATTTTCTTCTTTTATTCTATTGTCAATAATTTAGATAGAATACCTTTTCCTATACATTAAATACGATACTACAGTTTGTTACATACTATAGACTGGAGTGAGTAATGGTTGAAAATAGTCGAATATTTTGATTTTAATTTTACTAAATATGCTTATCTACTTGCAGACTTCTTTAGTGTTTTGTAATCAATGGAGTAATGTTTTACAAGTATGTATTTATTTATTTATTAATATAATATTATTAGTATAATAACTAATGAAATGTGTTGGACAGATGTGTTCTTAAAATGTCGTGATTAATTTTACTTAACTTATAACCAAATTATGAATAATAAAAACAAATGCAATTCAACATCCATCCATGATCAGAATTGCTTATTGGAATTTGAATGCTGATTCATAAACGAATGCAGATTGACAGAAATTTAAACAAAATATAAAAATTTTAACCAACCATATCATCGTAGAATAACCGACATGTTTATGTCGCCTAACTACTATTAATTAAATTCTAGTTAGGATGTTAACCTCTTAGTAAAAGTGTTTTAATTTGTTCTTGAAGTTAGTGAAAAATATAATTATGTATAATCATTGAAAATAATAATCAAACACAGAGTCTGATGAGTTATATTTACAATCATCTGCTCACACAAAATGTCACATATTAAATATAATGATTATGATATGTAGTGAATAGTAAATATTCAATAGTAAATAATACTAATACCATAGTTTTGCGTAGTTCAAATAAAACTTAAATTAAAAGTTATCAAACATGTGTTGACGTATAAAATTACATGTTAAATACTACCATATAGTGTAGATTGTAAATTTGTTAAACTTTCAAATATGCGACTCATACAAATTTAGTTGAATTAGGGGACAAAAGATGTGCAAATGACATTGGATATAGAATAGTAACAATAGAATATTGAACTATATTGTGAAAAAATTATAGTTACTTATTTATTCAAACATATCTCAAAAAGAGCTACGTAGCTCGTACAGAGTTTATAATTTAAAAAATAGTTTTAACTATGAAAATGAACAAGGAAAAATTTGAATGTCAAAAATGTAAACAGTTACAAAATCAAAAATTAGTATAAAGTATTTAAGTTTAAACAATAATTGTAAAAATAAAATAATCAAAACAGTATAAAACTCACAATCACAATTAATTAACAATAAATATAAAAACAAGAAATATGAAAAAATTTTTTAGTCATCTGAGTTATACTTAGATAGCATTAATTTTTTAAGGCTACTTCTGATTCAAAATTTTGTCTGGACATATCCAGGAATTTCGCAGGGAGGTTGTTTTGAAGTCATGATTCCTGTATTCATGATAGATTCTAGTCCATTTAAGTGTGCCCCAACCACCATACCACAGTTGATTTGCTCGTCTCGTATTGTACCGATGTATTTGATTATTAATGACTAATTTAGTGTTTGTTTTTATCCAATTATTTTTAATATTCTGTAATTGGAATGTTTGGCTTAAACTTCTACAATCTTTTATTTTTAAAATTTTGTTTTTGAAATGTATATACCTAATTGGTTGAAGCTCTGACAGACAACCCAAACAGATTTTTAATTGCTTTATTTTGAATTCTTTCTAGAGAGCTTAGGTTTCTTACATAGGTTTTTCCGCAAATTCCTATACCATAGTCTATTGTACTATGAAATAGACTATAATATGTAGAAAGCTTAACCTTGTCTGGTAGTCGTTATACCCAATTTTTTTAAATACACTTGCGATTCTTCTGGACTTTTGTATCAGCTCATTTACATGATAATTCCAGATTAATTCGAACCAAACACCAAGATATTTGTAGCTAATAGTTTTATCTATTTTAATTCCATTGTAGGTTAACATGATTTGCTCATTTTTGGCTTTGATCATCATATAAATTGTCTTCGTCACATTTACTGTGAGTGAGCCATTCAATCATGCAGTCATTCAATCATGAGCCATTCAATCATGCACTGCAGTATGTCTCGGTTCATTTCTAACTCAAGATTTTAACAGCTAGAGCATCTGCATACAAAAGCGCCTTTCCTGACAATTGTGTATGTTATTAAAGCTACTTATATAACATGAAAACAGGGTTGGTCCTAACGAGCTTCCTTGTATCACACCATACTCAATATTTTCTACTTGAATTTTTATATCCTCGCATTCTGAGTATTGTTATCTATTGGCAAAGTTACTTTAAAACCATCTGTATTCTTTGCCTATTATACCACATCAAAGATAATTCTTAGTAGTATCTTCCTATCGACAGAGTCGCATGCTTTAGCTAAATCAAAAAATATTATGCTTACTTTGTTTTCCTTCCTAAGTTTTTCTTGAATATTCGAAGAATATTAACCAGAGGCAGCACCAATCTGTACGATGAATAAAGCAAATATAATAAAGGCTTTGACAATGAAAAAAAAATATTGTTCACCTAAAATGTATATAAATATTTCTATCTTACTTATATATTTCTTACCCACAAACCTTCTAACAAATTTGTAAGCTTTATTTTCCCCTTAACTAATAATAAAGCAAGCATCAATCGAACGTAGACTGAAATGTGCAGATTCGTGGATTTTCAAACACATTTACTTGTTAGCTTAGAATACATTTACTTAAGCCTCTATAAATATCTAAATTGCATTAAGGTCTTTAGACTATCTTCTTAGATACATTTCAAATACTCTCCAGTGTTGCACTCAATAAAAATAGTTAAGAAAAAAAAATTTTTGGAAACAAAGACATTTTTTACGATTACTTAACGGTCATAGTGCAAGGTAACAAAAAATTGTAAAACAATTTTCAAAGCCAAAATTTTTTTCAATATGAATTCAGAATTTAGAAATTATTCTGAATTAAAACTGTTTTTGGTAACAAAAATTTATATCACATATTTAAAATTTTATAAATAAATAAAATAAAATAAATTCTTAACGAATAATTATCTATATTTGAATAACATCTGCATTATATTATTACAAAATACTAAGTATAAATATCTATCTATATACAAATTTAAATTTCATCCTCTATTTTCATTTAATTAATATATAGAAACTATTCAAAATAAATCACAGGAGCTTGCTTGTGTTATTTGTTTCACTGATTCTAAAGAATACCATTTTTTTTTTTTTGTCTTTTTATTTATTTTAATTTTTTTTTTTTTTTTGTCTTTCTCCCTATAAAATATCAACTAACCAAAATAACACTGACCTAGAAAACCACTACCAAATAGACACAATTCTATTGTTTAATATTTTTGTTCTAACCTTAACAAAAAAAAAAAAATATAACAAATTGTAAAAAAAAAAACAACGAGTCACCTTACTAAAAACAAAGAAAATTAGAAAAATAAAAAAAAACAAACAAAAAAAATTTAATTTTTTTTATTTTTTTATTTCAAACCTAGAACAATACCACAGGACTAAGTAATTGTTGTGGAACAGGATGTTTTCTTTTTTCTTTCTAACGAATATTTTTTTTTCTGTTTAAATTTACTAAAAAGATTCAAAAAAAAAATTTTTTTTTTTTGTTTGTCTTATTTGTATTTTTTTTTAATTTTAATTTTTTTTTTTTTTTTTTTTTTAGAAGACAATAGTGGTGAATTTTCAATTTGATTTTATTATAGCTTTCCATTAAAACCAGTAAATTGAAAATATTCATGTATTTGAAGGATTTTTAAAACTATGTGATTGTACTATTTAGTTTTATGTCCTTCAAATTATGAAACAATTAAAAATATACTATAAAAGGTATTGATATAGCGAAAAAAATGTGATTTCTCGTCGATAGTGCATATAGGATAATGTAGAGATAACAATTTTTTTTATAGTGATAAAAAAAATAGTTTGTAAAATTAAAAAATGGAATCAAATAAATGGAACCTAATTAAGATTTTATTTCTAATATTTGATTCAATTCAAATTGGATCAACATACTCATCTTCATTAAATTGCACCATTAAATTAGCACTGTTATTAGTGTTTATAGTGGTACTTGTTTCGGATTATAAATTTATAAATATATCTAGTTAAAATAATGAAATTAAAAACTTAAAATTCGAACTGATTAAATTAAAGTCAGAATTTTTTGTCATAAGAATAATAACCATTATCACTGCAATATTGAAGTTGTATTCAAAATAATGACAAAAATAAAATAGCTAGTTAGATCGTAAATGAAATGGCTAGAATAGAATAGTTAGATATTATCATATTGATATGTGAATGAAATTGTAATGCTACAAGCTTAAATATAATAGCAATTTAACAATATTTACTTCTACTTTTCATTTATTAACACTATTCAAAATTGTTTTAAAAATAAAGAGTTTTTTTTTCTCCATCGATTTTGGTTCTAACACCATAATCAGAAGACCGATCTATAAAATATATTCAAAATTATTTTAACAATACTAAAACATCTACAGATTGGTTAAGCTTCAAAAAGATTCTGCTAGAAAAAATTAACTTAAGAGTAACATTAGACAATGAGGAACAACTAGAAACTGCTACTGAAAAACTTATGCAAGCTGTCAAGTTTGCAGCTTGGAGTAGTACTAAGACAAAAAAATCAAAAAAAATTAGCCCTAGATATCCGGTGTATATCCTTAACATGGTAAAAGAGAAATGAAAAGCGAGAAGGAGGTGGCAACAAACGCGTGACCCATCCAGCAAAACGGATCTTAATAATAAAAGTCAGGAGCTAAAGAGAGAAATAAAGAAATTAAATGATAGATCTCTGAATTATTACCTAGAAAATTTAACAGCTACTAAAGAAATAAATTATTCTTTATGGAAAGTTACCAAAAACCAGATCCAAAAACCAGGAAAGCCTGCTAACGATACCAAATCATACAGGCCGATATCTTTGCTTCCTACAATATCGAAGTTGTTTGAAAAGTTACTATTGAGAAGGATTCAACCCCTCATAGAAAACATGAATATAATACCTAATCACCAATTTGGGTAACGCAAAAACACTAAAGAATAGATTAAGTACATCGAATAACAGACATTATAGAAAGGGCACTGGAAAATAAACAAATTTGTTCTTCAGTATTTCTAGATGTAGCCCAAGCTTTTGATAAAGTTTGGCAAAGAAGGACTCATCAAAAAGCTAAGTTGTTTGCTCCCTAAAAATTATGTTCAATTATTTTCATCATATCTCTCAAATAGAGTTTTTCGAGTTAAAAATGAGAATAAATACTCCTTTCTAAGAGATATAAAAGCTGAAGTACCGCAAGGTAGTATACTGGGTCCAATTTTATATTTGTTATACACCTGCGATGTATCCGAAGTTGAAAATATAAAAATAGCAATCTTTGCAGATGACACAGCGTTCATGGCAGTTGGTTCTACTATAGAAGAAGCTACAAACAAACTGCAAAAAGCTAATGACGAAATTTCCAACTGGTGCAAAAAATGGAAAATTAAATTAAATGAAGCCAAATCTAGTCATGTAAACTTCACCTATAAAAACATAGTAACTCCTCTCTCAGTTAAAATTAATGATGTCGTGATTCCATACGAGAATAAAGCTAAATATCTTGGCATGACCTTGGATGCAAAACTGAAATGGAAAGAGCATGTGAAAATCAAAAAACAAGAACTCCAGTTCAAATATAGAGAAATATACTGGCTGATTGGGCGGAATTCTACGGTCTCGACCTATAACAAACTTTTGATGTATAATCAAATATTGAAGCCAATCTGGGCATACGGTATTCAAATATGTGGATGTGCTAAACAAATCCATATTCAAACTATCCAAACGTTCCAAAATAAGGTACTACGCAACATAGTCAATGCTCCATGGTATGTTCGCAATGCCGATATTCATCGAGATCTGAAGATCTCATCTATACAACACGAAATAATTAATTGCGCTGCACGGCATAAAACTCGTCTGATCCAACATGTCAATACCGAAGCTTCTAGCTTAATTGACAATCAAAACTTTGTGAAGCGACTAAAACGAACAAGACCACTTGAGTTAGGTTAAAACCTTTTATCTATTAAAACCTTATTGGATTTTCGTAGATCAAAGGTATCTTAATTTCTTTGAGTTAAATGTAAATTAATGGTTAGTCTATAAGACTAGTTTTATTGTTGCAATAATGATAGGAGTTTTTAGTGGGTTAAAGTCCAACAGTCCTTCAAACTGCCTTCCCCGGTAATAGGTAGTCCCTGAAGCCTCTTTCGATGATTTACTACTATCTGGAAAAAAAAAAAACAATACTAAAACATCAAATTGAAAATTACAACAGTACTGCAAAACAATGCCGAAAATTCAGGGGAATCCAAAAATAATTTAATCAGCTCATGTTTTAGTATAATATAAATAAAATAATTCTGGTATTAATACCACCAAAATAATAAACTCCACATCAAGTTATTTTATTCTTTTTCTTTTTACAGTCTTTTTTAATTACCTACTTTTTTCTTACTCTTAATTGACAGCGTAGACATCTTATTGTCGTGTTAACTACTATATGCACCAGTTGAACTACGTAGTCTATACTTGTTATTACCTTTTTCACTTCTATACATACAATATTATTATTATATAGTATTAATATTATACCTAACTAATACTATAACTCCTCGCGGTCTACCTCCACTATTACCGGCACCTGTTGTAGATATTTCTCTGTAATTTTCTCCAGAACAACCGTTACCGCCACCATAACGATTAATGTTACTCCCATTATAGCCACCAGCACCACCATTGCCATTTTGATAGTAGTTATCATTGTTATGGACATAAACATTTAAATTTCTATTTTCACCACTTATATTACTGCCAGTTCCACTAAAAGTACACTATTCCCATTTTGTGAAGTTGAATAGTTTGATTGCTTCCATTGCCATTACCAGAGCGATTATTATTTCTATCACTATTGTTATCTTTCCAGGACCACCGCCATTTGTTCTATCATTACGACCAAATGACTTTCCATTTTTATAATTTCAAGATGCTTCATATTTGATCATTAATATTTGAGCCACCTCTTTCCTTTGTATTGTTAGTTTGTTAAAGTATTGTTAGTATTGTTAGTTTAAATAAAAGATGTATAGTTTAATTCTAAATTTAAATATTTCAATGTGCTTCACTTATGTGTGTGTATATACGACTGAATCTTTTTTGTTATATTAGTTGAGTTTACATGATCCTAAGGGTTTAAATGTGAAAACTACAAATATATACGTCCCACCGTATTATTATAGTTACTGTTAGTAGCATTATGATGTTGCACCGCATAAAAATGTGTACAATATATGTGTGTATAATATATTATGATGCAAAATAAAATACAAAATGATGCCAAATTAATCAAAATTATATAAAGTATTGTATAAGGTAAAATAATTCAACATAATGAAAAAAAAAAAAATCGACAGGGTAATGCATTTACTTTTTTCTGTATTTATTTCAACTACATTACATGAATGTCTAGCGAGATTTATCTATATACAAGGTTTTATAAGGATTTATTTCATTATTTCTACATTTTTTGGTTGCAGTGTTACAAGTTCAGAATTTAACAAAAATAAAATTTAATATTAGTGGTTTCATTTTGTAGTATCTACCTTTATAATCTTTATAGTAATATTATTGAATCGCTTCTTGCTTTTATACAAATTTGCTACTAACATAAAGAGATAAAAATCCTGTTGCTGCTTTTGAAGATGATTTGGTTTACAAATAATGTATGGTATCTTTGTCTTATATTACTAACAATATGTTTCTAATTTCTAAACGTAGATAATATATTATTTTGTAACCCCCAGTCAAATTATTTGTGAATATTATGGCTATGATAATTGTAGTATCTTAACTTACTAAATGTTTGAGCCTTGAACACGATGTTGAAATTTGTTCTATTTATTAAACGTTTTTTAATAATAACAGAGAGAATATAAAAATATTACTTATATGTTATTACAAATTGTCTTATTATTACAGACGACTGAACTGGTCTCATTTTCTCTTCTACTTAGGAGCATTGATATTGATTACTTCCTTAATACTTTTATTTTGAAATCTTTGGATGAATTCAATACCCGGTTTAGCTACACCCATCCCAATATTTATATACCATATTCATACTTAAGTATTCGAACTGATTTTAGGACTTGATTATAAATCAGTAATTTATTTTGCATTGACAAACGTAATTTAGTAAGCCAATTGTATTTCTGATATTTAAAATATTAAAATTATGATAATTTTTCTGAGTGCACGCTTTCAATAAAAATATCACAATTAAGAAACCTTCTGCGAACTGAAATTCATTATTTATTTACAACGCAAACAAATACTTAACGTGTAGCTATTTGAAAAAAAAAAAAATCAGAAATATGTAACAGAAGAGGTGCCAACAAAATTATTGATTAACCGGATGTAAATCATAACTAGCTATATGAAAAATTTAAAATAAAGTGATTTTAAAGTATATATTCATAAAATGTCTGGACATAATGTTGAAAAAAATGTTTATCGCACGAAATATTTTCCAACATAATTGAAGTCATAAAACGTCACTGGATTATTATTTGGTGCCATACGTCAATTTTTATGTTTTCAAACTAATAATGATGGTTTTTGGTTAAGTTTTTACCTATCATCATGCCATTGTTAATTTACATTACATGCCATCACATTTACATTATATGCCATTGTATTTTACCTAACATCAATTTTGTTCCATATACACATTTTTTGTTTTTAATATATCGAATTTTGTGCCATATCCAATTTTTTTAATATATTATTCTGCATTTATCTGGATGTTTGTAAGTTCGACGGAACGCTCCAACACATACACAAATTTTATATGTATACAAATGCATATATATACAAATTACTTTGGTGCTTTTTTTAACCCCTGTCTACCATGCTGAACCTTTGCAGGAAAAATTGATTGCATGAACTATATTTTTTTAATTTAATGTTAGTGTTCTTCGCAAATAACAAGGAAAAATAAAAAATAATAATAATAATATAAATAAAACAAACAATTTTTTTGATTTATAATAATAAGGACTAATAGAAATTTAATCAATAGTTTAATATGGTATAATAACCAAAAGGCAAACACCATTTAACACAAAAAAAAACATAATTCACTCAAAGGTTATTCTTATTACTTAAAATTATACACAATAATATACATGTGTATCAGCATATTTGTGTTGTATAATATTATACATTATACTACTTTATTGCTTATACCTTTTATTTTTGTCATTGTTGTGTGCGTAACTCACTTCACTCAAAAAAAATTATTTTTGTTTTTTTTTGTTTTTTTTTATTATTTGCTGTATTTGTATTCTGTATGTTCTGTATGTTCCATTCCAAAAATATTATTTTATTTTCAGTGTTAAGTGTTCGCTGTTTACTTCACTGTTTAGGTTCACTGTTCAATCAATAGAACTTGATAGAAGTAGAGTAGGATAATAAACTCTACTTCTACGTCGCATAATAAAACATTGCTTTTTTTAAATTGAAATTTATTGATGAAAGTGTTTTTGTATTTTTTGTAAATTTTACCAATTTAGATACAAAATTTTGAATATTTTTTTAAAAATAACACAATACCATAATAACAGTTTATTCATATAGCAAAATAAGATCCCTATACAGTATACAAAAGACAAAATTTATATGAAAATAAGATCCCATTTTTAAATTTGCTCTCCCAGAGGCCACAATAACGCTAATACGGTATAATTTATACTAAATGGAACCCAACTAACGAATTATAACTAAATGGAAGTGAGTACGAGTATACCATACAAAAATACAAACATTTTATACATATTTATTGGTATGGTACTTCTTTTTCTGTTATATAAAAAAAAAAAGATTAGTGTTAGGCCAATATAAAAAACATAAATAAAAATAAATAAAAAGTGATATAAACATAAGTACTGTAATTTCGGAATAAAGAATCTAATGAAAGAAAAAAAGAAATTAGGATTTATTTTGCTTCCGTCATTTATGACGGGTTTTAAAGCTAGTTTTTAATATATATCCAAGCAAAATTATTTAACATTTTTGTTATTATTCTTAAAAATCAACTGTCCCAAAACTAAATTTTTTTTCATACCAAATTTGCCAAAATGTGTACCATTTCCTAAGACAAAATATTTTTGTTATCTTATGTATGATATGTAATAAAATAGCATTATGGGAGTGAGGAACAAAAAACGTAATAACTTCTTTAATTAATAAGAATAATAAGAAATGCTTGCAATTTTTAATTTAATTAAAAAATTTAACAATGTAAAATAATAGTATAAAAAAAAACCGAAATATTTTCGACTAGTTTTGAAACCAGTATACTCGTAAATCTAAACATCGATTTTCTCAAAACTAACCAATTGGCGTATGGACCAAAATAATTATCAAGCGACGAAAAGTACTTTCCAAAATATAGCTTAGTAGAATTTGTTCATGAACTAAATTAAAAACTTAATGTCAAAATATTTGGCCATATACAATGCAACTGACTCGCCCCACCCTATACAATAAACATGAAAAAGTTTCCAAATCATTTAATCTTTTGTTAAATTATCAATTCTATTTTTTGTTGCAACTAAATGCATTTTGAAGTATTTAGCTTAAAATGTTTGATATTTTTATCAAAATGATTCTATTGCTGCACTTCATGTCATTGTACTGTCAGCTATTTTCCAAAAATTGTCTTTTAAAATATACCTAGAATAATAGGAAACTGCACAAAAATTTCATTCAAAATAAAATAAATATTATGCAGAGAATTGTGTTGTATTTTTTTTTTATTTTATTTTTTTTTTATATTATCCTTTCAATCTTCTTCAATTCATGACTTCAAAATAATTACTTCCTTAATATACAAAATAAATAGAACACTAATGTATTTATCTACTTTGATAGTAGCTATATATTAAATTTTATTTTAAAATAAGTTTTCATATTTTTTTTTCTTATTTTAAATATCATGTCTGTTAACACTTTATTTACTTTTTGTTTATACTTAAAAGAGTTAAAATGACAATTGAATTTCTTAATGTCGCACATACTTAAATTTATGCCTACGATGACAATTTAAATATTATATAAAAATAAAAAAAAAATAAAAACCAAATAAAAATAATAACAAAAAAATGTTGCTATGTCAGAAGTTTAACAAAACACGATGTAATCTTTTGACATTTATTGTTTTTAATATAGTTTTTCAATAGATTTTTTGTGACTTTTATGCCACGTATTTTCAGTTTTTCGTTTTATTTTCTTTTTTCCTGTTTTTATTGTTTTGTTACCCGTATTTAGGACAATTATTAATGTTTATTCTTTATGATATTTTTTTTTGGGAATTTTCTCGATTATTGTTTGTCGACATTTTTATTTTTTTATTATAATATTTTGATAGTTATTCTGGAATTGAAGTGAATTCTGTAAGTGCAATATCCCTCATATTCATCATATTATTGCCTAGGAAATCCTATCAGTGAGGTAATGTAATAACGCAAATTTTGATATCTTAACACAATAAATAGTGATCTTTATTTTATATAAGTCACATATTATAACGTGGCCGAAATGTAATAAAATATACTGAAGTAAGTAGGTTCACAGGTTTAAAACATTTTTCAATATTTCAGAATTTAATCAAATACAAGTGGCAAAAAATAATTGAAATAAAATATTCAAGAAGAAATGAATGATAAGTAAAGTCAATATTTTATATAAAATAAGCCATTGAAGAAAATAAACAATAATAAAAACTTGAACGAAGAACTATATGGATGGAGTTCTGAAACATTAAAGTAGCTGCAAAAAATGTGGTTACACCATATACAAAATATACAAAAGTATGTTTCGTAATGGTGTAGAGTAGACTATATCTACCTTCGATTATTTACAAAAGAAAGCTGGTGTTTTTTGTTTTGTTCAATCATAAAATAACTAAAGAGATGAAGCACTGAGTATAAGGCTTTGTATTAATTAATTAACAAGTCTATAATTTTTTAGAATATGATTTATTTTACAAATTTTTTTGTTACAATATTATGTACGTTGTAATAAAAAAATATTATGTTAATATAACTGAACTTAAATATTTTAATGTATAGTATATTAATATACATACATTTGTCATCGAACTAGTAGCGAACTAGATCTCTATTATGATAGTCTCCAACAACTGTTAAAAAACATTTTTTTACAAACAAATTTCAAATCGTTCCACCGATATAAACTAATTTGCGGCAAAAAAAGACATATAGAAAAAAAATTTGGTTTTTGACTAAAAAATTTTTTTAGGGAAAACTAGTTTAGCATAAAAATGGATACGATTTTTTTTATATTATTGTCCTGTAGACTTTTTTCGTTGATTTTATATATTCAATTGCTCATATACAACTACGGAAACGATAATATTCTTCAATTGAAGCACTCAGTGTTAAGACGATAAGGCCTGATTAAATAAATCTCCCGTATAACACCCTTCATACACCTAGTATTTTGATTTTGTATCATAAAAATATAACGGATCCAGAGTTATTTAATTTCCCCTCAAATGAGAAGGTTTAATAAAATAAAATAAAATAATAAAATAAAAATGAGCAAAAAAGTAAAAATAATTTATATTACTGTGAACAAAGCTGAGAAAAAATTTGTGAACATACAGTCATATTCTGTTAGACCGATCTCGCGTGAAAATATATCTGAAGAGATAATTTTGTATTCTGTTAGACACCGCAGACGCCATAACAAATGTCAAAACAGTCTCGTGAGTAATTTTTGTTAGGCCTTTGACGAGCTATTTTTTTTTTCTTCTCAAATTGTAAACGATCTCGCCAAAGTATTTTATGTTTTTATCAAAAAATTGAATTAAATAAATAAGTTGAATAGATAAAATAGTTATGTAAAGATTAATAAACAATTTTTCATTCTTCTTTTTGCATTATTATTAAAATTGTGTTTATGTTTTGAAACAAAAAAACCATCTTTACTATATACTGTTTTACTAGTGTTTATGTGCTAAACTAAAAAATATTTAAAATATAAATATATTTATTTTTATTTTTTATTTAAAAAATATTTTAAACCTAAACCTCACTAATACTTTCCAAAAAATTTATAAACCATATTTTGTTTACACCGGATGGTCCAGAGCATGCGTATTAGCTTTTTAAGAAGGGAAGTAGCCGTCATTTAAAAAGTGTGTTAACTAAATCGAGGGTGCTCTATCGATTGGTGGTATTTTGAACTTCCGAAAAGGACCGCAAATCGTTTTTTTAAGACCAAAAATCGCCAAAACTGGCCGAAATCGAGATTTTGAAATGGGAAGCGGTACCTTTTAATGCAAATTCAGATTCTACGATAAAAAATAAGAAAACTATGTTAAATGATTTTTTTTCGTTTTCTTAGTACTTTGCTTTAAAATTAATAACAATAAAACAAAAATACTCAATATTTTCCTTTGATAAAAAAGAATCAATGATAATAATTTTTATAAATAAATTTGTTTTTTAGTTATCATATTTTTTATCTCAGTTTTAGGTTCCTACAAAGTTTAAACAAAAAAAAAAAAAAAAAAAATTTAAAAAACAAAAAAAAATTTACTGAACAAAAGTTACTTATTTTTTTGACATACAATCCGAACTTGCATATAAACGTACCCCTTCCCATTTGAAAATCTCGATTTCGGCCAATTTCGGCGATTTTTGGTCTGAAAAAACCGGTTTCCATTTCTTCCCAGAATTTGAAAATATCACCAATCGATAGAGCACCCTTGATTTAGTTAATAAAATTTTTCTAAATTTTAAAATAACGGCTCCTTCCTCTCTTAAAAAGCTGATACGCATGCTCTGGAACACCCGGTATATACCAATCATTTTTTTACAGTATAAAATTATCAGTACTACCAACAAATAAAATGTTCAATCTGCATCTACAGTGTCTAACAGAACTGCATATTCAGTGAGATGAGACGAGATCAATTTTTCCTTCTCGTCAACAATGGGTCTAAGAGAATATGGGTGATAATGTTCTTCTCACTGATTTAAGCACAGTGTTCAAAATAGACAATGAATAAGTAAAGCTTTTGGTTCTTTTTCAAATTCATTAACAATTTAGCACAATGTTGATCCAGGTTGTTGAATTGGTTGTAATTTCAAATTATTTTGTTTTGTTCATGAGCTACAATTGAAGTAGGTATTGGTAAGTTTTATTGCTATAATTTTAATTTTTTTATTCGTAGTAGGTATTGGTAAGTTATATCAGAATAGTATAAATGGATTTCTTACAACTGAAATTTATGTTAAACAAATATGTATGTCCTCTATATGTCTAGGCGAGTTAAAATATCTAAAGTAAAGTTTTTGAGGTAATTTTTAATATTTTGCAAATATAATCATCAAATTTTCAACTAAATGCTGAATTCCTGTTCAATAAAATTTCATTCAAATTTTTACAATTGACATTTCTAGAATATCTTTTAGTAGTACCTAACACACATCAAGTTTTCATCACATGTTATTTTTCTTTCAACAAAGTAAAGTTTTTTTTATTTTTCTCTCAAAACTGGAAGAGTTTAGTTTTCTTTGGTTTCTTTTGTTTTTTTTTTTACTTTCATTCCCTTTTTTTTAGATATAGTATATAGTAAGTATTCTTAAGTTTATTTTCTTTCCAAAACAATTTTGTATTGTATTTTAGTCTCTCCCATGATATTTTTATATACAACAACAATAAAAAAATAGAAAAACTCAAATACGCTAGTAGAATAATAAAAAAAAAAAATATTGTATATATAAAAAGAGAAAAAGAATGCTTTTGTATAGTTTTAGAATATGTAAGTGTAGTGTTGAAAGGAGCAATATAAAAAAAAAAACCTTCGAATACTATTAGGAATATGAATGAAGAAAGTTAAGATAGGTAGAAATATGACAATAGATTTTAATACAAAAATGCACAAAGAAAACAAAATGGAATAATAAAAATATACCGTTAGAATAATTTCAAAAAATTTTTAAAGGTAAATTTTTTTGTGTTAAGAGTCAAGGTTTCTGTTTCGTTATAAGGTTTAACATTTTGTGTGGTTCTTTTCCTTATATGTTGTTCTATGAATACAAAAGGATTTATGAAAAACAAAAAAATATATCAGATGTATTTAGATGTGAAATGCTCTAATGAACTTGCTCTATAATAATGTTATTACTGTAAATTGTTTTTTTTTTTTTTTTTTTTTTTCATATTTAAAAAAATTTTGTTTTAGTTTTTTTACAATCAAAAATTTTTTTAAAGAAAATATTTTTATTTAAATATTCAATAGTTTTACTATGATTGCAATTTAGGTTACAACTATTTGTAGGAAAATTTTCATAACTTTTCTTACAATTTAAGCTGACTTACATTCAAATATTTTTAAAGATGTTTAATATAAAATTACGTACGACAGAGTAGAATCAATGTTATGACAAGGAAAATTGTTAATCGATAGGCGATTAAATTTGCATTTGATAGAAATAACGGAATTGTAACGGAAAAAAGGGTTGGCAGTAATTAGTATGGATCCGTGACATTTAGTAAATTATAGTGTTAGGAAAAGCGCAGCTTTCAATATTTTGCCTATAATATTATAATATAGGTATGAGCTAGTAATGATATAGATATGTGAAGGAAATATCGTCGCAACATTTTATTTCCAGGCTTTAGCTTGCTAGAATCATGATTAAAAGCTTTTTAAAACAATTTCCAATCAATATAATCGAATATTTTAAAGAGAAAAATTAAAGAAATATTTTACACAAAACTGAATACTTTTTACCATCGCATTAACAACTTACAACAGCGAATAGAGCTGTGATATCAGTAAAGGATAATAAAATTGTTTATTTTTCTTGATGAAAATCTATTAGAATAAACTTCTCTTCTGTCAATATATCTATGGTACTCTATAGTATCTAAAAATAATAGATGAACTTACATGTCTGATCCAAATTTCATAGAAATAGTTTCTATACGGTACAAACATCCATTTTAGTTTGTGTTATCACAAGTATCGCAGGATGATCAGAATTTCAACAAGCAGTAATTTTCCACAATTAATGAATTGATAAGGCCAGTAATTTGATAAATAATATGCTCGAAAAGCATTGTAGAATTGCAATAGAAATTTGCAGTATCGAATTAAGCACGAAAAGTTAATTCCTGACAGCAGAAATATAAAGAAAGTAAAATTTTTGAAAATGGCTTATTTCGGGGCGAAATTTTAATTCCCCATTATTTTGGAAAGACCTATTTTCATTAAAAAAGATCAAAATTCTTGATATGTGAACCAATCAATAATGATTTTTTTTTGTAAAATTGTGTGTTTGTTAAATAAATTTTAATTCAAAATTTATTCTCCAAAGTGTAACATTCTTTCTGTGTTTGTGTTGGAATATTTTCTCTTTCCAAAATGTACTTTAATGAAATGTATTCTTTTAAAGCTAATTTTGTAATAGGTCTTTAATCCGTATATAAACAATACATTATAATTTATGAATTTTTAATGTTAAAGATACCTCTTCAACTAACAAAGCCTTGCCTGCATCAATCCTTGGAAAATAGAAATTCTAAAGATTCAAATTATCTGAACAAAATGTAATACAATACAAAGTTTAAAAGCAAAATGTTAGAAGGATTTTTCATTTATTGCACTAAAATTAGTAGTTCGCGATATGCAAAAGGAGCTTAAATAATATAATTTTTTTTTCGTTCGTTTATGGTACAAAATAATTCTATAAAAGAATGGAAAAAGTGGAAAAAACAGAATAAAAAAATACATAACATAGGTATGAAAAATGTTTTCGACGTGAAAATTTATTAATTTTCAAATAATATTATTATTAATTACCATAGTGATGCAATTAAATTTACTTTGGATTATTATCCAGATTATAAGATTATGAAAATTCATATAGAAATAAAATATTAATTTACAGTAAAATAAATTAATTTCGCTTTTTAATTAAACAGAAATAGTTTTATCAAGAATTGTTAACAGATTCAAATGAAAATCAAAATAGAAAATAAACATGAAATAATTAAGTAAAAAATTGTTTCTATTTTATTTAATATTTTTCTAAGAAATTTAGAATTTTAAAATTTTACTTTTATGAGTACTTTCAAATAAACTCAATTCTGAGTGTTAGACGTCTTTAATTTATGGAATTTTGTGAATCCTAAAGCATAATGTATTAATTTTGTATGTAAATTGATATTTCTTTTGTATATAAACTTAAAAAATTCTCAATAATGATCAAGAATGATAGGTATGGCGTACCTCTGGCACGCTTGCCCAAAAAGGCACGCAAACCAATTATAATTGGCATTCTTTCCATTATGTACCAAACCAAATGAATTTCTAATTTTGAATACAATTGAACTCTATTCAATGCATAATAATATATTAAAAAACAAAGTAAAGAGTTTTCAGGGCCTTTATTTCAACGTTATATTATTTGTGTATGTAGGTGTACATATTATATATACATTTCAAAAATTCAAAGCATACTATGTTCAAAACATAAACCTAGATTGGCAGAATTTAATGATATTTTAAGTATTGTTTCCAAAATAATAAATTTTGTAGCAGCCCGAGCTTTGAATAAGAAGCAATTTCACTTGTTTTTACAAAAAGTTGCTTCAAATTACCATGAATTGCTAACGACAAATCACGTAGGCTGATGAAATTATAATGTCTCTTAATGATGAAAAATTTGAATTTCCTCAAGTTTTTGATAATTACTGGATCACAAAATAATGTTTTTAAATATTAAATAAATACTAGCTATTCCCGGTGTAACATTCGCCGGTCTAGCATTAGCATTATGAATGAAACAATTTATTTTATTTATTTATTTTCTTTATTTTCTTAAAAAAAAAATCAATGCTTTATATATTTTTTATTACATAATAAATAAGTTATAAATTAAAAAACTTAAAACTAAAATTCATTTTATCTAATATCTTAAAAATAGTTTAACATTTTAATACTTATTCAAACATTTCATGATTATTCTTTATACTATACTAACACTATCAAAAGATCGTACTATAGCCAAGCAACATAATAACTGTGAAATAGAGAATTATGTTTTTAGTGAAATAGACCGGTGAATGTTACGCCGGGAATAGCTAGTAATTTACAATATTGTTTGATCTATCCATAACTATTTTTCTATATTTTTTATTTAGGTATTTATTTATTTATTAAACAGTGGACTTGTAGATAAGCGCTTTTCACTGTATGTATTAAAATTTTACTTTTTACAACCGGTAGATAGGTATCATATTACGTACGGTATCATAAATTATTATTATTGTAATTATATTTTATTATTATATAAGTAATAATAATAAAATGAATAAAAAAATGAATAAAATTATAATTTACAATATTTATAATATACTTAATATGTATAATATAATAAATAATAATTTTATTTGTTTTTCATAGAATCAAATTGAAAATCTTGACCGCTAATAGTTTTGAAGAAAAACTTTTATATAAGGCTGCGTTTATACGTTTTTGAATTTTGTTTATAACGTATAAATGATGTTCATTAAAGTTTGACATCCGACTTTGTTATAGAATATCATAAATTATTTTTTTTAAAGAATAGTGCTCGACACGCATTTTCGTATTTCGCAAGTTGAAAAAGTGAATTTTGCGAGAAAAGGTATTTCAACTAACTTCTAATTATGTTATGCCAATATATTGAAAGATATACATTAAAAAATACAAAAAATGTGTATTAAATATTATTATTATTTATCAATACAAATACTATTGAAATATTTATATTTCATAAATTTTCTGAAATTACACTGAATATTTATATCAGTTTATAAGTATTTATTATTAGTATTCGTCACGCATATTCGTATCTTCGTATTTTGCAAGTTTAAAAAGTGGATTTTGCGTGAAGAAATATAATATACTTTGCAACTATATTTGTTTATCTTTGAGATATGTAATTAAAATTTTTTAAATTAAATTTGATTTAATTGCAATAAAATTTGTAAATGTAATAAAAATAAGTAAAACAAAACTTTCATGAAATAAAATATGATGTCTCAACGGTCCCTAACAAATACTATTAATAGAGACGTACATTTCAACAACATGTGGCGAACAGAGATGTCGCTGGCAGTATAGAAATTAAATTAAATGCACTTAAACTAAATACATACCACACCCACATTAAAAACTCATTAAAATAGCCATAGATACGTTTTTTGTGCTTTTTTTTTATTATCATAATAGCCCTAACTATTTCAAAACTCAAAATAAAAAAAGAAAACATTTATTTATAGAATTTATATTTATATTTCACTTCTTTTAAATTTTGGTTTTGACATTTTGGTATGATTAGGTATGACCATTATAGTAAAGGTTATGATTGGGTACGACTTTGTTAAATCATATCGAATCATATAGGCCATTTAACGAAGTATCATATGACATCAAATGACGCCTTATGACTATTATAGTTAGGGGTAAAGCCAATAATTATGCTCTTTCTCTTATTGTTCAGTTTTTATTGACGCCTTATGACTATTATAGTTAGGGGTAAAGCCAATAATTATGCTTTCTCTCTTATTCTTCACTTTATTGTTGTATTGTTATCCCGCTAGGGTCTCCGATGTAGGTAAGAATAGTCTGTGATTTTTCTTTTTAAAGTTTTTTTAATTTTTATGTTTACTAAATTTGCCGTGTATTGAATTGGAACTTGATAATAATGTCATAACATATTTTGTTTTTCTTGTTCTTAGCAGATCGTAAATTTCGGTTTATGATTCTCCATGTACAATATTATATTTACTCAATGCATTTACACATGCGCATTTGAATTTATACTTTTGAATTATTTGTTAATAAAAATAAATAAATTTCAATTTGTGGAATTTCTGAAAATGGTCTGGGTGAGGTAAAAAATATATTTTCTAAATTTACTATTTGTTTTACCGGTAAGTTTTTTGCTGTAATATCGTAATATCGTAATATTTTAACAAAGCTATTATAATAATAATATTCTGATAATTCGGTTTTTGTCTTTGCTACTTTGTTTTGTTTTTTAAAAATTAATTCATATAATCAGATAGTCAATTCTATTGCTCAATTGGTGAATTGTTTTTAGGTTAATTTTAATTTGTTTTTGGTTTTATTTGGTTTTATCGTTTTGTGGTTTATGTCTTTAAATAAAATTTTTCACACTATCCCAATTCTTAATAGTTCTAATAAAGTTGTCTAATCTAGTTGAAAAAAGCATTGTGTTGTAAAAGCTTTGTGAAAAGTTTAATATATAAGATTAAATTGCAAGACCGTGGAAAATCAATTGATGTTATGTTCGCTATTATTAAAGGTTTTGAGGCCAAATTAGTAATATTTAAATGTGATCTTGACAACAATACTTTTATGTCGAAAACACAATCACGACAAATGACGAATTTTTCGCGTTCAAATACATGAGATTATATGTAAATCGTGACGAATGACGAATAACCAAAATTTCGCGTACAAAAAATAGATCTATTTCTATTTTACATGTCGACGAATGCGAATGACATTCATTGATACCAATTGGTCAAAATTGTTTTAATAAAACATTTTTAAAACTCAAATTTAAATAAAAAAATTTTTAAATTAATTTTTTTTAAATCTTTGCTCCAGTTTTTTATAAATAAATTTTGAAATTTCAAAAACACAAAAATTGGTTCGTCGCGAATAGTTCGTCATGATTGTGTCTCTAAGGGCGAATTTTGGTCATTCGTCAGTCATCATTCGTCGTGATTGTGTTTTCAACATTAAGTATTTTTCTTTGTTAAAGATCATTTTCAAAAAATTTCCATTGATGGAGCCTATGAAAATAAATAAACTTTTAAATTCTATTTATAAATGACATACGATACAAGACAATTTTATAAACAGATTTCAAGATTCCAAGATATTTGAACCGTTAATTAATTTTATTAAATAATCCGACAAGTTCGATTTGGAAACTACTAAAATTATTGGCACGCAGTCAAAAAGAGGTTCGCCATCACTGAGGAAGTTATTGTTGGAATTTAGTCAACTCCATTTAAGTGGAATAAAATAGTCTTATTATTATAATGTATACTTTAGTGCTCAAATGCTCAAATTAGTTGAGAAACTGGCAATTTATGCCACTAATATTTTTCTCCTTCAGAATACTCCATTCAAGATGGAATGGCTGCATTATTATTAGATGAGATGGCTCTTCAGATGAATATATCCCAAGGATACCTGGTGCTCCTATCTTTCCAAAAATATAAATCTTTAATTGCGCATTTTATATTCTTATCCTTCAAGGACGAAAGGACGTTCGAAAGTATCCTTGTTGTTTTGATGGTTTTGTATATAAATCGTCATATCTGTCTAGATATAGATATTTAAATGATATATTATATGTATTTTTATCTAGTAAGATAAAGGTCTGAAGCATATTTCAGCCTGTATTTGCTTATGATAAGTGCTGCCGTTATGGAGATATTGTAGATCAAAGTATAACATTTAGAAAAAAAAAATAATCTTTATTATATTTTTTTAAAAAGAAGGGATATAGTCATTAAGTCCTATGTGGGTACACCATCTGCTTCAGAATCGCCTATGAGATTTTTGACATATTTTTGACTAAGTTGCATAATAATATGTTTAGATTACACTGTGTAACCTGTCATAGAAAATGTATAACTATTGATAGATTAAAATTACTTTTCTTCATTTATTATAACTGTACATATAAATGTTTTACATATGCCCATAATAATGTAGATAACATTTAATAAAGTTTGTCTTGTCTGTAGAATCAAATCACACGTATGCGAAATCAAAACAACGAGGCACGAAATAAAATCAACAGGTATAGCTATACTAAATCTACTATAAAATGTAGTTATTGTGGAATCATTATGTACTAAAAACAATAAAATTGGTATTATTCTGACTATTTAAAAAAATATTTTTAGTGTTTTTAGAAAGCATTACAGTCAAAATCACCATCTAAAGATTTCCAAAATACAATACATTTTTTTCATAAACTTTAATAAATAATTTATATCAATTTAAAATATATACCATCATTTTCCACACTATTATCATATATTATAAAAAGAATTAAATAATTCAAAAACAACCAGAACCAATTAAATAAATGTTGAACCACTGTAATTCAATTCTAAGTAAATTCTAACAAAGTTAATCTAAAACCAAAAACGGAAATTGAAAACAATCTTAATATATTTCAATGTCCTGAAGGATTTTAATCGATCAACCAATTCATAATATTTTAATCAATCAAAATCTTTTTTACAATATTTTAAATTTATCATTCACAGATATTATATAGGATTAATTGAATATAAATTGTATGTCGTTAAATATAGTAAATCCATCCATTAAAATAACACAATTTAAATTAAAATCAAAGATCCTTACTGTTATTAGTTCTTATATATTTATAACAAAATATTTAATTTTAAAATGGAATCCATAAGTGTGGTGTGAATAAGCTTTTAACAAAGATATACCTAGAAACTTCTTTAGGATTCATGTTATTGTTATAGGCATCTAATCTACCTAGATATACTTAAAATATGCTTAAATTTAGTTATAACTATAAGATATTTATTTCTATTCTAATACATCATTATAATATCAAAATTAATGGAAATAATTTAAATTATTATAAAATCGAAAGGATATCTTTTATTAATGGCCATTCAAAATCGTGGTCTTTTAAATCAATAGGAATATTCAATTGTTCTATTTTAATTGTAAGAATTTAAAAACAATCTTAAAGTTAAAATATTTATTATGATCAGAATTTAATGTAATAAATTATTCAAGTATATATTAAATAATAATATTATAATACATTATGTAAATTGAAAATATGCTGGTGGTGATAAATAATATTATATAAATGTGTAATTAATTACATATGTGTTATCAATTCAAAAAATATACAAATGAAATATTGTGGAAATTAACTAAAATATTTATAATATAATAATAATAATAATAATAGTAGTAGTAATAATATTAATATTAATAATAATAATAACAATAATAATATGAATAATAATAATAATAATAATAATAACAATAATAATAATAATAATAAAAATAATAATAATAATAAAAATAATAATAATAATAATAACAATAATAATAACAATAATAATAATAATAATAATAATAATAATGATAATAATAATAATAATAATAATAATAAAAATAATAATAATAATAATAATAATAAAAATAATAATAATAATAATAATAATAATAATAAAAATAATAATAATAATAATAATAATAATAATAATAATAATAACAATAATAATAATAATAATAATAATAATAATAATAATAATAATAATAATAATAAAAATAATAATAATAATAATAATAATAATAATAATAATAATAATAATAACAATAATAATAATAATAATAAAAATAATAATAATAATAATAATAACAATAATAATAATAATAATAACAATAATAATAAAAATAATAATAATAAAAATAATAATAATAATAATAATAAAAATAATAATAATAATAATAATAATAATAATAATAATAATAATAATAATAACAATAATAATAATAATAATAAAAATAATAATAATAATAATAATAAAAATAATAATAATAATAATAATAATAATAATAATAATAATAATAATAATAACAATAATAATAATAATAATAATAATAAAAATAATAATAATAATAATAATAATAAAAAAAAATAATAATAATAATAAAAATGATAATAATAATAATAATAATAAAAATAATAATAATAATAATAACAATAATAATAATAATAATAATAAAAATAATAAAAATAACAATAATAATAAAAATAATAATAATAATAATAACAATAATAATAATAATAAAAATAATAATAATAATAATAATAATAATAATAAAAATAATAATAATAATAATAATAATAATAATAATAATAAAAATAATAAAAATAACAATAATAATAATAATAATAAAAATAACAATAATAATAATAATAATAATAATAATAATAAAAATAATAGTAATAAAAATAATAATAATAATAATAATAATAAAAATAATAATAATAATAATAACAATAATAATAATAATAATAATAATAATAAAAATAATAATAATAAAAATAATAATAATAATAACTGCTATATTCCACTGCCTAAACGTATATTAATAGGTGAAAATTTTTCTTGAAACTTGAGTTCATGTCCGAACCGTATCCAAGGTATCGGAGACAAATTTTTCTATTAGTTCAAAGCCTGTTAACTGAATAGTCCAAATTGTTAGAAATATTTTTTAACTCTCACTCTACAAGGTATGTTCTTTTGAATATTTGATATAATATAAATGGCCTTATTTCACAAACTGTCAAATTAATATAAATTTGCAATTTATGTGAAATTTCAAAAAAAAAGTTTTACCTACTACTGAAGGTCTCCTAAACCTAATCAATGGTTTTATTGAATTTGTTGAGGCACATTTGAAAAATATTTTCATCTAAAATCAATTAAAATATTTAAACCAATTTATTGAAACTAAACTAAAATTTTTATTTCATTACCATTATAACACAATATAATAAATTTTTAATTAAATTTAAAATGAATTTAAATTTTTAATATTATTAAATTTAAAAATAAAAACAATGACAAACAAAAAAATTTTCTTTAATCATTTTCATTTAATATCAAAGAACTTATTTTGATTTGATATTGAGAAATAATAAAATTTCTATTTTAAAATTAAAATATAACAAAAGATAATTTTGTCAAAGCAAATTAAATGAATAAATAAATCCTTTTATGAATACTAAAATAAAAAAGGATAATTATATACAAAATAGAAACAAAAAAAAAAAAAACATATACTCAAAATTAAGTTATTTTTTTATTATTGTCGTTTTTTTTTATTTTATTTCTAACGCATGATTTTTATTTAAGTAAACAAAGTCTTAAATTATACATATACAAGTTGTTAATACAAATATATACAATACATACATTATGTATAATAAAAATAATATATTAGATATTTTTTCTATCATTATGAATTAATTTAATGTCCTGATTTAAAAACAGGAACAAAATAAAAATGGTTATATTATTTTTTCGAGTAGGTAATGCCATCAGCAAAATAAAATTTAATTTAATCTTTTTGTTTTTATTTGTGTAAATTTTTATGATACGTTACTATAGTATAAATTTCTACTTCTTTGAGTTACGATATTTATTTTCACAAATTAAATGATAGGTGAAAAAAATAGATTAAAAATACAAAAATTAAGTAAAAACATTAATTTTTCTGTCAGTGTTGTTAAAGAATATTTTTTAAGTTGAAAAAATTAAATACAATTTGAAGACTCAGGCTTCATTAAAATGGTTGTTGCACTTATTTTTATTTCTAATACATTTTATATAATTCAGTTGTTGTTACAATTTTGTTGGTGCTCGCTTAACAGTTAAGATGGAGTGAATATATTACGTATAACTAATTATAGGTAAAGTACAAAAATTTTAAAAGGTTTTTGAAACAATTCTACTACCTGGTAGAGCTGTTCAGTATGAAATTTCTGATTCAAATATCGGACACAAGTGTTGAAAATATAAAGCGAATTAGTATGTGAAACATCTTCTTATAAATTGACACTATTTATTTTTATTAATTAATTAATTAAATATCGCTCAAAATAATGGGTTAATATTTCACATAATATAGAACTAATAGGATGTGATTCCGTAATAAACACCTGAATAATCTATAATTATAATTGATAAGCATTTAGGGTCCTGCGCAGTAGACACTTTTTCATTTTATTTCGATTCTCCTACTCCTTAATGAACTTCTAATATATATAATATATAAGATTGTATATAAAACAAAAATGCGCACACAGTTGAAAATTTTTTACTCATATGATTTTATTATTCAGCAAATACATTATGCATGTGTGAGAACTTATTAAAATAATAAACAAAAGCAAACAAATCAGTTATTATAATTTACATTTATGTACTTGCAAATGAATCTATGTACATATGCCAAAAAAATAAATTCATCTAAAATAAAAAATATAAAAACAACAAAAAAACAAATCACTTGAATTCTTCATTTTTACCTTTTTAAGTAACTGTTTCTAAATTTTGCTTATTTTTAGTAATAATATAGTTTTTATTAAAATTATGTATTATGTAGGTATATATATACATACCTCTTTAATGACAAAATTTTTTATTTTTAGTAATTTTATCCACTAAATGACACTTACTATAGGGAATATATCGGAAACGAAGCAGTATATGAGGGACGTGTATTTATGTGTCCTAAATAAAACTTACTAACCACAAAACTTTTTATTAAACACGAGTGGTTTCTGCTATATCGTGCGAAGTCTATGTCAATACGTAAATTACTGTTTTTTTAAAAACTTTAAATTTGACTTCAACTTGAAATAAAATTACTCAACAGGGGCCCCTAGTATTTATATATTTACTAAAATTTCTAAATAAAAAATCTAATTTGAAAGTGAAGTATCATTGCAAATGATCTAAATTTGAAAATTAATGATATCAAAAACAATATAAAAAAGTTAGTCTCAAAACATTTTAGTTTTAAATGGATTTAACAATGGATTTGATATGAAGAGATTGAAAAAGACGAAGCCATACGAATTGATACGAATTGGCTTATTAAATACAACCACAGGAAAAGACAAATATCCTGTAAATAGACATAGGATATTATATACATATAAATAAAAAATATATTCTAGATAATGAGTATAATATTATGACACGACTGAAATTTATAAATTTGTATAAATTATGAAATCAATAAATTTAAGTAAAATCTTTATTAAATTTTTGAATTAGTCAGAATAAAAATATTTGATTCGATAGATAGCAAAATACTCTATTGAAAATATTCTATGAGCATGGTGTTGCGGGCAAATAAAATATTTGTTTTAAAAGGTATTTTGAGTGCCGAAACAGTATGCAGAATCTAATATTATTAAAAATAGTATAATGTAATACTAAGTATGGGGCAAACCAAGGTAGCTCTATTAGGTTTTGTACTTTTTTCAAGTTATATAAGCCAAGTGAACTTTAAAAGGGAAATCATTTCTGTATGCTGATGATTTGGTAATTGTATACTCAGAAAGTAATTTGAAATTCTAGAACAAATAAAATATATAGATATGGATACAGATGAGTATATACAAAATAACAGTTAATGTTAATAAATCCAAATATTTGTTATTGAAAGCAAAAGATCAGAATATTTCCATATTATGCAAAAAAGAAAAAAAATTAAAATGTAAGCAATTACAAATATTTTGATTTTACAGTGTTGACAGTGACTTGACATGCAGTGGCATTGTAAAAACATTAGCATCGAAAACAAGAAGAATAGCAGGAATGTTTAGAAAAGTTGTTGAGAATTTCATAGAGCTCTATCCTATGGTATTCGCATATGGGAGATAAATTTTGTAAAAATATAAATATGTTCAGAATAAAGCTATAACAAATTTATTTGGATTCAGCTGAACAAATCCACAAAAGGTTAGAAATACTGAAAACTGTAGACTATAAAGATCTAATCCAAATAGTTAATAACGTAAATGTACCTGTCACCGCCCTAGCACATTATGCCGCCCAAACTCTCTTTTTGTAAATACAATACTCCCACGCTTTATATTTCAAATTTATATTGATTCAAGCGTTTAAATTTTTTTTTATTTTGTTAAAACCATAAAAATTAAACTATATGATGTTCACTTTTTTAACTATAAACTTTACTTTGTTCACTAAAAAATATTTAAAATTGCTAATTAGTTTTGAGCGGCAAATTAAGGACACGTAAATTTACGTTGTACGTATTTAGGATCGACCGGGCGGAATTAGGAAAATAATATATCGAAATAATTAATTAAGTTATTCACCTATTTTTGATTATATAAGGATGCAACTGGACATCAATTGAACAAACTAAGCTGGACCTAATTACCACCTATAAATTTAATTTCGCATATGATTTTTTTGTTACAATTAAATGTTGAGTTTTTATAAAAATTTGTATGAAAAACGGGTCGGTAATACGTGCATTATGTTTTAATTCCGAACTAAATATCCAGCTGTAAGCTATTTTCACTAAATTCATACCAAGTCTACATTTAAAGAAAAAAATATATTTTAATTGTTGAAAATAAGCAAATATTTTCCTTTTATTAGTAGACGAAATACGCGTATCCTGTATGATAAGCATATTTAATAAAATTAAAAGGAAAATATTCAACTATTTTTAACAATTAGATAAATTTTACTATAACGCTAAAGAATAAGTTTTTTCAAAACTATGTTTTACTTATATTATATTTTGTATAATTTAAAAAAAATATAAATTACCAAAATAATTCCTTTGTAAACATTTCTCAATAAGTTAAATAGAGGAATGAAAGCCATGATTATGTCTGGCACATTTTGGAGATCGCCCGTAAAAAAAAATATTCTAATATATTCAGACAGTGACATAGTCTGTAAAATTGAGCCTCTAGTTTTAATGAACAGCAGAGCACAATATAATGTACCTGAAATCATACAAAAAAAAAATGCCAAAACTAAGACGTAGTAAATGTGATTTTTACTTTGTATGTATATGCAATATTTTGTTTTTTTATTTATATATTTTTGCATTTTTTATTTATTTATTATGTTATTTATACATTGTTATAATATTTAAGTTAATTATGTCATATTGAATTATTTTTTTTTATTTGAAATACTGAATTTTTGCATTGTTTAATTTTTTTAATTTTCATATTGAAATAAATGTATATTTTTATGTGTAACAAATAATTTTATTTACATTATAACTATTATTTTTTTTTTTTTCAATTTATTATAATAAATATTTTTTATAATTCTGTATATGCATCGTTTTCTCCGTATTCGAATACATACTGTCATAAATTTTGGTGCAGTTCCGACTAGTAGTTTTGCAGATATGAGTCCGACTCTAATAGCATATCTCGTTTTGGATCTTACTTACAAATGGAATAACACCATATGTCTAGTTGTATGGTTTTTCCAAATTGTAAAACTTGGCCTTCTAAATTTATTTCATAGAATATATACAATATAAGTCGAGTTATGCTATTATTCTAAATTGAAATTTCAAATTAAATTTTTCATAAGTCGAGTTATGTTGTTATTCCATTTTGCTTTATGTTATAAATAAAAACATATATCGAGATATACTCTTTTTCCAAAAGACAAATTTAAAAATTTTAAAGTGTAACTATAGATATGGTGTTATTCCAATTTTAGTATTTAAAATATTATAAACATATCGCCGCGTGAGTTCTTAAGTGACGAATATACTGAAAAATGAAATGGGAAAAAAAGCATTTTAAGTTTCAAAGCAATTTTTACGTATTTTTTTGAGGATATAAAAAATCAAACTTTTTGTGACATAATCTGTAATTTGTTAGCTTTGAAATACTATGTTTAGATTTCTTAAAAAAATAATATATTTCTGTTGATATTCGAAATTTGAAAAAATAGCCCAAATGGATATTGGACAAAAACGTATGAGTGACAAATATTTTGAAAAAAATATTTTTTTCAATGTCCAATATCTTATGGGGAATTAACACTGTTAATAAAACTTCATATGATATTGGACACTTAAGAGCTTAAACTAAACATTTTTCTCAAGTTTTGGGAACAAAAAATAAACTTAACAAAGACTTTCAATATTAAGGAGAAACATTATTTTATTCATTCAAACACATTTAATTAAATAATATAAAAATAAAACAAAACTAAACTCTAAACTAAAGTGCTAAACCTAAAAAACAAATCACAATGTGTATTAAAAAAATTATTAAATAAATTATAAGAAATAAACCTAAACAGTCTTGTTTTATGTTATGACAAAATCTAGCCTCTAAAATTTTCGTTGTGATAATATTATTTTTATTTTATTTTGAAAATAGTCTTATAAAATAACACGTCCTCAGGTGGCATGTAATCAAACATGGATACAATATCTTTTATTTTTTCTTGTGTAATGGAACTTGTAGTTTTTAAATGTATTACTTTAGGAATTTGTCTTACCAAACCTTTCTTTCGAGTATTTTGTTTAAATACTGGAACGGTAGTTTTTTCCGCATATTCTCCATAATCTTCTTGAAATTTTATATGAAAAATATTCCTATTGTAAATTATTTCTTTTGCAGAGTTATATTTAACAGCTGAAAAATTTAGCCCCACACAAGCTGCATTATAGTTCCAAAAATCTTCATCTTTGGATAATTCATTGAGTTCAGTGATTTAAGTAACGTGAGTGGACAAACACTTGTGTTTTAAATGACGATCTATAACTGAGTGAACAGAATCTATTTCCTCCATTCTAGAGTGTCCAGGTTCAGAAAACTTTTGAACAAAAGTTTTTATTTCTTTATTTTTTTCTATAAATTTTAAAATTGTTAATGGCATTATTCGGTTTTTATTCTGTGGAACACAAGCGTCTGACCATAAAATATAAAATAAAGTTCTGAATATCAGAAATATCAAGACGAATGACTTGTAAAATTTTAGTTAACGTACTGGCCAGGTCATTTGCGCTACGACCACTCTGTGGTTGGTTTCGTACCAAATTTATTTTCTCTCTCCGATTATTCTCATTCACATTCGCACTGATAAAACTCTCTCAAGAAAAAAAAATCTTTGCCTTGATCTATACAAAAAATTCATTTGAAATAGAACAGTTAAGCACAAAATTTTAATTACTCACTCAAGTGTAAAATATTTTTTGACATTTTTTGTCCAATATCATATTAATTGCAGATTGGACACTTAAGCACTATAAATGTAAAAAAAAAATTCACTTTGTATGATATTGAACAAAAGCAAAATTAAATATCTCAAAAACTATTATAGATAGAACAAAAATGATTAAAAATTTAGAAAGAACGCGTCAAGTTTAGTTTAGATCAATCAAAAAATCAAAAAGTGCCTAATGTATGATATTGGACACTTAAGAACTCACCCGGCGATATGTCGAGGTATGCTATTACTACGCGTGCAAATTGAAAAAAATATTTAAGATATTCTATTATAGGAAATATAATTATAGGTAGGCTGGAAATATTATATCTTGAGAACAATATATTGTTTTTAGTTTAGTATTAATATGACATTTATACGAAAAAAAAATAAATTAATTTAGGTAGTGAAAAAATTTGTGAAATTATTATTTAAAAAAATGTCTCGGTCACACAAATTATTAGAAATGGCTCGAGAAATCATATACAGCAAATTGAAAGCAGATAACGATAATGATAGAGGAAATAAATGTCGTAATATTCGTAAAGGTAAATATTTTTTTGCGAATTTGATAATTTTTAATAGAGTGAATTTTAGCAATGTTTATTATTGTAAAACATGACTTTTGTTGATCCACTGTTAACTTTTCTTAATGTAAGATAATTCTGCTTTAAAAGATGGAGACAAAAAATTTGAAGATTTATTTCCAGCCTTCCAACACCATTTTTAACAACATCAATTTCATTTTATAAAACGCAGTTATACACATATAATTTAACGATCCATAACTGCGGCAACAATCAGCCATATTGCTATATGTGGCATGAAGCTGAAGGCCGAAGAGGCGCCAATGAAATCTCATCATGTCTATTTAAGCACATTATTTCTTTGCCTAAAGATGGAAGTATTGACACTTTAATATTTTATAGTGATACGTGTGCAAGACAAAATAAAAACTCATACGTAAGTTCAATGTTTGTTACTCTTCTTCAAAATGCCCCCCATTTGAAAAAAATACATCACAAATTTTTAATTCCTGGTCATAGCCATATGGAATGCGGTGTTGACCATGCTGCAATAGAAAGGAAGAAGAAAAAAAACATTTATAAAAATTCATCATCCTCATGACTGGTATCACTTTGTTCGGTTGATTGGTACAAAAAATACAATTGTGGAAGAAATGGAAGATAATATTTACAACTTCGGTAACTTATCAAAGGATAAATTTAATTGGAGGAAGTGCAATGAAGGTGGTGAAAAGTTTGTTTGGCGGGATGTAAAATGGTTACGCTATACGCAAAATAACTTGTGAATCGAATACAAAGCATCATTAAATGAAGAAGAACGATTTAAAATACTAAATATAAGAAAATGGGGATCCCCATAAATATCATAAATGAAGGGGATATAAAAAAGATTGATTGTCTACCTTGCATTTACTAAAGAAAAAAAAGGGGCCTTATTATCTATGTTGCACCTAATTGATCCCATATATCATGATTTCTACAAAAATTTAAGTGTTAGTAATATTCGGAATATCGGTCCTGATATAGTCGAAGACGGAATTGATAGCCTTGAAAACTAACACTGTAAAAAAAAATACTTTATAACTTAAAAAATTAATTAATATAAATATATAAAATTGTTCTTTCAATACTAATCCTAGTTTTCATACTTTTTTATTACGATTTTTTTATATTTTATTTAATTTTTATTTTAATTACACAACTGAACTGAATACATGAAATCTGTTATATGTTAATTTTACTGTTATATATTAATTTTACTCTCAATAAGTATTTTAAATAGCTTTTTTAAATGAAATCGTAAATAGGTACTGTGAACCGCAAATAGGTTCAAAAAGCAGAGTTGAGTTCATATAAAGGCGGAATGAGTTCAGACTGAAATTGTCGAGCGGAAATACGTACAATTAAACTTTTTTTGGCAGTTACAATATTTTATTATCTATTTAGAAAAAAATAAATTATAATTAGATGAAAATATTTTGTTTTTAATTAAAAAATACTAATTATTATAATTTGAAAAAACAAAAATTAAAAAAAGCTTATATTTTGCTTATTTTGTCAACTTAAACTAATTTTTCTTAAGAGGGTGGAAATTGATGCATTTACGTTATATATTAATATAAAGAGAGGTTACATTAAGTCAAATATTCAAATTTTAGCAAACAACATGATTGACAACTATAATACCAGGACAGAAATATTCATGTTCATTATTTTGAAGGTTTTCACCTGGACAAATGATTACGAAAAAGATAATAAATTATTCTATACATTTATATAACAAAATAATAATCCGATGTCAAATTCTTGCCTATATATGAATATTCAACTCATCATCAGGTCATTTTGAGATAGATTGAATAAAATAAAAAAATGTTAAAATAGAAAAAATCATTGTTTTTTCTGCAACCTAGAATACAACTATCCATTTACTTCCAATAACAGTTTTAACCTAAAACTGGTTTAATTTATAAACTTCCTATTTTAAAGTTAATTCTTTAAATACTCATATACTTTTCATCATATTGTTTTTTTATACTTAAATTGAATTTTTTTGTTATTAACAAATCAATATTACCCCATAGTATTTCATCAACACTCACAATACATCTCTTCAAACCATATTTATTATCAGTATAGTAAACATTTATTCCAGAATAATAAATATAAAATCGTCAGCAGTATTAAAAATAATATTTTTTATAAATAGGTAGTATACTTTGGTATAATTTAATTATTGAAAATAATTTCATTTTCTTTCCTGTAACGGTATTTTCATTTAAACTTCATAATAAACATCAGATTTAAATATTGAAGGTCCATTTTTAGGTTAATCTCTTCTTTTGAAACAAAAAATGTAGTACACTCTACATTTTTTTAAAAAAAATTAAAATAAATATCCTTAAAAAGTAACCAATTTATTAAATACAGTTAATTAAAAATCTCACTTTAACAGATTCTTCATTTTGGATTTAAAACTTTGTCATACCAACCATTTTGTTTTTTTTTCTTTTATGTTTTTGGGTAATCCGTAAATTTTAACTTTAAAAAATTTTTTTTGTTTTTAATTTAGTTTGAATTTTAAGGTTTTCACTCGAAAGTAGATAATACTCACAAAATCTGAAAGTCTACCAAAGTCTAATTTTTAAGTGCATTAATTTAAGAGAAACTCATTGCAGTGAAAAGATTAAATTTGCGTTCAGTTCATACCTGAATATTTTTGTTTGGGATTTCTTACATAAAAAAAATTTAATTTAATTTTCATTTTTAGAGAATTAAAAACTTACGAATCTAGTTAGGAAAATAAAATTTCACAATAAGTTAAAATATTGCAGAATTCAGCAAAAGTTATTAAGTAAATACTTGGAATAGGTATTAAAAAAATTTTTTTTTTTATTTTTCTGTTGTCCATTTTAATATGAATATCAAAAATCTTAGATTGAAACATCCATTTATGTTTTAATATTTTAAAATTTCTTTTTGTTTTGCTTTTTTCATAATCTGTAAGATAAAGTAAAATACGTACTGAGCCATTTTTCCTTATGAAAAAGTAATATTCATTTTTGTCTCAGTGCAAAGGTGATGAAATACAAAATAATTTTATAATGGGGTCGATTTTAATTTTTATTTGGATTATTTATAAACATAATATCTAAATAGGGTTGACGGCTCTTCTGAGAGAGATGTTGTATATGTGTCGGCGTAGGACATAATTAACATATCCCTAGGATAGCTGAAATTGCTAGCTTACCAAAAATATATACATTTAGTGGCGCATCTTATCCTTTAAGGACGAAAAGGACATTTGAAAGTATCAATGTTGTTTCTGTATAAAATTCGTTATATCTGTTGATCTATTAAATATACATATATTTAGTTATATATTCGAGAAATATAACGGTCTGGTCTATTTAATGATGATTGGTCCTGCCGTTGTGGAGACATTGTAGTTCAAAGTAGAAAATTTAAAAAAAAAAAAACAATCTTTATTTTCTTGAAAAATCAAATACCAAAGATTTTACTATAAAACTACCACAATATTTATATACTCTTCGAAAGCTATTATTTTTTTCTACAACTCACTCATATATATTTTATGTCTACGCAGAATAGTTGAGAAGATATAAGCATTAAAATTGTTTTTATAATAAAACTAGAAATGTGTCTTTTACGAAGTAACAATCTTCTTTGAACTACAGTATCTCCATAACGGCCGCACCAATCATCATCAAATAAATGTTAAAATATGCTGCAGACCCGTTATCTTTCTAGAATATATAATTGAATGTATATATCTAATAGATCAACAGATATAAAGGATGGATGCAAAGATGCTTTCAAATGTCATTTTCGTCCTTAAAGGATAAAATTCGCCACTAAAGACATATATTTAAATTCAAGAATTAAAAAATATCCTTAATAAATTTTAAAAAATAAACACATTCGAGATAATATCAATTTATTTATTACATCGTTCCATATTAAAGATTACCCTACTACTCCTTTTTTGTATATTGAATTAACAATACATTTTTTATTTATTTATCAATGTTGTAAAAATTATAAATCAATTTTTCAAGAATTTATTACAATTAAACAACAACAACAACAACCAAAAAAAAACAGTATCCGCATATCCGCATATTTATTTTTAATTTACAAATTTATTTTATTTTATCGTTACTCTTGTTTTTTTCATTTACATGTAAATTTCTTTAAAATTTAAAAAAATCAAATTTTGGCTTTTTATAGCTATTTGTTTTTTGAATATTGAATTTTACTCGTTATTATAATCGTCTTTATTTTTTGTTAAAAATTTTTACTCTTTGATTGCACAAGGGACATAGGTAGCTATACCGTATTTCCAATATATTTTGTGCAACTGGAAAAACATTTTTGTACTTCATATTGTTTTTTTTTTTGGGTAATATAAAGTAATCCTTTTACATTTTATAAATTAATTTTTTTTTTGCCATATTCCCAAATGATTTTTTTCCAATTCCCTACCAATGGAAAAAAAATAACTATAAAAAATTCAGTTGAATACAGTGAGTTTTTAATTGATGTCAATAATCTCACCAATCACCAATACTGTTGCTATTAATTTACAAATAAACTTTAACTAAAATTTATTTACATGATTCTTGGTGAATTATGTAAGTATATTTGTGTGTGTGTGTAATTCTATAAATGTTGTAAAATTTGTGTGTAATAAATAAAAAAAAAAAAACAATAATTTATAAGGACATAAAATTAATGTTATGAACTTTTAAAACAGTATTTTTTTACAGAGTTGATCAGTCGAAATTATTTTTTAAAAATTCCATGAATAACGGTATAAAAGGATTTTTATTTAAATTCTGCCTTACGAATAGAATAAATATCACACAATCAAATAAGTCAAATTTTAATCTGTCCTTGAATAATTTAATATTGTATTTATTACATTATATTATTGAATTACAGAACTAAGTTGTGTGGTGCATGGTGCATGATTCGTAGTGAGTGGTGTTTGATGCAGGAATCATAGTTCACAATATTATTAGTTAATTTTTTTACTTAATCTTAATAATTGCTAAACATTTTCATGAGTTAGCCACTTAGGTGGTTTTTTATTTGACTCTACGCAGTTTTGTCTCGTTTAAGTGTTTTTTTAAGCTTTAATTCAGAAAAAAGTCCATGTATGATATTGAAAATGAGCCTATATCAATATTAAAATTTATATATTTAATGTTTTACTTCAATCAAGGCTACATCATGGCTACATCATGCCTATATCATGTAACGTATGACAAATTACATCATGACGAATTACATACTACAATCATGGCTACATATTTCATCTTACAACATGTCTCAATTTGATATTTTAGAAATTTTTATACCTCTGTGAATTTTGCAGAATTCACTTCATTGAAATTTCATTATTATATTATTTATTTTAATTTTGTTAATATTTGTATTTAATAACCTTAACAATTTTAATTTTTCCAAAATAATTACCCACAATATCTTCTTTAAATCGTGTGAACCGAATTGGAAGAATACAATACATTTCAAATTTATATCGGGACTATAAACAACGAAAAAAAAAAATATTATTTATCATGAGTGTGAATTAAGATTAAAAAACTTAAAATTTATTATTTCGAATAAATTAATTGAAATTTTATTAAAATTTAATAAATTAAACAAAAAAAAAAAAATCGCAATATAAATAGTCAATGTTTATTTTTGGTTTGGTGGAATGACATGACTCAAAGTAGATGATATTTTATCTTTGATGACAAAAATAAATTCCAAATTTACAGATTTTCAATATACAATATTGATTTCTATCAATGCAAATTTAAATAAAATATTTTCGAAGAATTTTTGATTAATTTTGATTTTGAAAAAAATTCTTTCTACGAAAATGTGTATTTGTAAATTGTAATTATTGGAATAAAATTATATTATTTTTTAAAATAGATGCAACAATTTTATTATGTACCAATAAATTTAATTAATGTTAAAAAAAATTAGTATCGGTTATACCAAATAATGTTATCACTAGTAGACCCCCTGTGCAATTGTATACAAGTCATTTTTTTTAAAAACTTACTTGTTAACCCACGTAACAATTTTATTGCTCTAAAACTATTGCGTACTCTTATAAGACTATTATAAACCCCTAGTATAGCATTGTAATTGTTAATTTTTATTTATTCATTTTATTTCGTACATATACATGAGACGGTAAGTCTCTATAGGAGTATATAAAGTATAATTTGTAGCAAGTTCATAATTCTTAAATTAAATTAAATTAAATTAAATTAAACCTTAACCTAAAAAATTAACAATAATGAAAATAATTTATAAAGAAAAGAAATTTATAAAAGAAAATTTAAAAAAGAAAAAAAAAAAAAAATAAATAAAAAAAAAAAAAAAATAAAAAAAGGGAAAAAACAAGAACAAATTAAAGTTAAAACTATAAAATACGGAGATAAAGTAATAAAATAACAAAAGTCCAAAAACAAAAAAAAAAAAATCTCTCCTCCAAACAAAACTATCTTTCAGACGTCTCACACCTAACAAGCATTATTCTACAAAAATTTTATTCTTCTTAATTAATGACTACACTTTTTCCTTAAAATATACCCAACAAAGCTCAAGGAATTTAGAAATAGAGAACTCACACCTGACTACGTTCGGCAAAGAATTCCACAACCCGACAGTCCTTACAAAAAAGGATAGATGTCTTAATCTACCAGAGTGTCTAGGAATAGTTAAATTTGCACTTCTTAATGATCGTCAAGGGGTTATTTTCTTAAAAAGATATACCGGCGTATTTTTAGATAGGATTTTTTTTCATAAAACAGATGTACTTATAATTTAGATAGTTTTCGAAAGTACAGTCAAGCAAAACTTTAGAAACATCACTGATGCTATCGAATCTACGACGGTTAGTTACAAATCGAGTGCAAGCATTGAAAATAACCTTGAGCCTGGAAAACTCGCCCATACTCATCCCAGCATAAACTACTTCACAATAAGTGAAATGTGGAAAGACTAAAGATATAACTAATTTCTTTTTTATCCACTCGTTAATATTGTAAGAGAACTTCCAGAGTTTTCGTAACTTACAAAAAAAATTTCTAGAAATAAAGTTAATGTGATCATTCCAGGTTAGAGTTTTATTGAATACAACACCCAAGTTTTTAGCTTTACTTACAAATTTTACCACAGAATTATTTAATTTGATATTAGGGAGATTAGTTGTATCAATATTACGAACATAAATTAACATAACCTGGGATTTTGACGGATTTAATCGAAGATCATTGTTTAGAGACCAGAAAGCAACAGCATCAAGATCATCATTCAATTTAGCAATAGAGCGGTTAATATCAGCTATAGGACCACTGATGTAGAGTTGAGCATCGTCTGCATACAACCGGCAATGAGATTCAGACAAACAACGGGGTAAGTCATTACTAAAGAGTAAGGGACCCAATATGGATCCTTGTGGTACCCCACATTCAACAGGTAGATTATTAGACTTAATACCATTTAGAAACACAAATTGACTTCTATTATCTAAGTAACTTTGAATGAGAGTAGTAGCAGAAGATTCAAAATTAAAAGCTGCGCTAAGTTTTAAACATAATAAGTTATGATTAACACAATCAAAAGCTTTTGTGAAATCAAGAAGAAGCAATAATACAGCATGTTTCTTATCGATTTCACAGTATATGTTATCTGTTAATTCTAGGAGTGCTGAGGTAGTGCTATGCTGCTTTCTGAAACCTGATTGGAATTCGTATAAGAGATTATTATCACTTACGTACTGACTCATTTGTGCATGCAATAACCGTTCAAAAGATTTCGAAATACCGGACAGTACGCTAATGGGTCTAAAATCTAATTTGAGTCTAAACGCTAATGGGTCTAAAATCTAAATGGGTCTAAAAGTCTAAAGGGTAATGGGTCTAAACGCTAATGGGTCTAAAATCTAATTTGAGTGCTCCGCAATAGTTTCGAAACGTTAAAAATTCGTTATAGCACTAAAATGGTAAATCCTATAAGGTACCGGAATAATTGCTGCATAAAATGAAATTCACTTGAAATAATTTATGTTATGCGAGAGTTTGATAAGTATTATTTTTTATTTTATAATAATATAATATGACACCTTTAGACATTATAACAACTGAAAATGTCATTATAACAATTCCCACAATTTCTATAAGAACATTCTTATAGCAATATTAATCACATTATATAAAAACATCATTATAACACCTTTAGTGCTTATCGGGTGTCATATAGGAGTCTTATAAAATGTTTCGTGGATGTATGCATACATCATACAAATACATTAGTATAAAAATATCTTGACAGATGATTAATTTCATTAATACAGAATGTAAAACAGAACTGGACCATTAATGATAAAATGTTAGTAAAATAAAGTAAAAAGATACATTCTGTTAGTAGAAAAGTGAAAATCATAATAAATAATATACTCGTAGTTGTTAATTAGTATACGCAATAAATCTAAGTAGGTAATCTAAAAAACTAAACCAAAATAGAATGTAACAAAACTAAAAAACAAAATTTGTTAGTTATAGACTTAGCCATAAACAACTTAAAACACTTAGTTAATGATCAAAAGATAGAATTTACTTTACGGAACATTTTTGTAATTGGGTGGTCGATATCTGTTATATTCAGTAGAGTGGAAATTATTTTATAATCATGATATTTTGTAAATATTTTTTAATTAATTTCTATTACGACCATCCTGATATTTTGATATTCTGATGGCAAAAATCTACCTTAAGTACAAATACAAAGCTACATTTCTGTGTTAGAGCTGCAGTATGGTCTCAATTATGTATAAATATAGACTAAACTACTGCTATTTTAAATTTTTTTTTCTCTAAAGCTAAGTATGCTGTTAAAAATTTTTGTTTGCCAAAAAATGAATACAAAAATTACTGCAAAATCGGTAGCAAAATTTTATCGGAAATGCGTTTAATTAATAACAGGTGGCATTATTTTTTCATTTGACAAACAACAATGTATTCAAATAGAATCTAACTATTTATCTTAAATAAACCTATTAGTATTATTTAATCTATCTTTTCTTAAGCTATCTATTATCTTAAATAAACTATTCAAAAAGTAATAAATCGTAAGTAAAATAAAGTGAACCTTAAAAAATATTATTTAAAAATGGAACCTTTAAAATAATATTTTGAAAATATATTTTTTAAATAATACTTTATTTTACTAAATTTAAAAAAATATTATTTAAAAATATTATTTTAAAGGTTCCATTTTTAAATAATGTTTTTTAAAGTTCACTTTATTTTACTTAGATTTATTTTATGTATTTTACTATGTATACTTCGCTTATTCACTGTATTTTACGTTGCTTAATGTCTAATGTCAAAATTTTTTAAGAGAATTAAGCATAAGCATAAAAGACATTAAGCAAATTTACGTTGCTTAATGTCTAATGTCAAAATTTTGTCAAGCAAAAAAAATGTTTATATACGGATGATTTTTGAAGCTTAATACCTGGCGGTCATAACAAGAACTTCATTTTATTTTTCGCTCAGCAAACTAACAGCATACTACAAAGCTAAATTTGAAGCAAAATTATTGCTATCATTTTTCTACAACAACAAATTACATGAAATAATGTTATATTTTTGCACAGCATACTACTAACAGCATACGTAGCTTAAATGTCGATTTCACAACAACAAAAATAGAAATTTTTGTATTATTTCCTATTTTGTTTGTTAAAATACAGAGTTGGGAAAGTTTAGCTGAAAAATTAATAATATATTTGCCTTGCTTTTTTTTCTTTACTTGTAAGTTAAAAATTATAAATTTTTTGATATTTTAAAAAAACTAGAAGAAACCTCCGGGTACATACCCGGCCGGCAAAAGACAGAAATTTTTCTGTGAAACGACACAATAAAATGATTTTTAATACAATTATATTTTTGACACGTTGAAAGTATCTGACAGCAATATATAAAATAGTAATATTAATAGCAAACCACAGAAAAATAAAAAAATATACATTGTTTTCAGATACTTTAAGCATTTCAAATATTCAAAAGTTTCTTGACTTGACTATTCAGGTGCTCAAATTAAAAAAGGTATACCTACAAAATTTTCGCACAAAAAAATTCGGAACAAAACAGATCAAATATAATTGTTTTCAAAAAATTCAATCATTCCATTTTCGAAGTACTTCAAATTTACTTTGAAATAAATGTAAATTGAAAAAGGAATACAACTAATGGAATAATATAGATATACCTCTACGATTTGCTATACGGTTTAATGTAAAATCAGCTTCATTATGAATTGTATTCATCATTTCAATTTATCCTTTGTAGGTATATACTATATTTTATTTTTGTATTGATTTTACTTAGAAAACAAACGTATACGTAAATAGTAATTTATTTAAAAAAAAAAAAGTTTTGTAGTTATGTTAAAATGTCTTACATGGGGTGAAATTTTAAATTGAATTTAAATTTTAAATTCTAATTTCGTTAACAGAATTGCCAGCAGGAAATAATGTTTTCAATTTCAAAAATGTTAATTGGTCAAGATTTCAGCTCAAGTTGGATCTAAACTATTTTAGAGAATATAATATTAATAATAATAATAATAATAATAATAATAATAATAATAATAATAATAGTAATAATAATAATAATAATAATACAAATAAAATATCAGATACTTGCAATATTTCAATTCAAAACATTGACTACCACCTTGAGAAACTAAACACTATAATAACAAAAACAATGAAGGATGTTATACCAAAAATGAATAATAAAAGCAATATACGAAAATTTTATTCTTCAAATTTAAAAAGACTTCTAAAAAAAAAAAACTGAATTAATGAAAGATATACACAAAATCCACAAACACAGACTTAATTTTTCTCCACACAATTTGCAACTTCTCAAAAGCCTTCTAAATAACATCAACTCCTTAATAAAACAGCAGATCAATGTAGAAATAAATAAATACTGGAAAAAACGTATCCAAAACATATCACCTAGTAAAAGTTCAAACATGTTCCCGGAAATAAACAAAATTTTCCGGAGAAATAATTACAAAAATATTTCTAAACTGCATATAGATCAAAAAGATATACAACTACTACTAGAAAATAATATTGATATTAACAAATTACAACGATCTAGTTCCAGCCAATATGTACTAAACGATCAAATTCAAATTTATAATACCATGGGTTCATACCTAGCACAGATTCATAAAACTGCTCCATCAACAAATAACAGATTCCATACAAAAGTTTTAAATACAATTCAGCAATTTAAAAGCTACACCGAATATGTGAGAGCCAGCAATATTACAATCTGCAATTTTTCTAATTTAAACAAGTCCTCAAACCAAACCACTGTAAATAGCATATTCACAAACCAGGCTGAGCTTGTGTTAAAATTCAAAAATTTAAAAAATAAAGTTTCTTCGGGTGACGATAACATACCAAATATAGTACTAAAGAACCTAAGTCCACTTATAATTTCCAAATATGTTATACTTTTTAATAATGCAATTAACAACTCGTATTTTCCGAAAATATGGTAAACATCGAAAATAGTATTGCTAAAAAAACCTGGTAAAGACCCAAATAACGTAAGTAACTACAGACCCATTAGCTTAATGCCAAACATAAGCAAAGTATTTGAAACACTTATCAACGACAAATTAACTAAATTTACACTAACGAAACAAATTATACCTGAAAACCAATTCGGCTTCAGGTACAAGCATGGAGCGATTCACGCCATTAGAAAGTTGACCTCAGATATTTGTTGGTTAATTAACAAAAAGTTTGGAGTGGGAGCTTGCCTGATAGATTTGGAAAAAGCTTTTAACACGGTTTGGTTAGATGGGCTAATATATAAACTTTTAAAGTTTAAAGTCCCAAATTACCTTGTAGCAATTATAATTGATATGATTTACAAAAATAAATTTTTTATAAAAAACCCAAATGATAATCATAAAAAAATTTTCACGATCGATAATGGCCTGTTACAAGGTACAGTTAATGCACCAATACTGTTTTCAATATATTTATCAGAACTATTGTCCTCACTAGACCGGGTTAGAGGAAATAATTATGCATTGGCCTTTGCCGATGACATCATATTCTATTCTGCCGATAGTTCAGTAGATTACATCAAAGACAAAGTACAAAAAATGTTTAATATTACTCGGCGCTACTGCAAAGTTTGGCTGCTGAAAATCAACATCAACAAATGCGAGACAATTTTGTTTCGTAACACGGTTGATAAAACTAGTATAGATATCAAAAAACACTGGAAAGAATTTGAAATAAAATCCGCAGGAAATGTTATCTTAATTAATAAAAAAGTAGTTAAATACCTAGGAGTACAATTACATCGTAACTTAAATTATAATATATATAATACAAATATAGTATATTAAAAGGTAACAAAGCTTTCATGGCTTCAAAAAAACTTTTTTACAACAAAATTATTAGTAAAAGAGTTAAAATTATATGTTACCAAACATTAATAAGACCAACGCTTGTATATGGTGCACCAATATGGTACAACATCAGTGCAAGCTTAATGGAAACTCTCCGAAAATTTGAAAGAAAGTGCATAAGAGTTTGTACTAATATATATAGAAAGCCCAATTCCGAATACAAGCATTAATACTCTAATAAATACATGTACAAGGAAGCAAACATAATTAGAATCGATAATTTTGTTATAAAATTAATTCGAAGACATTATGATAAAGCACAAAACACTCCGGAAAATGGTTTAATATCGCATATATTCTACCACAATGAGGAGTACATCAAAAAGACCTTGCTCACGGGCTTCATAGCTCCAGAGAATTTTATCTATTTGGATAAAAACGGTTATATTCAAAACCGTAATCATGTCCCTCTATTATACCATTATAATAGACGGGCTACATGTAAAGCTATTGATTATAACCCGGGCAATATTAACGGAGAGAATTTAAAATTTGAAATGTCCATACCAGATAAGGACAAATTAATTAAAACAAACTATTGGTGGTTGGAAAACTCTAATTATAATTAGCACATAGTGTAACATACATTATTTTTTTAATTAGGTTAATCAGTTTCAAATAATTAAATTGTTGTCAGGTTTCCGTTCACTAATAGTTTTTAATATTTGATTGCAAATATCGATATTTCGGAAGCAACATACTTACTTCCTTCATCAGTGCTTGTGACTAACTGTATACATTAATTCATTATTTTTTCCCTTCTTATATCCTATTCCCTCCATACTAGCTATCTATTTTACCTGTACTTTTTCCAATTATTTTATTAATTTAAATAGCGGTGAATATCCATTCCCTAAATCATTATTCAATCTATCATCTACCTGTACCCTCGAAATTGCTAAACTCTCATATGTGTCTAGTTTGCTTGTTTTGTGTACCTCCTTTATTGATGATAAATTGGTTTTATCAATTTTATGGTGTTCCTCTATTATGTGTTTAGCAATTGCCGACCTAAAATTCGTAGTACCTCTTATTCTTGCTAATTCAGCTTCCCTTAAATGTTCTTGGAATCTCACCGTAATTAACCGTTTTGATTGCCCTATATATACTTTTGAACAGTTGTGGCATGATATTTTATAGATGCCGTTGACTTCTTCCATCTCCTTTTTATCCTTTGCTTTTCGAGGGTACAGGTAGATGATAGATTGAATAATGATTTAGGGAATGGATATTCACCGCTATTTAAATTAATAAAATAATTGGAAAAAGTACAGGTAAAATAGATAGCTAGTATGGAGGGAATAGGATATAAGATAGGGAAAAAATAATGAATTAATGTATACAGTTAGTCACAAGCACTGATGAAGGAAGTATGTTGCTTCCGAAATATCGATATTTGCAATCAAATATTAAAAAGTATTAGTGAACGGAAACCTGACAACAATTTAATTATTTAATTTAAATTATCACTAAAAATAAAAAGCCGATTAAAAAAAATATAAAAATAAGCAGTTTTAGTTAGATTAAGATAGACTAAGTTAGGCTAGGTTTTTAATAAATATAAATATTTGTTTTTACCTCCTACTTTTCCAATAATATAATTCAAAGACTAAAAAACTCTGTAGAGTTGTACATAGTATAAAAAACTCATAAAATTTTGCGTAAAACTAACATAAAAACGGTAAAATTGTTTAGATGTTAATAAAATTAGAAATAAGTAGCTGTTTTTGTAAATTTTTGTAGGCTAGACTAGTGTAAGAATGTAAAAATAGTGGGAAAAAATAAAATTTATATTTAAAAAAAAAAAAAAAAATATTGAACAACACGAATATTACATTAAGGGATATAAAACTTTTACATGTTTATCAGATTCAAGGCACACAGGAGGTGTAATAATATATGTAAGAAATTGTTTCAAGGCATTAGAAATAAACTCTTTAAGTATAAGTAAACATTTATGGATTTTAAATATAAAGATTAAATTAGATACAACATTTTGGAATATAATAGGTTTGTACAGATCAAATAAATTAGGAGTAAATGAATTTTGTATTGAATTAAGGGAATATTTAGAAATTAATGTAAATTTGGCTGAAAATTGTTTTATTGCTGGTGATTTCAATATAGATTTCAAAAATGAAAATAGTGAAAAGAGGCAAATACAGCAACTATTCCAAGATTTTGGTATCCAGCAAATTATTAATGACTACACTAGGATAACTAATACAAGTCAAACTCTCATTGATTATGTACTAACGGATTATGTTTCTAACATTGAAGCACTAGTAAATAAAAACTTTTCTATTCCTGATCATGAGGCTATTAATATTAAAATAATGAATAATAACTACGTGAGAAAAGAAAGCATAATTAAATACGTCAAATTTGATAAAGCAAAATTTTTGACTGAACTAAATAATTGTGGGTTCACTAGCTTAATAAACTGGAGTAACTTAGATTTAACTGCTGAAAAATTTAGCATGGATATAATAAATTGGATTGAGAAATTAACAACATCATTTATAGCGAGAAGTAATACAGCAGAGTGGTATTGTAGGGAGTTAGAAGAAATGAAAAGAGTTAAGATTAGGTTTTACAACAGATACTCATTACTAAAAAAAAAGCGAGAGTTGGGAAAAATATAGGCTCGCAAGAAATATCTATAAAAGGAAATGTGTAGAAATTAGAAATAACTTTATAGAAAAGAAAATTAGTGCTAAAGCAGGAGATCAGAAATCTATGTGGAAGCAAATAAAGAAATATGTGTTAGGAAAGTAAGAAAATTGCATAAATGAAATAGAAATAAATAATGAAATTATTAATAATAACAAAGATTTAGTGGATAAATTAAATGAATATTTTGTTGATAGCGTTAATAAGCTAAATAGGAACATTCCACATATAAATTATAGTGATAGTATACAAGAAATAAATGAAATATTTAAGTTTAAGGAAATAAATGAATCTGAATTAGATAAAATTATGAAAAGTATGAATAGTAAAAACGATTTTAATGGAGTGAATATAAATATCATGCTAGAATCTAAGGAATTAATGTATCCTATCTTAATGAAAATTATTAATACCTCATTGACGCAAGGAATGTTTCCGAGATCATGGAAGGAGTCCATAGTAGTGCCCGTAGAAAAAATTAAAAATGCAAAGATGGCATGTGATTTAAGATCTGTAAATATGTTACTAATGTATGAAAAAATTCTCGAAAAAGTTGTATGCTTTCAGATGGAAGAATTTCTAACTACAAAAAATATTATCTGTGAAGAACAATCTGGTTTCAGAAAAGGATTTTCAACTGAAACATCTTTAAATTGGATAATAAATGAATGGAAGAAAGAAACTGATTCTGAGAAAGTTATCATCGTGGTTTTTTTAGATTTAAAAAGGGCTTTCGAGACACTGGATCGAAAAATTTTAATAGAAAAAATGTATAAATACGGAATAAGAGGCGCACTGAAAAGAAGTGGTTCGAAAGTTTCTTAAATGAAAGATTCCAAAAAACAAAAATAGGAGAGGATGTATCAGCCAAAAAACGAGTAGAACTAGGAGTTCCACAAGGATCCGTTTTGGGAGTAATGTTGTTTTTATTATACATAAATGACATAAAGGATAGTGTTGCCTTTTCTTCAGTGTCTTTGTTTGCGGATGACACATTAATTTACTTAGTAGGGGATAATTTGGTAGACTTAGAAAATAAATTGAACAGGGACCTAGAAATATTATATGAGTGGTTGTCAAAAAACAAATTAAAACTTAATGTAAGTAAAACAAAATGTATTGTGATAAATTCTCGAATAGAAAATTTAAATATAAATATTAATAATGAACGATTAGAGTGTGTTAGCAGTATTAAATATCTAGGAGTCATTGTAGATAAAGAGCTTAAATTTAATATGCATTCTGATAATATTTGTAAAAAAAATTCGAAAAAACTTGGTTTTTTGGCAAGAATCAGAATTAAAATATCACTAAAGTGTGCAATATTAATTTATAATGCAATTATCTTATCACATTTTATTTATATGTAATACTGAAAACTTAAATAGATTGCAAGTACTTCAAAATAGAGCTATGAGAATTATATTAAAGTGTGACAGAAGAACACGAAGTAAGGATATGCTAAATAAATTGGAATGGATGAGGGTAAATCAAAGACTAAAATTTAATGCAATAATGTTTGTATATAAGTTGAAATATGATAGGATGCCGCAATATTTACAAAAGAATATTAGATATGTAGGTGGTTATTACTTTCTAAGAAATAGGGGTGATTTCAGACTCCCATTATACAGGAGAACCAGAACACAAAATAGTCTACTCTATAAGGGTACACAATCTTTTAATTTGTTACCCAATGCAGTTAAAAAAGATATGGATATTTCAAGATTTAAAAAAAAATTAATTGATATTATAAAGAACAATGAGATATAAAGTATTTAAATTTTATTTACTTTTGAAATTTTAAATAGTAAAAAATTAAAGTTTTATATACGAATGTTTAAAAATAAAACTTTCAATATTCCTTTAAATTTGTAAATTTTTTTTAAAATATGATGTTATAATAGTTTTTTATTGAACTAATAAAATTAAAAAACAAAAAACAAACATCGGTTGTTAGATGGATCAGATTTGAACTGTACTTTTTCAATCTATAAATTCAACCTACTTAAATAATGTATTTTCAAATGACTATGACCAATGACATTAAAGAAATTATCAAACGTATGACTATTCGTATTCATATAGAACTATCTGGAACAGGTTACTGAATAAACCTAATATTTTACTATTTTTCTTGTATGTACTTAAAATTTTAGTTTGATTATTGGCCTTCAGATGGTTTTTTATGTACATTTTAATAAATATATAATTTTGCTCCTAGTTTTTTTTTTAAATTTAATTATTTATCATAAAGTTATAATAATATACATGTACAATGTATGTATGTAAGATATGTTAATAACTTTGTCAAAACTTTTTAAATTTAAAAAATAAAAATTTTAGTCATAAATTAAGATATTTTTCTTTTTTATTAAAATTAAATATAAAATCTGCAAAATAAATTTGAACAATAAAATTTTAGTTCGATATACATAACATTTCACCAAAATACATACATACTATAATAAGACTTCCTAACCAAAATACAGTACAAATTATATTATATTTATTGTACCTACATTTCAGCTGTTTGAGTATACATATATAGGTAGGGTAAATGCTAATTGGTATATTATATTATATGCAAACATCTATATGATACATCATAGTGTCAAAACTGTCAACTGTGATTACGTTCCATGCATGGATAAGTAATAAGTATAAATAATTTGTATGCTTAGATTTATTTTAAACTAAACAGTTTCGTATTTTGTTGAAATAATAATTAATAATTACTTTTTTTTATTAAAAAAATCTTGTTTTTTGTTATTAATTATATATTTCAAAAATTATTATTATAATACATAATAATAAAAAAAATATTAGCTTAATAAAAAAAAATTTTAATTAATAGAAAATCGAACTCACAAAAATTTATGATATTAAAACCTATATTAATAATATTATCCTACTAATTAATTTTTTTTCCTACTAAAAGTCCAAAAAACTAAATGCGATAAATAAAAAAATATAAAAATAATTTGACTCAAAAGAGAATCGACAAAAAAAATTGATTGAATAAAAAAAAAATCGTGCTCTTGTGTATTATAATATAGATAAAATAAAAATTTATTTTGATAGCCACGGCCTGCATCATCGCCGATTGATTGAATGAAAAAAAAAAACGAAGCACACGAAAAACTACGAAAAGTGTGCCTTCACTAATCGTGCTCTTGTGTATTATAATATAGATATTAATAATATAAGATTAAATATATAATATAATTGCTTACATAAATAATAGTTAGTTTAAAAATATACTTATTATTGTTATATTTACATATTTATTTAATCATTATAGGTACTATTTTTCTTATATCTAATTTCGGTACATTATTTTGCTAATGTTATGCTAATGTACTTACACCTTATGACTTATAATTTATTTAGACTGACCTGCACTTTTGTATTTTATAATATAATTTTTTTAAGAAAAAATGTATGTAGCTTCTAAATGTAATTAAAAATTTTATTTATTTATGATATAAAATTTTTAAAAATTGATTTAATTTTTGAATGTATTTGTTAGAAATTTTAACCTTGAATTTATTATAAAAATTTATTTTTAAAAAATATAAGCCTTTTTTTTAAATTTGTTTTCTTTTCAAATTTCCAAAGAAATTTATTCAATCATTACTTTTCAAGTTTTGGATTTTATGTTGTTCTTAATTTTTAACTTTATTAATTTTAACGGTATATTTATAAATGTTGAAATTAATAAAACTGAAAGTTAAATATATTGTGGTGAATGTTGAATATCGGATTTAAACTTTCATGAGTTTTTTTCTTTTTCGCAAAGTAAAAAAAATTAAAAAAAAAAAACATTTCATCAAAGTAAGATTTTTTCAATTAATTTTTACTTTGGTTTTATTTTTTTTAATTTTATTGCATTTTCATAAAATTAATCTTTTTTTTTTATTTTGTTTTAATTTTAATTTTTTTTTTTTTATTTTTTATATATTTTTTTTTTTATTTAATTTCTAATGTTAAAAAGAAGTTGGGTTGCTCAAAGAAAAATAAATTTCATTAAATAAATATTATAAACTGCGTAGGAGAATGAAAAAGAAGAAAGTATAATAAAATATTTTTTTTTTTTTGTAAATTTTTTGTGGTAACATTTTTTACGTTTTTCTTATTTTTTTTTTTTTTTTGTTTTAAAAAAATTCCTGCAGAAAAATTGCACTAATCTTTGAATGTTTATAAAGCAAAATACGAAGTAAATAAATTATTAAATCTGAATTTATATAAGTAAATAAATGTATATTTATATGTAAATAATATTTAAAATAATATGTAAAGTAATTATGGAAAAGATGAAAATTTGTATAAAAGGATAAAAACAAAGATGTGAATGTATAAATAAAACATATTTAAAAAGAAATTTATTTTTTGTACACAAGATTAATAACAAAAAAAAAAAAAAATTGATTTAAAAAATTGTTCTTTAACTTATCACAGTAAATTAAATTATATTACATAAATGTACAGTGGTTGAAATTTTGACCAAATCTTTCTATAGATATTTGAGAATTCTATAAATCGTTATTTATCTTAGAATTTTAATAATCTTAAAATTATCTTTCATCACAATGCTAGCATTTAGAAGAAGATAATAATCAGTCTACTGCATACCTACTAATATCCAATGGTTCTTAGCATTGTCAAAACATCGACATTGCATACACGAAGACCGATCTGGTTTGCAATAATTTCTTTTATGTCAAGGATACTTAAATAACTTGAATCAGTTTATCTTATGCAATTTTTTTTATTTTATATATTTTTGTTTTTCTATTTTTTTATTTTGTTTATTATACTAAGTATACAAAATGTTATTACAATTAACCAAACTAATTAAAATCAAAATTCAAGTTTAAAAATAATAAGTAAAGCAAATATAATCCAAAATAGTTCAAAATCTAAACCATATACAATTTGCAAACTTTGGCTGTACGTAAAATATCCAAATTTTCTAATATGTTTTTAATTTAAATACTGCTTTTTCAGCCGCACAAAAGCTGTTACAATGGTACTTGGCTTTTTCACAAAAACTGAAACTAAGATACAATTATATTCATAGTGTACATCCACAATAATTACAAAAATAAAAGGAGAATTAAAGAAAAACAAAAATATTTAATCTGAAAAGATTAGATTCTATGAATGTGAAAGTAGAAACAACCATGAGTAACATGTTGAATAACCATGAGTAACATGTTGAATAACCATGAGTAACATGTTGTCTGAATGTTTTATTGTTTTTTACATAGAAAATATGAGTTGGGAATCAATGATGATCAATGTGACAATGTTTTGGAATCAATACATGGAATCAATGTGACTTTTTATGAAGCTAGCATATATTTAGCAAACTAGTTCATATAAAGTCACAAGACATAAATATTTATATTACCAAACTTTTGATAAGTGAACACAAGCCACAAAAAATAAACGTTGAAATCCGGCAAAAGAAATCGGTTTATAATTTTTATAATTTATCTATCACCTTACCTACATATTAATATACAGTCAAATTATCAAGGCTCTTTTCCCTTTCAAGATATAGCCCTATTAGTTTTTATTATCAATTATTTTATCCCAATGACACAAGGTACTGGGCTAGGTCAAAAATCCTATAAAACATTTTCCATTTCATCGGGAATCGATCCTGCGATTTTTTGACCCATCAAGGTAGAGAGCTTCATTTTATAATCCAGAATAAGGCCCACATTCCGAAAGAAAAATTGGCCTGTAGTTGGACTGCAGATTAATCTGTAAGTCCACTGTTAAATAAATAAATAAATAAACCAGTGAAGTGTACAAAAATAATAAATGCATGCGTTGCGTTGCACACACCTCTATATGACTTTATATTCTATATTGGTAGAAAAAGCCTATCCCAATAGACTTTTGAGCCTATAATATTTATTTATTTCAAGCTTAAATCAAGTATAGTTACAAATTACTTACCTATATAAAAATTCACATTTGAGAAAAAAAATTAAAAATAATACAAGATACAATTATAACAAATATTTATTAAGTTGTATATAATTGAACAATAATACTAAATACTAATCCATGTTATGAGTAGGTGTGTAATTAGTTTAGTTGATTTTGTAGTGTGTGATTACTGAAATAGTTTAGAAGTCGATTAAGGCCTTATATTTATTTCTCAATATTAACATTCTGTTAATTGGTTCAAATCTATCATAGTTAGTTCTATGGTTTACCACAGTAAAAAGATTAACAAATCGAAGACGAAAATTGGTGTTAATAACATCTTTGTCAGAAATAGGTTGATAAATAATATTGCGTTTAACAATTTCAACAATAAAAGTTATATCATAAATTTTCCTCCTTTTCTGTAGAGTATCGAAATGAATTAGGTTCAATCGATGGTCATAATTAGTTAAACGAATGGGATCTTCTCAACGAAGATTACGAAGGGCAAATCTGTGTCAGATATTGTGTCTGAGTAAATCTGACAACTTCAAGGTAAAAATCATCTCGGAAGATTAAAAAAATATTGAAGAACAACAGTCTTAGCCGTACATCCAAAAAATAACGTACTTTTGATTGAAAAGATTAGTTGGAGTAAGGAGACAAAAGTAGTATTAGCTGAATATGCTACAAACAACATATTTCTGTATTTCTACTACTTTATTCGTGATATTTCAGAACAGTTTGACCACCGAATTATTTATAATTCAACTTGATAATATCTAAAATGTTAGCTCGAACTTGTTTTCATTATAAGTGACGTTTTACGTAATAGGATTTATAAAATATTAGTATAAATTTATAATTAGTATGCTGCACAACCTACTCAGCGACTAAAAACCATATTATAGTATTTAAAAAAAAAAAAAAAATTTCAGTAATATTGTTCGACACAACTTCCATGAAAATTACTGATTCCAATACTTTTAATGGATAGTTAAATATGCTTAACTATAATTTTAATGTGAACTAAAACATTAAAAATTTATTGAATAATTTATTGAATAATAATAATAATAATAATAATAATAATAATAATACGCTATAAATATAATTATCTTATATATTAATACGCTTAAACGTCTAACTTAACGTTAAACTTTTTACAAAGCTTTTACAACACGAAGCTTTTTTCAACTAGATTAGACAACTTTATTAGAACTATTAAGAATTACGATAGTTTGCAAAATTTTATTTAAAGACATAAACCACAAAACAATAAAACCAAATAAAACCAAAAACAAATTAAAATTAACCTAAAAACAATTCATCTATTGACCAATAGTATTGATTATATAATGATTATATCTGATTATATGAATTAAAAAGTAGCAAAGACAAAAACCGAATTATCAGAATATTATTATAATGGCTTTGTTAAAATATTAAGATATTACGATATTACAGCAAAAAAACTTGCCGGTAAAACAAATAGTAAATTTAGAAAATATATTTTTTACCACACTCAGACCATGTTCACAAATTCCACAAATTTAAATTTATTTATTTTATTAACAAATAATTCAAAAGTATAAATTCAAATGCGCAATAGCATTGAGTAAATATTATATTGTACATGGAGAATCATAAACCGAAATTTACGATCTGCTAAGAACAAAAAAAACAAAATATGTTGTGACATATTGTCAAGTTCCCATTCAATACACGGCAAATTTAGTACACATAAAAATTAAAAAAAACTTTAAAAAGAAAAATCACAGACTACCCTTACCTACATCAGAGACCCTAGCGGGATAACAATATAACAATAAAGTGAAGAATAAGAGAAAAAGCATAATTATTGGCTTTACCCCTAAATATATATAATAAATGGCCTATAGATTCGATATAATTTAACAAAGCCATAACCATATCATAACCTTCACTATAATGGTCATTATCTAATCATACCAAAGCGTCAAAACCAAAATTTAAAAGAAATGAACTAAAAATATAAATTCTATAAATAAATGCTTTTGTTTTTTTATTTTGAGTTTGGAAATAGTTAGATCTATTATGATAATAAAAAAAAACACAAAAAACGTATCTATGGCTATTTTAATGTGTTTTTAATGTGGGTGTGGTATGTATTTCGTGCAAATGCATTTAATTTCATATCTATACTGCCAGCGACATCTCTGTTCGCCACATTTTATTGAAATGTACATCTCTATTAATAGTATTTGTTAGTGAGCGTTTAGACATCAGATTTTGTTTCATGAAAGTTTTGTTTTACTTATTTTTATTACATTTACAAATTTTATTGCAATTACATCAAATCTTATTTCAAAAGTTTTAATTACATATCTCAAAGATAAACAAAAATATGTAGTTGCAAAGTATATTATATTTCTTCACGCAAAATCCTATTTCTAAACTTGCAAAATACGAAGATACGAATATGCGTGACGAATACTAATAATAAATACTTATAAACAAATATAAATATTCAGTGTTATTTCAGAACATTTATGAAATATAAGTATTTAAATAGTAAATCAAATATTCTAAGTATTTGTATTGATAAATAATAATATTATTTAATACACATTTTTTGTATTTTTTAATGTATATCTTTCAATATATTGGCATAACACAATTAGAAGTTTATAAATACCTTTTCTCGTAAAATCACTTTTCCAACTTGCGAAATACGAAAATGTGTGTCGAGCACTATTATTTAAAAAAAAAAATTTATGATATTCTATAACAAAGTCGGATGTCAAACTTTAATGAACATCATTTATACGTTATAAACACAATTCAAAAACGTATAAACGCTGCCTTATATAAAAGTTTTTCTTCAAAAATATTAGCGGTCAAAATTTTCAATTTGATTCTATGAAAAACAAATAAAATTATTATTTATTATATTATACATATTAAGTATATTATAAATATTGTAAATTATAATTATATTCATTTTTTTATTCATTTTATTATTATTATTTAAATAACAATAATAATTACAATTATAATATATAATTTATGATACCGTACGTATTATAATACCTACCTACCTGTTGTGAAAATAAAATTTTAATACAATACAGTGAAACAAATATAAACCTGAAGTAGGCCTGCGGATTTATCTACAGGTCCACTGTTTAATAAATAAATAAATACCTAAATAAAAAATATAAAAAAATAGTTATGGATAGATCAAACAATATTGTAAATTACTAGCTATTCCCGGCGTAACATTCGCCGGTCTATTTCACTAAAAACATAATTCTCTATTTCACAGTTATATGTTGCTTGGCTAGAGTACGATCTTTTGATAGTGTTAGTGTAGTATAAAGAATTATGAAATGTTTGAATAAGTATTAAAATGTTAAACTATTTTTAAGATACTAAATAAAGTGAATTAGAGTTTTAAGTTTTTCAATTTAACTTATTTATTATGTAATAAAAAAATATTTAAAACATTGATTTTTTTAAGAATATAAAGAAAATAAACAAATAAAATAAATTGTTTCATTTATAATGCTAATGCTGGACCGGCGAATGTTACGCCGGGAATAGCTAGTTTTAATATAATTCTGTAAAAATAATTCTTGTAAACCTAATAATTTGATCACACAGCAATCGCTAAGATCAATAAACTTAATTTATTTTAAGAAATTGTAAATAATTCGAAATGTAATATTTTATATATGAAATTAATAGAGGAAAAAAAAAAAGTCGGTTAAGTAGTGAAAGAAATTATTGCATCAAATTCAAGACCGTTAAAATAAGTACCACGCAGGAAGTAAGTGAACTAAAAATCAGATTGTAAGTTTTGTCATCACCGATAAATTAGCTAGATTTAAAATAAAATGTCGATGATTTTTCGGAAAGAAAAAGGCACAAAATAAAATTTTATTGAAAATTTCCAATGAAAAATTTTAAAAAATTAATATTTCCAATCAAGAATATTGTGAAAAAACAATAACTTTAAATATATATAAAAAAAAAAAACACTAAAAACTCTATAGTTTTAAATAAAAAAAATTATACAAGACGAACATTCACCAAATTTCAGTATAAAAAAAATTACATTAAATAAAATTGAAAATTACAAAAAAAAAAAAAAATAGTAGATAATTGAAAGTAACCAATCTCAAATCTTAAAAAAATTCCCTGTTCAAATTTTCTGATGTAAAAGCCACTAGGTATTTAGCTAATTTTATGGGAACAAAAACAACAAAAATACCAAACGTATAAAAGAAAACGGACAAAAAAATAATGATTAATTATGTTTGCTAATGCATTGAAAGAATAAGAGGGACACAGAAAGATGTAATAATATTATTAAGATATGAATATATTAGTACCAAAACACATTTTTTGTCGTCTTTTCGATTATTATTTCCTTTTTTCTTCAAAAACTTTACATTACAAAAAAAAATCCAAAATAAGAAAAAATCATGTTTTCTTTATACATTATAGGTTCATATTATGCTGTTTTAGTTTATTACAATTAACCTAATTCCATTTCGCAAAGGTGCATTAGGTCTAATGCCATCTCGCTTGACAAAAAGGACTCGTCATATCGGCGAATATATTGGCAATTATTTTGAATTAATATTAAACTAGTATTCGCCCGCTCACCGAAATTCGTGGAAGTTTGATAATAAATTGTACTTAATATTATTTCGTTATGAATTGTCTTCTACCATTTCAATTTACTTTTTTTCAGGACATTTTTTTTTATTGATTTATCTTAAACAACAACCTCATACCTATGTAGTAATCACTTATTAAAAAAAAAAAAAATTAAATTTATATCACCCACATTTGCAAGAACACCGTTGTTGCGGCAATTTGGCAAATTAATATTTTTGTATGTTAAAATGATTTATACATGGGGGGAATTTAAATTTAAATTATGAATTTCAAAATTGAAAATTTAAAAAACTTCTGTTAAATAACCGTACATTTTTTGATTTACAGATTAAACATTATATATATATTATTCTGCATTTATCTGGATGTTTGTAAGTTTTCGACGGAACGCTCCAACACATATATATATATATATATATATATATATATATATACAAATTGCATATGTATACAAATGCATATATATACAAATTGCTTTGGTGCTTTTTTTTAACCCCTGTCTACCATGCTGAACCTTTGCAGGAAAAGTTGATTGCATGAACTATATTTTTTTAATTTAATGTTAGTGTTCTTCGCAAATAATAACGAAAAATAAAAAATAATAATAATAATATAAATAAAACAAACAATTTTTTTGATTTATAATAATAAGGACTAATAGAAATTTAATCAACAGTTTAATATGGTATAATAACCAAAAGGCAAACAGCATTTAACAAAAAAAAAAAACATAATTCACTCAAAGGTTATTCTTATTACTTAAAATTATACACAATAATATACATGTGTATCAGCATATTTGCATTGTATAATATTATACATTATACTACTTTATTGCTTCAACCTTTATTTTTGTCATTATTGTGTGCGTAACTCACTTCACTCAAAAAAAATTATTTTTGTTTTTTTTTATTATTTGCTGTATCTGTATTCTGTATGTTCTGCATGCTCCATTCCAAAAATATTATTTTATTTTCAGTGTTAAGTGTTCACTGTTCACTTCACTGTTCAGGTTCACTGTTCAATCAATAGAACTTGATAGAAGTAGAGTAGGATAATAAACTCTACTTCTACGTCGGATAATAAAACATTGTTTTTTTTAAATTGAAAATTATTGATGAAAATGTTTTTGTATTTTTTGTAAATTTTACCAATTTAGATACAAAGTTTTGAATATACAAATTATGACAATTTTTTAAAAATAACACAATACCATAATAACAGTTTATTCATATAGCAAAATAAGATCCCTATACATTATACAAAAGACAAAATTTATATGAAAATAAGATCCCATTTTTAAATTTGCTCTCCCGGAGGCCACAATAACGCTAATACGGTATAATTTATATTAAATGGAACCCAACTAACGAATTATAACTAAATGGAAGTGAGTACGAGTATACCATACAAAAATACAAACATTTTATACAAATTTGTTGGTATGGTACTTCTTTTTCTGTTATATAAAAAAAAAAGATTAGTGTTAGGCCAATATAAACATAAATAAAAATAAATAAAAAGTGATATAAACATAAATACTGTAATTTCGGAATAAAGAATCTAATGAAAGAAAAAAAGAAACTAGGATTTATTTTGCTTCCGTCATTTATGACGGGTTACAAAGCTAGTAATAATATGAAAATCAATAACAATGTTTGTACAGTTATCTGATAATTTAGCAAAGAATATTGTAAATTTTACTTAACTCTGCATAATAAAGTCAATATAAAAAAAAACTGTTATTGTAGAAAAAAGTAAAAAAAACAAAATTTAACATGTTTTTTAGTAAAATTTAAGCATCAATGGTTATACTTGTTCGACATTATTATACCCCGTATCTTCTAATTTCTATATTTTTACTTACTTATGTGCAATCGCAAGGTGTACAGTTCTGAACTACTATAACTTCAACATAATATGATAGGAGACACTTTGGGGAACAAAATATTCATTTTCCTAAGCACTTGAATTGGTTTTTCTCTTTTTGTACGTTGAAGCACATTTCTCGCAATATATCATAAGCTTGTCACTCTAGATACTTAAAAATTGAAAGGTAATATAACTTCTCAAAAGAAATAACAATTAGATTTTTTTATAGTTAATGTTTTTGGCGCTATTTGCTGCCAGATTTATTAATAAATGATTTTTATCATAAAACTAGAAGTTCCTAAACAATGCCTCCAGCACCAAGACTTACCGTAATTAGCGTAACCTGAAAATCTACACATTGAAAGAAGATATTTTGCAATCTTTTTTGAAAAGGAAAGAAAGGTTTAAAATTTTACCTGCAATAACAAATGAGCTCATGTCAAATTAAAACCATTTTTATTTTATTAGCTTTCAAGACTATTTTTAACTATACCTGTAATAAAACGTTCAAGAGATATTGTGAAAAATATTATTCGAATTACAAAAACAGAAAAACCAAATTCAATTAGGCATACCCTATATCCTACCCTTTCAAACCTACGAAAATGGATAATATTTTTCAATAACTGTATTTTAAGCGTTAAAAACAACAATAATTATTTAAAGAGCTACACTAAACACCCGTATACCAGACGTATGGTGTTACAGGACAATGATGATGACACTAAACCAGAATGATGTTAAAAATGATTTTATTCGTCAAATTAACCGAAAATTTTTATAATGATTAACTGTTTTTTTTTTTTTTAACCTTAACCGACCCGAACCCTAACTCGAATCGAATTGATTTTTTATATTTTTTTTAAATTTAGTTTTTTGTTTGCATTAAAACTCTTAAATTAAAAAGAAAGAAAAACGCATAATTCCTTTTATTTTACTTAATTCTTTATTTGTCTATTTTACAATAATATCGATATTTCGGCAATACTATGTTGCCTTCTTCAGTTGTATTCCTAGCGTAATTAAATTTTCTTAAGAGCTATATTAGTTATATATACCTTTTTTTTTTTCCTTTTTTGCATGATATTTTGTAGATTCTGCTTTTCTCTGTTTTTATTTTTTTATCTTTCGCAGAGCCTAGTAATGTTTTCAATTGATGCCGCCTACTAGTACTTATGACGTCTATGTTGTGTTTTTTTAATATTTTCCCTAATGACTTCGTTATTTCATCATCATATGTGATGGAAATTCTTTTGGTGTCTTCTTTTATCCGTTCCTGTTGGAACAATGTGGTCATATCATCCCTTTTCATATACCTCCTTTTATTGTTGATAATTCTTGTAATTGTTGTGCTTGGGTATCCATTTTTTGCAGCTGTGTCGATAATATAATTTTTTTCTTCATTATATTTATTCTTTTCCATTGGAACTGTCACTAGTCTATGGATCATTAAATGAAATGGAGCCATCTTTTGTTGGAAGCTATGATTTGATGTACTTGGGGTTACTCTTTGGGTGTTCGTCGGCTTCTTGTAGATTGCGAATTTTATTTCAATCTCTCTGTTAGATACTAAAATATCTAAGAAAGGTAGTAGATGATTCTCTTCAATTTCTGCTTTGAATTTTATGTTCTCGTGAATATTGTTAAGGTTGTTCAGGATCTTGTCTAATTCATTCCGGCTGATGATAGAGAACACGTTGTCTACATACCTTATCCAATATTTTGGCAAATTTCCTTCTTTGTGTAATTTATCTTCTATTTTTTGTATGAAGATTTCACTTATAATTGGAGACAGTGGATTCTCCATTGCGATTCCGGTTTTACCTTTATAAAACTTTCCTCTGAAAGTGAAGTAATCCTCTGTCATGCATAATCTTGTTAGTTTCATATATTGTTTTACTTTTTGATTCCATTGTTGACTTGATTCTTGTTTAGTTAGCCAAATTTCTAAGTCGATAAGTGCCTCCTCATCAACTGGAATACTGGGGAATAAGGCTTTGACGGCGAATCAGACTAATACATCTGATTCTTTGAAGCTTTTGAAACTTTGTACTCTTTTAATGAATTCCATGGAATTTTTGACTGATCTAGTATTCGCTCATTGTCTTGAATTCATTAAGAAGCCATTTAGCTAATTTATAGGTAGGGGAGTTGTTTTCAGCGACTATTTCGCGCATCTCGTTACCCGTTTTGTGTATTTTAGGTAAACATTTAATCCTCGGGATAAACGGATAAGGTATGCGCAGCTCTCTAATTATTTTTCCTAACAACAAAACACACCCTATTAGGTTTTTTCAACTCTTCGAATTGACTCTTGCACAGGATCCTTGCTAAGCTCCTGATATTTAACGCTGGTTATTTTCTTTAAAACCTGTGTGTCGTAGTTTGTTTTGTTCATTATAACCAACGAATTTCCTTTGTCTGCTTTCATGTAGTACACAGGTTTCTCTTTTAATATTATTTTTGTTTCATTAAATCTAAAGCCGAACTTAAAATCTAAATACCTAGGCTATTTTTGTTGAAAAACTATTACTGAATAATTTCAATTTCGAACATTTTATGCCAAAGAAGCAAATGAAAATTTAAAATGGATCCAATAAGTTTAAATGGACGTTTGCTAATTAATAATTTTTGTTAAAAGATATTTTTCAAAATATAATATTACCTCTAATGACATTAGGCCAAATATCTGTTTGTTAAATAAATGTTGCCATCTGTGCTGCTGTACCCATTCTGTTATTTGTCTAATTTTTTTCTCTTATTTTTTTTTTAATCTTATCTCTTGTCCTCGTGTCCATCAAAAAAATAAGAAGATTTCTCTATGAAAATATGATATTGACCTTTAAATGTTTGTAATATTCAAAGAAAAAATTGAAATTAAATAAATAAATAATTTACAAGAGAAACAAAATTATTTCTTTGTTTGATTACCTAAGCAGTAGTTGGTGTACTACCCATCTTACCTAGGTATTTTGGGGAGATGACTGAGAAATGAAAATGACAGAAATGAAAATTTTTTTTTTTTTATAATTTCGTTTCTCGTTTTGATGAATGGATATGAATTTGAGGTCTTCCCTTAAGGTATTAATTTTGTTTTTCTCTTTCTGTATAAGTATTACAAAAATAAACAATTCTAAGATGAAAAAATAATTTAAATGTTGGTACAGGGTTAATCTATAATTTGTAAATATTTTTTTCTTTTCTTGTTTATTCTTTTAAAGAACAGAAGACTAGTTTGAATACAGTTTTGAGGGTTATGCTTCAGTTTTGTATTCTATTTATTTATTTAATTTATTCACTATTTTATCATTACAATGCATAAATTTATTTTTTTGAAAAAGACTAGTAACACAATTAAAAATTCAATTTTAATAAATAGTAAATAGTAAGACTAGAAACTTAAAACAAATATAATAAAATAGGATAATAACAATCAAATGCTATAAGAGCATGTCGTCGGCTGATTTCTATCTTAATCCATACGCCATTTTTGGATTTTTTAACCTAAAAATTGATTTATGGGCTTTAAATGGCGCTCTTTTCAATGTGCTTATCCGTTTTATCGTATCTATTTTCAGTGCTGAGATACTCAGTGTCGCTTTTGCTCCATAATCCTCATTTTTCAAGTTTGTTCGTTCATCCTTGCTCTATACGCCAATTTTTCACAATTTTTTGGCGTATGGAGCAAATTTTGTATGAAAATATTGTTGCTTTTTTTTTTATTTTACAATGCTCCATATGAATTGCGTTACGACATAGAGCAAAATAGAACTTACTTTTAAAAAAATTTTTTTTGCTTCATGTACATTAACTAATTGGATTTACTGTGTATAATAGTAATGGTAGTGAAGCAAATATACCTACAAAATAAAAAAATTCTTGTTGCCTCATGAACACATATTTTTCTACTTGCTAATACTTACATTGTAGTTTTCTATGCACATAGAGCACAATTGAGAATTTTTTTTTTACTCTCTTTTGCTCTATATATACATTAAAAAAAGAATTAAGGGTCAAAAAGATCATAGTAAAATTGATCAGTTTGTGTTTTGATTTTGTAAGTCTACCTACACGCTTGGTGGCGCAGTAGGTAGAACGTTTGCTTTTCAACCGAAAGGTCCCGGGTTCGATTCCCGATGAAGCAAAAAAAAAAAAAATTGCTTCATTGGTTTTTCGAGCTGGTCTAGTACCCTTTGTCATTGGGATATAATAATTGACAAAAAATAATTGAGAGTATCTATAATTATAATTGACAAGCATTTAAGGTCCTGCGCAGTAGACACCTTTTCATTTTATTTCGATTCTCCTACTCCTTAATGAACTTCTAATATACATAATATATAAGATAATATATAAAACAAAAATGCGCACACAGTTGAAAATTTTGTACTCATATGATTTTATTATTCGGCAAATACATTATGCATAAGTGAGATCTTATGAAAATAATAAACAAAAGTAAACAAATCAGTTATTATAATTTACATTTATGTACTTGCAAATGAATCTATGTACATATGCCAAAAAAAAACAAAAAAAAATCACTTGAATCTTTCTTTTTTATCTTTTTAAGTAACTGTTTCTAAATTTTGGTTATTAGTAGTAATAATATAGTTTTTATTGAAATTATGTATTATGTATGTATATATATATACATACCTCTTTAATGACAAAATTTTTTATTTTTAGTAATTTTATACACAAAATGCCACTTACTATAGGGAATATATCGGAAACGAAGCAGTATATGAGAGACGTGTATTTATGTGTCCTAAATAAGAAATAAAACTTACTAACCACAAAACTTTTTATTAAACACGAGTGGTTTTGCTATATCGTGCGAAGTCTATGTCAGTACGTAAATTATTGTTTTTTTTTTAAACTTTAAATTTGACTTCAACTTGAAATATAATTACTTAACAGGGGCCCCTAGTATAATATAATCTGGTAACAAATTAAATAAAATGAAACTATTCTATTTAAGAAGGCTTAGTTTCTGACAATAGTAGTAGTTTTCCACATTTAATGAGTAGATAAGCCAGTAATTTGTAAAAATAAATACTCAAATTATTGTAGATATTGTAGTGTAAAATTACAGTACCGTACTTAATTAAGCACGAAAAGGTGATTCTACCTAAGTTACTAACAAGATCATAAAAAAAAAGTATAAGATGCTTCGCGGAAATTTAATAAAATAAAATGTCATCACAATTCTCTTTGTTCCAGAAAATATTTTAGAGTAAGAAAGTCATATTTGAGTTGTTATTAAATAGTTTAAGTTTTTAAATAAATTTAATTATTTAGATTGGAAGAAGAAATTTTTTCAAATTGTGGAAGCTTAAAAAATATTGATTTTTCTTGTAAGTACCTACCTATTATTTTTACATTTTTTGTTATGCAAATGACTGTGGTGAATAAAGATTTTCAGTTTTATTTTGTTAATTTAATTTAATTCTTGTTAAGTTTTAAAATAATTCTTAAATTTTCAGCATAGGAAACTAAATTTTTTTTAAATATCTTACGAATTAAAAAAATTAACATGAAAGAAAATTACTAATTTACTCTATTGACACGGCATTATCCCATATTTCATTGATATTAATGATTTCTTATTTGCTCCATGTAGAACAAATTTTGCTCCATGTGCAACAAAATTTTCAAAGTTGGTATGATGGAATGGATATGGAGCAAAAGTTAAAATTGACCTACTTCATAGCAAATCAGATATCTCATGAAATTTAAACGTACAGCACATGAAATCTTGCATTTCTTTTTAGAAATACCCTAAAAACTTCGGGGTAAAATTTATTAGAAATCGCTTTGCCAGATTTTATTTTTTTTACGTTTAAACTTTGTTTTTCGTTTTTCTCACTGATTGCTTTCTAGATATGTTTTTAACTGGAAGTTAATTATAGTCTCCATGACCTTTGATATTACTGATGTTAAAGCAATTGGCCGGTAGTTTGAGGGATTTCTAAGGTTACCCTTTTTTGGGATTGGCTGGACATGAGCTATTTTCAATGAGGATGGGTAAATACCAGAAACATATGATTTGTGGAAAAGTTTGCTCAGCGGTCTGGCTAGGGTGTTTGCACAATTTTTTAGTACTAATGGAGGGATGTTGTCAGGCCCGGTAGATTTGTTGGAATTCAGATCCTTTAGAACTTTTGCAACAACTCGAGGACGGAAGTAAACTCTTTTAAGTGAGCATTCAGTTGGTTCAAAGGCAGGTGGAGTTGCTGTTGTTGCTGGTAATGTAGAGTTGCCTGCGAAAATTTTTGCAAGCAGGTCTGCCTTGAGTTCGGGATCTGAAATAACAGCATTGTTATCAATCAGCGGAGGTGTTGCTGATGATGAAAAGTTTTGTTTGACTATTTTAGCAAACGACCAAAAATTTTTACTACCTTTTGGGTAGTGAATAATTTGTTGTCTTAGGCGACTATCATATTGGAATTTTTGCTGTTTTAATACTCGTTTACAGCTTTTACTAGCCTGTTTATAAGTTATCCGGTTGCTTTCACTCGGTATGTTCTTGTAGGAGTAGAAAGCTTTCTTTTTGTTTTTGACTGCTTGCTTGCATATGTTATTGAACCAATTATATTTTTGAGTTGGTTTAGCACTCTTAAGTTTATTCGGAATGAAAAGCTGCATTCCGAAAACTATAGTACTAGTTAATGCATTTGCAGTGAGATTAACATTTCTGTGACGAAAGATAATATTCCAATCAAAATTTTTGAAGAAACTGTTTAAACCATCCCAATTGGCTTTATTGAATTGCCATATTTTTCGTTTGGGAGGAATTTTCTGATTGGTGGAATTAGAAGCTATGAAGCGCGAGTTAATAAGGCAGTGGTCAGAGTTGCCTATAGGACTATTTACAGAAATGCTATATTTTTCCGGATGTGATGTTAGAAATAAGTCCAGAGTATAAGCACTATGGGTTAAACAATCTGGAATACGTGTAGGTTCTTTTACCAATTGAGTTAATTGGTGAAGGGAGCTGAAAAGCTCTACATATCTACCTTCTGACGTAGTTTGTGCTGAGTATTGAAGCCAATTTTTGTTGTCGACATTAAAATCACCCGCAATTGTGATTTCTCTTTGAGGATAGTCCTGAAGAATGCTATTAATAGAATCTGATAATTTATCAAATTCTATAGTAGAGTCATTGTTCGAAATACTTGGACTTCTATACAAAAAACAAAAGTGTATGATATGGCTTCCTATAAGAAATTTTACCCAAATGTAGTTGAATTCCGGATTAGAGCTATTATTATATTTATTCAGAATTTGGTAAGCCACATCATTGCGGACATACAAGGCAATCCCTCTACGAGGGCTAAAAAAAGACTCAAGTTTGTAACCCGTTACGCTAAACCTGTTAGCGTCTGCGTTTGCAAACACTTGAGTTTCATTTAGAGCTAAAACAGCTGGATTTTCAGTGGAAAGATGAACGTAAACTCCGAAATAATTTGATTCTAAACCTCTTATATTTGCAAAATCAAGATGGAATTTTTCTTGCATAAATGTACTAAGAAGCGATCAAGCATAAGTGAAACAAAAGAAGAGAACGACAAGAATAAATAAATAAAGTAAGTTAAGTAAACAAAAAAAAAAACAAAAAAAAATATAAAAAGATAAATAGATACAAAGGATACATAACACACATGCTGCCTTAATAATTTGCATTGAACCCGACTTGAGTCATTCCTACGTACAATAGCATATGCACCTTATGGTACGCAGCAACAACGAAAATCGAATTCAATACAATATTACAGACACAAACATTTACTGTAAAATTTAAAATTTACGTTTACATTGTTAATTTAATATTTAATATTTATATATTTTTGATAGTATTTTAAGAGAAATAGAAAGTAAATATATTTAGTTTATTAGTATTAATAATAAAGAAGATATGTTAATGTAATAAAGAGAGATGTTAATGCAAATGTTAGTAACTAATTAATAGGTGTTGGTGCTTATCTTCATTATAATGGCTGATGGCGTCTTTTTGTATTAACTTGTAATTTATTTTAATTTTTATAATTATTATATTTTCATTTAGTTGCGGCGCGTATTTGATCGTTAGTGTTTTAAGTTTTGATTAATTTTTTATTTTTAGTTTTTTTTTTTTTTTTGTTTTTTTTTTTTTGCTTAAAATTTTCTAGTTTTATTTTTATGTTCCAATTAATATTTCAACTTAATTTGTGTTTTGATTTTTATTTTTTTTTTTTGTACTTTAATTTCACTTAACACCGAATTAATTAGACACTTTTTTTTTTTTTTTTTGGTTTTAAATATTGAATATTGGTTTATTGTGAAGTTTTAGTTTAAGTTTACAAAATTAAAAAGAACTTTTGAAGAACAAATTTCTTTTGCGTCTGTACCGGCAGAGTGTTATATAACCCGTATGGAGCAAGATAGAACTCAGCCGACGATGTTTTGTTTTAAATTCTTAACTAATTTGCAAATTAAATTCATAGAAAATCTAACTTAAATTCTATATCTAATAAAATATCTATTGTTATACGGTTTCGTGCAAGTGTCATTCAGAACACCTATCATTTAGTCGAGGATTCAAAAATTTATTTTTCAAAGGATTTGATTTTGGCGATTAGTTTTCAAATCATTCAACAGGACAATGGATTGTATTTGTTACCCAATATTTTTTCTCTATACATATCTCATTCTAGATTACTTGTATTCTCTTTTTTAAAATTTCATCAAAAGCATCAAATCAAAATTTCTTCTTTTTTTTTCTGTTATTTTTAGAAATCGTTTAATTTTTGATACAAAATTAATTTTCCTGTTTTATTTTAGAATCTGAATAAAATGTTATAAAAGCATTTATTTTTCATTTTCAATGAATAAATTATAGCCGTACAATATAGTATGGAATATCTTTAGATTTTTTTCATATAATTTAAATTAGATACTTATCTAGATTATAATTGAAGTACTCTGATACTTTTGATATTCCACCAATTTATTTAACATATTATTATTATTCTCTAACATTTTCATTTTGCAAAAAAAAAAAAAAAAAATGTAATCTACAGAAAATTGATTAGATTAGGTTTGTTTAGCTCGTGTTTGCATTTATTTATTTATTTTTTGTGTAAGAATATTATCGCGCGTTCGGTTTTTTATTTTTTTTTTTTGTTCAAATTGTTTTAGTAATTGAAAGTAACAAATTTCAAATCATGTACTCTTAATTTAATAAAAAATCTATGTTGTGGAAGAAAAATTGTTAGATTTGATGAAAATATTTTTATTTAATTTTTATTATTCATATTATTTCAAAAATCTTTTGTAGATAACACAAACAAAATTAGCTGTATAAATTAAAAGAATAGTAAAGAAATTGATTTTATAGATTCAAGTTATGCAAAAACTAAAATATAGGGGAAAAATATTAAATTATTAATTCTACGGTGACAAGTTATAACCGCTTATTACTGAAATTGATGTTTCGAGTAGAGTCAATTTTAAAGTTTATTTGCCTGTATTATCATTTGTCTGTTAGTTAGGTTAGTAGGTTTAGTTAAATTAAGTTTTACCTTAATTAATACGAGAATATATTGATTTTGACATCCCAGGCTATTTTTCCAATAGATTAATATAAGAACTCAAGCAAATTAAAACTAAATAATAACAATAATAATAAGAATAATTATATAATATAAATTCACATAAAAAGTATACTATTACTTTACATGTTAATAATAATATCACAAAAGCTATTTTTTGTAAACTTCATCTAGACTAAGTAAATATAAGGCTACTACTATGGGTAAAATAAAGTTTAAAAAAAAAAAAATCATTATTGTATGTATGTCATTTGCCTGTATGTAGTTTGCCTTTGTTTTCATTTGCTTGTATTTCATATGCTGATAAGTATTTATATGAATATTTTATGGGTTGGTCATGAAATCACAAATATGAAATTCCAATCACAAAACCCCAAAATACGTAAATTCTAAAATCCGACTTTAATTCATTTAATATTTTCGAATTCAAACATTTTGTTTGTATAAAACAGCGACTACGCATAAAAACGGTATATGTAAATATTCTGTAAAAGGAATAAATTTCGACTTTGAATACAATTCTAACATCTCTCCTAACTCAGAATCTCGTGAATAACATAATATTATATACTATATAATATACATCTAGCTATTAGTATAAAATGTATAATATCCAGTATTCAGCGTATTCAGTCAAATGAAATACAGTCAAGTGAAATACAACAAATGAAGTTCAGTGAAATGAAATTAGAGGCAAAAAAAAAACTGTTGGGATTGGAAAACTCTTATTAGAAGTAGCACTAAAATAATATAACAAATTATTTTGTTTTTAATAAGGTTAAATATTTTTCAACAAATATTTATTAGTTTTTACAGCGTATTTTTTCATTATTCTAATATGTATATTAGTATTAAATACAGTCTGTATATCTGTATACTAGTATTAAAAAATAGTGCATAAAATTAACATAAAACTAAAACTTTGTTTAGATTTAAAAAAACTAATAGCTAATAAGACTATTTATGTAAATTTTTGTGGGCTAGACCAGTTTAAAAATGTAAAAATAATAAGAAAATAGTTTTTTTTTTTTTAAATAAATAATAAATAGTAAAAAAAATAAATTTTAATTTGAAAATGATGTTCAAAATTTGTAAAAAAAAAAAACGCTTAGCAATGTATAAGTTTTTATGGCTAATTAAACTATTAAATATATTTAAAATATTTTAAGTTAAATGATCGATTATGGCAAAAATATCTATAATATGTACCCTATGCGATTATGTACTCCAGCAATAATATGAGTTATATATAGTTATCAGAATCGAATTAAATTTTAAATTTTTACAAGAAATACCATCGATAGTTCTGAATATAGCGATTATGCTATCTCGGTTTCGTATATTGATATTAGCGGTTATAATTTATTGCCACAGATTTTTGGCTAGTCGCAGAGAAAAGAAAATCATTGAAATTTGTGTATTTACTGGTATTTTATTTGTTTATTTACTTATTTATTTATTTATTTATTTATGCTTAATACTTAATATTATAACATACATAAGTGTACAAAATAAAACCAATAAAATATAATTTTAAACTTAATCTTATTCTAGATCTTAATATTAAAATTGACAATTATGTTTTTTTTTTTTTTTTTTTTTTTAAAAACACCTAATCGTGAATTTATTGATAGTCAATCTAGTAATTAAAATACATGCTAATAAACTATTATTCTTTAAATCTTGAAAATCTTGATTTTTGGCTACGTTTTTAGAATACAAAGTCTTATTCTATGACAGTTTCTTTCTGCCTTCTGTTTACAAAATTTATATATGTATATATTAATTTTAGTTTTGCCACAATTCAAACGGTTTTACTCGTTTTAATCTTCGTGTTGTATCATCATTGTCCATGTGTTGTATGGCCTCGGCATTGATATGTTTTTGTAGTTTTTTTGATGACTTTGTGCGATTGTGACAATTATGTTAATAATTAAAATTGAGAATAATTATGACAAATTTTGTAATTTATTACCAAAGAATGTTAGAAAACTATAAATTTATACTAACTTTAAGATATAGTGTAGCTTTTGTTTAGTTGGGCTGTATTTAATGTAAAATCAATGTGATGTTTTTATTTATTTGTTAACATAAATATTCTATTACTTAACATAAACATTCTATTTACCATATTGGTATGATGAAATACTGAACGAAAAATATTTTCCGATCTAAAGCGGTTTGTGTTGATAATATGTAAGTGAATCATCTCTCTAACAAACTTAATAATGAGTATGATATCAGCAACCTCCCTTCTGGATTCTAATGATTTAAGATTCAATCATTTTAACCGGTTCCTATAAGGTGGCAGAATATCTGGATTTGACCAGTGTAAATTACGTAGCGCGAATCTCAAAACATTTTTTTTGTGTAGCTTCAATTCATTGAATACGATTAAGGTAATGAGGCGACCACACTTGACTGGCATATTTAAGATTTGGTCGAACAAGAGACGTAAAATGTGATTTAAAGACGTGGTGGATCGTTGAATTCTTTAGAAAATCTTTTGACGAAGCCTAGCATGGAGTTAAATTTATTTATTATGACATTTAAATGTTGTTTGAAACACAATTTATTGTCAAACAGAACACCAAAGTCTTTAAAGTGTCAATGACTCGTTCAATAGATTTATTTTCAAAAGTATAATCAACCATTAGTGATTCTGAAGAGCGAGAAAAAGTCATTAAAACACATTTATTAATATTCAAGGTCAGATTGTTAATTTTACAACAAATCAAAAAAAAAAGAGTTTAAGTCTTGTTGAAGAAAGGATGTGTCACTTGATGATGTAATTTTTTTTATAAAGTTTCATGTCATCTGCATAAATAGTAATTTTGCTATGCTTAATGACGGAAATAGCATCATTAATGGAAATAATAAAGAGAAGCGGACCTAAATTGCTGCATTGTGGAATGCCAGAGTTAGCTTTAAAAGGTTCAGAAGTAGCGAATCTAAATAATACTTTGTAGTTCCTACTAATTAAGTAGGAATTAATCCAATTGATATAAAAGAAGTAGGGAATCCCATTTTTTTTAAATTTTAGAATAATAATCGAATGAAAAAGAAGATCAAATACCTTACTTAAATCGGTGACATCTGTCTGAAACCCAGCTTCCATACTGTCTATGAATTTAGTTAAAGGCCCATTATTTTATTTTTGTAAATAATACTGAATGAAAATGAATTGGATTTTATTATCTAATAACCAAAAATTGTAAGTATTTTTGTTATTTCTGGTAGCTACTTCTTTGTTATACACCGAAATAAATTTAAAAAAAAAAAACTGCTTAACGGCGTATTCTAGTGGCATAGGAATAAGAAGTGTAATAATTACACCATAATGTTATCTATTTTGAATTGCATAACATTGGTTTTGCTTATTTTACTTTTACTATTACACATAAATGTTATCATCAACGTAGCTGTCAATTATTGGGCAATTTAAATTGATCAGTTATTGCTCATCCATATTGAAATACTATCTTATTATCGTATCCATTTTTCCAAGTAATTTAAATTTTTCTATATTTATTAGCACATAATGGTTTATTAATAATTGTTTTTAAAATGCCAACTGAAATTTTTTCTTCCAATAAGCTTCAAAAAATTGTCAGAACATTACCAAAAATTCAAAAAAAAAGAAGCTATTTTTTTTTTTTAACTCAGCTGATTTTGACACTAGCAGATTTATTAGAACATTGATGAAAAATTTATGAGAACAGAACTACCATCAATTAATTTTAATAATTTTAATCTATTTCTGATCAGTCAATGGTAAAAAAATTTACAAACTATTAATGAAAACAATAATGTGTATTAGGAGTGTTAATTTATTTGTTATTAATCTGGTTTCGCAACATAATCATTGGAATAGGAGATTTGACGAGTAATATGACAAATGTTCTTGATATAATTTATAATTATAATTGACAAGCATTTAGGAATCTGCGCAGTAGACACCTTTTCATTTTATCTCGCTTCTCCTTAATGAACTCAACACATATTAGAAGGGAAACTCTTCATTTACGTAAACCTAATGAAATTTTTTACATAAACCACAACAAAATACTTACTGCTTAGTTGAAACAAGTAAAAACTATCATACTATATACGTACTTTAGCATTGCCGTATAAATGAGAAAGAAAGGGAACATAGCATATGATTGCCTAAAATTTTATATACAAATTTTTATTGGGCTGACAAAAGATTTGAAAACGCATATAAAATGCGGGATTATTTATTAAGTACATAGTGAGAAAAAAAGTTCGGACAATAACTAAAGATTTTATATTGAAATTTTAAACAAAGACAACAAAAAGTAAATTTTTTTTATGTTAAAATTTAACTTTTAATAGATACCACGATAAATAGTTTCATTTTAATACGAAAAAATTATTATTTACACACATTCTATTTGAATTTTATCTTATTAATTTCGCTACACCTTTTTGTTTCCTATATTTCACTTCGTTCGTGAACATACAATTCTTATTACCGTCTATTTCTAATAATTTTTGTCTAAATGTTTGGGTGTGTTAACAAAAATACATATCCGAGTTTGACTTCTTATTGTTTACAAATTCTTTGCTTGCAATAAATCTATTTAAATAATACGTCAAATAAAAACAAAAAAACTTATTTAAAATAAAAAAATATAAAAACAACAAAAACAAAAATAAAGTATCTATAATTATAATAGTTATTAATTTAAGGACATGCGCAGTAAGCACCTTCTCATTTTATCTCGCTTCTTCTTAATAAACTCTTAAGGCTAAAACTCAATGTAGGCTTTTTACGCGTTGATGCTTTGACAAGCTTTTACGCGTTAAGAACGTTTCAGACTTTTACGCTTTTAAAACTCAATGTATGCTTTTTACTCTATATGTTCTGTTTTAATATAGTTTTGAGTCAAGTGAATAAAAAAAAAAGAAATTTTTTGAAAATGTTAGATATTTTAGAAATTTTCGAAGTTATTATAATATTATATAGAATGTGGGAAATGCTGAACTCTTTGCATTTGCGACAGCAAACACTATTTTGGGTGCGGGAGTTATTTGTGGACAGAAAAATTGAAGGATTTTTTGAAAAAAATTTTATTCGTCTCAGAGAAGAAAATCAAGAAGTTTTTCAAAACTTGTTAAAAATTTTGATTTACTTATTAATCTGGTTAAAGAAGGGTTATATAAAAACTCTATTCGAACACCAATATCACCAGATTGCCGATTATTTATTACTCTTATGTAAGTAAAAATGTTATTTGATTTGAATTAAAATATATTTGAATGTTTTGTAGTTACCTAGCACATGGAGACAATAAACAGCTTCTTTCTGCAGCATTTAAAGTTGGAATAACAACTATACGAAGCATAACTTTGGAAAAATTTAATGAGGCCATATCCAGGACTGCTTCTAGATATAGAAAAAGAAAACTTTAATAAAAAACTCTCTAGAGCTAGGAGAACAATAGAAAATACTTTTGGTATTTTAACTGCTCGATGGCGTATAATAAGAAAAGGCTAAGAAGTCAATCCAGAAAATGCAGAAATTATTGTTAAATCGACTATTTTATTGCATAATTTTTTAAAAATGAACGAAGGTTCATATTGCCCAAATAATTATGTGGATTCTTCAAATAATGATACAGTCATTAAAGGTCTATGGAGACAAGAAGTTCGTCCACTTCAGTCTTGTAGCAAAGTATCAACAAACAATGCAGAATCAACCAGTTTTGAATTAAGAAATATGTTAAAAGAATATTTATTTAAAAACAAAATTTAATTGTAATATTTTTTTTTATTATACTTATTTAGAAACAAAAACATATTTAAATAAAAACAAAACTAATTCAGAATTCTTTATAAAAACAAAAACATAAACAAAAATATTTTTTTTCAATTCATATAAACTTAAAAAATAACTAATTCTTAAAACAAAATGAAGGAATGTAAGAAAATAATATAAAATTATATATTTGTATTATTTTCTTACATTTCTTCATTTTGCAAAATTTCTGTAAATATTTTATTAATATAACTTAACACACCTCTATTTTAAATTTTTTTTTTGTGTTTGTCATCTATTTGCTTTAAGTAGCCTTCGATTGTTTTTAAAAAACAATCGTCTTCATTATTTGAATTTAGACGTTAATCTAGAAATGTATTTACATTTGCTATTACGTCCGTAAACTTCTTACACGCTATATCATATGGATTGTTTTTTTTTGTGCTGTTTGTGAAGGTGTTGGTAAATTATTAAAATGGGAAGATTCTAAACTTTCATCAAAAATATTATTTTCTAATTCTGGATGGAGTCCAATCATTTCGTTATCATCATCTCTAAAATTTGTTCCAGTTCTACAAAAAAATTGTATATTGAAAAGTTACAAATTTATGTATTTACTTTTTTGGTGCTACCTGCTCTTGTAAAAACAGCATGTGAGAAAAAAATTTCCACTGACTTTCTATTTCATGTGCAGCACTTCCGGATCTCTTAAGCTCTTCCATCGCTTCGTGCAATCTTCAACTAAAAAATTTTAACTTTTAGTTGCTAAATGAAATATTTTAAAAGATAGTTAACTTACCCGTTTCTCCAACATTTTCTGCAATTTTTGCCCATGCTTTTCCTTTAACAATCCTATTTCTGTATAATGAATTTTTTTTATTAAATAAACATTCATATTTGCTTATTTCAGAAATTAATTTTTCTTCAAAATCCATATCGTTAATTAATTAAACAAATTATTATTAGCAAAACAAACAATTTTACCTGTCACAAGCGTATAAAGTTTCAAAAACTTAAAATTTAAGCAACTTTGCGCTTCACACGCGTTTTCTACTTTATCATTGAGTTTACGTTAATATAAACCAATGTATTTAACTTCAAATGTCAGAAGCGTAAGAATTTGTCAAAGCATCAACGCGTAAAAAGCCTACATTGAGTTTTAGCCTTAATAAGTAAATAAGTTGTATATATGGCCGAAATGCGCATATGGGTTAAACAAAATTTCTATTTGGTTTTATAATATTCAAAATTTTAAGTAAAATAGAGTCATTTTGTGTAATTCAACATCTTATTATTTTTATACTATTCTGTATAATGTTATTATTATGTTCTGTTAAAAATTTTAAGTTTGGCTTCAACTTAAATTATAATTACAAAACAAGGGTCCCTAGTGTGTATACAATTGACATACATCAATATAAATATTAGATCAAATAAAAAGAAAAATATAAGTTGCAGTTGCATCTTATTAAATTTAAAATTATAGAAATAGAAAAATACAAACACTCTGTATTGAGGTAAAAATTTAATTTTTTAATTTAAAAGAAATTACAATGTCGTTTTAGAGGTCAGTTTACATTCCAAAATTCCACAAAAAAAAAAACGATATACATAGGTAGATACTACTTCCATATAAATAAATAATTTTTATTTTGTATTTTTCGTTTTAAAAGAAAAAAAATAATTTTTTTTTTTTTATTTATTTTCATTTTGTCTTACATGTATAGTTTTTCAAAAGGTATATGAAATTTATACGTCTTTCATTATTCAAGTTATATTCAATATTTATTTAAAAACATTATTTAAAAAAAAAAAATAATACAAAAATTTTATCCCTTAAGGATATATTCATTTCCTTTTTATTTAATTTTCAAAAAAAAAAAAAAATCCTGTTGTTTTTCTCATAATTATTATGTTATTTTTCATAAAAAATATTACAATTACTTTTGGTATAAACACATATAATATTCTTCTATGTTTTAGAGATAATGATCTAAAATGTAATTTTAAGATAGAAAAAGAAAGTGGGTCATATTAGAAATATTTTATTTTATTAAAAAACATTTTTTTGCTTTTATTAGCTTTTTTTACCTTGCCTATAAATTGTTAAAAAAATAACGAGCAAACGTGAAAGTCGCTGTTCAATCAAACAAAAATTTTTGAAACCATACCCTAAAATAAGAAATTTTAACTTACCTGCGATCTATATATGGTCTCACGAATTAATTTAAAATGAAAATATTACATTATATAAAAATTTTTTATAACCTTAAATAGTTATACAAATATGAATTACGAAGGATAACGTTTTTCAAGTCATATCATTTGTCTACAAAAACTAGAAATTTAAAGAGAGATTTTAATTAATTTTAAATCCTTTGTCCAGTCTAAAAATTATATTTTAAATTTTTTAAATTAATACTAGATACATATTTTATAATTTACATACCAGAATTAAAAACTATAAGATTAAAGAACACTTAAAATATAATGTAATACAAAACAAAATACTAGGGGCAATTACTCAACAGGGAATTATATTTCAAGTTGAAGTCAAATTTAAAGTTTTTAAAAAAACAGTAATTTACGTACTGACATAGACTTCGCACGATATAGCAGAAACCACTCCTGTTTAATAAAAAGTTTTGTGGTTAGTAAGTTTTATTTAGGACACATAAATACACGTCCCACATATACTGCTTCGTTTCCGATATATTCCCTATAGTAAGTGTCATTTAGTGGATAAAATTACTAAAAATAAAAAATTTTGTCATTAAAGAGTTATGTATATATATACATACATAATACATATTTCTAATAAAAACTATATTATTACTACAAATAAGCAAAATTTAGAAACAGTTACTTAAAAAGATAATGAAGAATTCAAGTGATTTTTTTTTTGTTTTTTTTTTGGCATATGTACATAGATTCATTTGCAAGTACATAAATGTAAATTATAATAACTGATTTGTTTGCTTTTGTTTATTATTTTCATAAGATCTCACTTATGCATAATGTATTTGCCGAATAATAAAATCATATGAGTACAAAATTTTCAACTGTGTGCGCATTTTTGTTTTATATACAAACTTATATATTATATATATTAGAAATTCATTAAGGAGTAGGAGAATCGAAATAAAATAAAAAGGTGTCTACCGCGCAGGACCTTAAATGCATATCAATTATATTTATAGATATAATTAATAAAAGATGGATAGTAAGTGTATAAATTAAAAATATCGAACTTTCAAGATAGTTAAAATACATTTTCGACAACATATTAAATAAGGTAGCTAATTCAATTAATTTTATAAGCACAATAATGTAAATGTCATCGTTGAATAATTAAAAGACAGCGTAAAGCATTAAGACACAGATAAATTGTTAACAATATTCAGTTAATAACGCGAGTAATAGGATAAGTGATTTAAATAGTGAACTGTCAAATACATTGAAGTACTTATAATAGAATACACTAAAATATGGGCAATGACCATCAATTACGAAAAATGCTAATCAATTTTATTCAGACTTCGTGTAAACAAATGCGATTATGATATCAAAAGAAATTGGAAAAAATTCGCAGTCAAACATCAAAATATTATAGTTAATAATAAATCCACAATAAAATATTTAGGCTTAAATTTTTGATAAGTTCTGTTATTTTCATGAGCATATTAAAGTACAAATAGATAAATGTAATAAACGATTCCCGAACACTCAGTCGGTTGTTTTGTTCCAGTCATCTTGACCATGGTGTGAAAATATTAGCATATACAACAATGTTAAAACCTCTATTGATGTATGGATGTTCCAGCTGGTTCAACATAAACCATTGATATATGGAAAAAATAAGAGTTTTAGAAAGAAATATACTAAGAACATGCTTAAAAATGTTTAAAGAAGTGAAGTCAGATGACGGATCTATTAAATATATTTCAAACAAAAAAGTATACGATGTCGCTAATATAAACAGATAAGATTGTAGTATTATAAAAATATGTGGAAACTACCATGCAAAGGCATCAGTCATAAATAACGATCTGATAAGGGGATATTATTATCCAAATGCCGCATACAACGAAGCAGCAATGCAGGCGGGTTGTCTTCCACCGGAAAGTTTCACATATTTAGATTCAAAACAAATTCTACAAAAATCTGCCTCTAATACGCCTCTGTTCTATCACATAAAAAGACAGGCAACAAACAAAACTATAAGCAACGAAAACAACAACAACGAAATAAATTTTATGTACAGTCAATCACACTATCTTTAAAAGATGAAACAGATTATAGCAGATTACAAGGAAAAAGCAACGACTATTATTCATGGCTGTAGAATTTCTCTCCTTTTATTTCTTTATTACTTCTCTTCTCATCTTTACTACTCTATCATTTATCAACTTCAAATCTTCTCTTCAAGTCTTCACTCTCCGTCTTCAGTCTTCATTCTTCAGTCAACCTTGTTTTTTTTTTTTTTTTTTTTTGACTTGAATAATTTACATATATATAGATTTTGTTTTTACAATTTAATTATATTAGAATTTACTTGTTTATTTGTGAAATTGTATATTTATTGTATTTTTATTTGAAAAAAATTGACAATAAAATAAACAAAATTTTAAATTAAAAAAAAAATAAATATTCAGTTAATAAAAAACCAAAACATCTGAACTCATGATACGGTTGGAAAAATCAGATACCTCAGAATAAAATTTAAGATACTACTAAGACCCCTATTACACAACAATTAATGGTCAATCAATGGTCAATATATTGTCAATATATATATTTTCAATATTGATGAGAAATGATTGATGGTGCTTCTATTCTCATCAAGCATGCTGTCAAAATTCTCATCAATCTTGCTGTCAAAATCAGCGGAGGTAAAAAAATGGTTTTTTGGGGAATGTTCAGATATTATTTTTTGGGAACGTTCAGATAAGGTTATATAATATTAATTTATAATGTAATTCTAAAAAGAACAATTTTTATATTAATTTTAATAATTATAGCAATTTATGTAAAATTGATGTATTGTTGTTTTTTATACACAAAATTTAATTTAAAAATTCAATTTAAACTGAAGTCAAAAACATTCCTTTTTATTTTCAATTATATTTTCAATATTCACATATGTTTCGAAATTATCAATATAATATTCAGAACACTTCCACAGTATGTCCTTGCAAAATATGGAAAAAAGATTGATGATTGCATGATTGATGTGTCATCGGTCATCATTCTTTTCATCAATATATTGTCAATATATTGATAAAAATATTGATGAAAAGAATGATGTGTAATAGGCATCTAAATCATAAAAGACGAGAGAGCAACTTCGAGAACTGTGACACCTTAATCTAATGCAAACCTTCTATCATTATTGCAACATTAAGACTTGTCTTTAATAACTCTAAACATTTAGTTTATTTTCATCTCAAAGAAACAAAGATAATTTTGCGAATTAAATTTTGATAGATAAAATTTTCGAACCTAACTAAATTGATCTTATTGGTTTTAGTCACTTGTTGATTGTCAATTAAGCTATGCGAACCTTTGGTATTGATAAGTTAGATTAGATGAGTTTTATACCGAGTGGCTATTATTTCGTTTTTATTAATATGGTCTAATTAATTTTAAAAAAAAAATAAATAAATTCGATTACAATATCTCTAACTATCATTGGCTCTTCTGAGGTAGATGTTGTATTGGCGTAGGACTAATAACCTAATCCCTAGGATAGCTGGAATTGCTAGCTTTCCAAAAATATATATCTTTAGTGGCGGATCTTATCCTTTAAGGATGAAAAGGACATTTTAAAGTATCCTTGTTGCTTAAACATAACGGAAATATAACGGTTTGGAGTATATTATTTTAGCATTTATTTGGTGATAATTGGTGCTGCCTTTATGGAGACATTGTAGTTCAGAGTAGAAAATTTTGGAAAAAAAAGACAATCTTTATTTTTTTTCTAGAAAAACCAGAGGTATGTTAAAATATGCTCCAGACCGCCACATTTCTAGGATATATATCTGAATATATATATATATATATCTAATGAATCAACAGATATAACGGTTTGTATACAAAATCATCAAAGAAACAATAATACTTTCAAATGTCCTTTTCGCCCTTAACCCTTAAACGCATACTGTAGCAGATCTGCATTATATTCGTTTTTTCTCCGTAATTAGATGGTAAAACTTCCAAAATTCTCACGGGTTTGCTTTGTTTTTTGGAGCATTCTTGATCGAATGCAACTTTGAAAATTTTTAGCTTACCATAATAGTGTGCATACAATTGATTGATTTGTGGCGAAGGGTCGAAAAACTGCGCAGGTAGAATAATCTCCTTTTTAATATAATTAGAAAACGAAAGGCATTTGGGAACTTAAGTAAATACAGTAATTAGGCTTACGCGAATCATACTGATACAACTGGGACATAAAATGTTTTTGACTAAAGTTTCTCTAGTGGTAGAATTGGCTAAAACAGGAATGTTTTATTTAGGCATCATACAGAGAAGTAAAATTGCCAAATTGTAAATTACCAAAAGATAATCAACTGAAAGTATATAAAAGAGGTAACAGTTTTGAAGTTTTTGTAAATGTTGATACCATAGATATTTGTGTGTTAACATGGAAGGATAATAAAGCTTGGAATGTCTTATAATTATCTGTAATCCATTGGGTTCTGTAGATCGCTTTGATCGAATAACGGCGAAGAATTTTCTTCTCGAAAACATCAAATGCATGCTCATTTGTCTTGGGCTGTGTCATGATTCTGATTCGTAAAGCAGAACTGAGAGTATGAGGGTTTTGTAGATTTGAACTTTGGTGCATTGGGATAGGAACTTCGACCTGAGATGTTGTGCAGCAACGTAGAAACAACGATTTGCAATGGTGATTATTCGTTTTTTAAAGGTGATGTCGTTTGTGGGATTAACTTCCAAGATAGATAAACTACTGAACTACCTCGGAATTATATGTGCCGGTAGTGGTGTTTTGACCAATATAATGTTGATAGGCCTTTTTGTTTGACATTATATATATTTTGTTTTTTCATCATTTACTTTGAAACTCATATGTTTGTTACTTTGCGTAACTCGTATGAAACATGTTCCGCTTTCTCTTCTCATTTGGGTTAAAGTCTAGACCGCTCGTTGTGATTTGGCGATGAAATCAATCTCGTCAGTATACCTTAGTAGTTGGATAGAAGAGTTCTATATAATGAACCGTTATGCAATTAATAGATATTATTTCAAAAGAATTTCAATAAATCATTATTTACTTTGATTTTTACTGAAATGATTTTGATGTAAATAAACTATTAATGCTTAAACCAAATTTTCAAAAATTGTTACCCCTTTTTTTAGCTTAGGAGCCCTACTTACTTACTTAGGTGGCCAACAGACCATGTAGGTCCTGGGCCTGACTCATCAACATCCTCCATTTTTGCCGGTCACGGGCGGATTCTCTCCAGTTGAAGATTCGAAATTGCTTTAAATCCGCCGATATTTCGTCTCTCCAACGAAGGTTTGGTCTGCCCCGACGTCTTGTACCTTCGGGTCTGGAATCGAAGATTCTCTTGGCTGGAGCATTTTCTTCCATCCGCTCTAGGTGTCCGAGCCACTGTAGTCTCTTGACTTTAATTTTTGTGACTACGTCCACCTCATTGTACAGCTCATAGAGTTCGGCATTATATCTTCTCCTCCACACCCCATCGTCGTTTTCAGGACCATATATCCGACGAAGAATTTTCTTCTCGAAGACACCAAGTGCATGCTCACTTGCCTTAGGCAGTGTCCATGATTCTGATCCGTAAAGCAAAACTGGGAGTATGAGCGTTTTGTAGATCTGTACTTTGGTGTTTCGAGAGAGGAGCTTTGACCCGAGATGTTTTGACAAACCGAAGCAGCAACGGTTTGCAAGGCTTATTCTTCGCCGTACCTCCACATTGATGTCGTTTGTGGGATTAACACTGGTTCCAAGGTAGGTAAACCCCTGAACTACCTCGAAATTATATGTGCCGACAGTGATGTTTTGACCAATATGATGCTGAGAGGTCTTTTTATTTGTCGACGACATATATTTTGTCTTATCCTCATTTACTTTGAGACCCATTCGTTTAGCTTTTTCTTCAATCTGGGTAAAGGCCTCGACGACCGCCCGTTGTGATCTGGCGATGATGTCAATGTCGTCGGCATACCCTAGTAGTTGAACAGATCTGAAAAATATAGTACCGGCCATGTTTACTTCCGCTCGTCGCACTATACGTTCCAGTACTAGATTGAAGAAGTCGCATGATAGTGCATCTCCTTGGCGAAATCCGGTACACGTCTGGAAGTAGTCAGAAGTGTTATTTCCAATCACCACAGCACATCTTGTGTTTTCCAGTGTCATTTTTGACAATCGGATGAGCTTGGCTGGTACACCGAATTCCAACATAGCAGCATATAGCTCGCTGAGGTATATGCAATCGTACGCAAACTTGAAATCGATGAATATGTGGTGTGTATCGATTTGAAACTCATGGGTCTTCTCCAGGATCTGTCTAAGTACGAACATCTGGTCGCTTGTTGATTTTCCGATGATTTAGGAGCCCTACCAAAAGTCTAATTTGATTTTTTAAATACGATTTGGGTTTCAGGGAGTCCAAATCTATTAATAAAATATTTTTTTTCAATGGGAAAGGAAAAAGCATGCATTTAAGGGTTAAAGGACAGGATGCGCCACTAAAAATATATATTCTTGAAAACTTAGCAATTCCAGCTATCCTTTGGATATGGTCATTAGGTTCTATGCCGATACAACATCTCTCTCAGAATCTCCCTATCATCAACATCATCATATTATATTATTGTTAGTTACATATGTATACATATTTGTACACACGTTACATATTTTCTCCTAATTACATATTATTAAATTAAATTAGTATTTGTAAATTAAATTAGTAATTGATATTATATTTCTCTTAAATTAACATTAACGTTAGATGCTGGTTCTCACATACTTTTACATTCTAAATTCACTTAATTTCACTTAATTACAGAATTTAAAGAACAATCAAATACATTTGAATTTTTAATTAATTTTAATTTGCTTTTTAGTTTAAGATATTATATATAAGTTTTGAAGATCAGTAATAAAATATACTCAAAATCGACAACTTGTGTTTAAATTAATTATAATTTGTTACATTTAAATATTAGGTTTAGCCTTCTTCGTTATTCACCTTCATTCAACTCCAGCTTGTACCATTCTCTGCCTGTTTGTTTGTTTACTTTCTATTTTACGCTATTATTTTTATTCATATACGCAAATTAATTAACTCCGAACAATTTTTTATAATAATTAACTTATACGTATATTGCTCGTAAATTATTGACCATTGAATTTATTTGCATCAAGGTCTAGACGATCTTATAATAAAAAAAAAACTAATTCCATCTATAATAAACTCTAAATAAGATAGCATAAAAAAAATGAAAATGAACATATAAATAAGACATTTTTAGTAATTTAACTGTTGTTACAATGAACTGAAACACCCAAGCCAAAATTTAAAAGCCAAAATTTTTCTTATTCATTCCAACAACATGTTAATAATGTATTAAAATAATTTCTATATCAACTATGATGGTTACATTTAATTTTATGAATTTTATCATATTCATTAAAAATCCCAAGTTCTATGAATTTATAAAGGTTTGTTCTTTAATTAATATTATTAAAAATATTACAATATTATTATTAAGTAATAAAATTTTTTTTTTTTTTGTTTTTGTTTCTCTTTTAATATTAATTATCATATAAATAGCAAATATATCATTTAATAAAGAAAATATCATTTAATTATATGTTAAATTTTAATGTTAAATATAAAATTTAATGGGAATTGACAAAAAAAAAAAAAACCAAATAATAATAATAATGAAAAAGTCATTAAAAATTTTATTAAATTATTAAAAATAGAGAGAATATTCTATTTAGTAGTACATACACATATAAACATAGATAATTCATTTAATATAAATAAAAGAAAATAATAAAAAAAATTTTTTTTGTTTTGTTTCCTTTTTTTTTTCTTAATTAAATTTATTCATAAATAGTTTTATTTTTTAGTATTATTATACAAAAAATGAACTATCATATTTTGGGAAAATAATAGATAGGTATAGCAATAATATATTATTAAAATAAGTATTATCAGAACTTTTTCATTTCATTCATTTCATTTCAAAACTTATCAAATATAATTATGTAAAAGTCGTTTTGAAGGGTATTTAGCTCTTGAGACTATTCTTGATTATTAATTATTTAGTTTTTTTTTTTAAATTTTATTAACTCAACTTTATACAGTCTCTTATAGTCTTAACTTTTAACACAAATTTTTTCTTAAAGCTGAAGGATGTTTATTATTTTTCCTAATTAACATTTTTTACTATATGATAGCTTTTGTAATCAGAAATGGACTTCCTAGTAGATTATTAATAGACTGAATAAGCTGAATATGTAACATAGAATATTATTATATAGTAGTAATTACAGTAATAAATATATAGTTAATATTTTTTCTTTGGAATATTTTTTCTTACTTGTATACTAGTTATTATAATATTGTAATTGTTACATTTTTCTATTTTGTAAATATTCTGTATATTTTCTTACTATATTTTCTCTTTTTTTGTAATATCATATTGCTATTTATACTTTCTACTTGTTATTTACTATGATGTATATTTAACATTTAATTTAAAATTTAAGTACTAATACTCACTCTGTATGAGCTAACGCTTTTTTTCAGCGTAGAACGAATAAATAAATAAAAAATAAAATAAATAATGATTAAAACTCTTATTATTTAATTTCCAACAAATTTTATTTTTAAATTAATTTTAAATATTTTATTTATTTTATCTACACAGATTTTATTATTAATTTTATTATTTTTTGTATTTTATAACTATTTTAAGATTTTACTTATACAACTACAGATTTTATTCTATTCGCTTCAACAACGGTGATGACAGAAATGAAATACTGTGCGTGCACAGCTGAAAAATATTTTTGACAGACACCACCTATTAGATCTATTACATAACTATATAAATTATATTTTTATTAATAATAGACTTATATTTTTTTTTTAAATACACCTATGTAGATAGGTAGTTTATTCATACCTATACATAATTCAAACTAAAAGAATTATTTTTTTTTAAGATTGAATCACAGAATCATCAGGACACAGAACATTGACTCAATATCAAATATATTTGAAAAAATCTTCAACGAAGTGAGCAAAATTAATTATTGCAACATATATTAATTAGGTAATAATACATCGCCGCTTAAATATTGTTTTGGCGCATACGCAAATTGTTTGAAACGGACAAAAATGCTCATTAATGTTTATTGGGCAATTTTGAAAATAATTTGATTTATTAAAAAATTTTTATGATTAATTTTGATAATATTTTTGATTGAAACTTCAAAAATTAGCAAGCGAGGTTAGCTAGTTCATAAGCTATATTCAATTATATTCAAAATGAGTTTGTCGTATATCCCAACGTGCAAAAACTTTCTTCATTAACTTGGATGTACGACAAACAAGTGGATATAAAACACCTCAATATTAAATATATAAAAAACTTTATTATGCATAATAATAATAATTTATTTCAGGTTTCGCATTATAAAAATATATATAAAAATAGTTTTTCAAAATTGAACAGTGCTTATTGTTACAATGTTTATTATTATATATGTATGTTTTATATATATTTTTAAAGAAAAAATATGAAATAATTTTCTGTCTTAGATGCTAAACACAAAATAATATAAAAAAAAAGTCATTAATATTGACAGGACCACAAAATTTAATTCTAGTTTACATTAATATCAAAATAGGGAATTATATTTTTTGGAGATCGGCATTTTTTTCATTTGAAATAGTCTTTAGCCTATTAGAAATTATATTTGATTTTTCGGTGTAGGCCAAGTTTTCTTTGATGCATTTATTTTTAGTGATCTGCTTTCATAAGTTAAAGAGTGTATTGTAGTTTAACCAAATTATGTTTGTTTATACCACAAATATTTCCTATTTCCAAAAAAAAGTCGGGATCTGCTCTACTTTCGCCAGAATCTGTAAATAAAAATCTTTGATATTTTTGTAATTTTTTATTGAATATCTACACTAAAATACCAAAATCTTGCAATCACAATCCACCCTGCAAATTTAGAGATTCGCTTTTAAATTCATCGTCTTCGCATTCTAATATTCGGGTTGGTGATAAAACTGAGACCGGAGACTCGGTATTTTTCTTGGCTGAAAACACATTTTCACTGTACAAAATTTTTTTAATGGCTGAAGGTAGCTCTCAGTGGAATCTTCTATTTAAAGCTATATATAATTTGTGATTTACCGTAGAAACTTATATGCACATACAACAAAACAATACTGAAAACAATTTCAAATGAACTGTCATAGACTGAAAATCTCAATAATGGTATAATGTATCAAAAATCTGAAAACAGAGAACACACAAAAACCTATGGATACATTATCAAGAGAGTGGACACACAAAAACCTATAGATACATTACCAAGTTATAAAAGTCAAAAATAGCGTATACGACAAAACAATAATCAGCCGAAGATATGTTAAATTAATTTCAAAATACTGGAAATAAAATGCAGTAATTAAAGTATTAAAATTTAAGTCCACAACTAATAAACTAAAGAAAATAATTATAGAAATAATCATAGAAAATAGAAATAAACATGAAGTTTGTAAACCTATCGATTATCTGTAAACTGGAAAAAAAATTTATAATCATATAAAATTTAAGATAGGGGACTTTCGCCTGAATTATAAGTATATCCGTTTGATAGACAATGTATCACCAAACGCCAACTAAAGCTTAACATATTATATTTGTTAACCCTGTTAGCACTACAGAAATTTACGTAGCTAGTATACGTAGCCACAAACATGTCGCCATCTGTCATAAACAACAATATTCAGTTCATCAAAGCAATTGGCAAATTTTTATCCAAATTTAATACATGTAAAAAGTATTTCGTATGTAAATTAATTTTTTTTTAATACTAATCTCTATTTACATCTACTTAAACAATCTATACTTAATTTTATTTGTAATTTTTAATTTTTAGTATTAATCCTTATAGTTTTATAGGTTTATAACATTCATTATCATCTGTTGGTTATACAGTTGGTTATACCTCTTTTATAATTTTATTCCAATCTGCTATATTTTTTGCACATGTGATCCATCCGTTAACTTTATACAATCTTTTGACAGTTATTTTCGATTTCGGTCAGCCTGTAATATTGCACCGTAATGTGTGTATGTTATTAGTTTTTACATCCTTTAATCATTCATCGTGATTACATGTCTTGCATATATAAATATTTCAGCTTTTATAAATTTTACAATTCTGTTCATCAATTAGTGCTTCTAGCTTCTCATTTGATCTTATTTGGTATTCATTATTGTCATTTATATTTTGGGAATAAATATTTTGCTCAATAATTACTTACTTAGGTGGCCAACAGACCATGTATGTCCTGGACCTGATTCAATTAACAATGTCCTACATTTTTGTTGATCACGAGCGGATTCTCTGCAGTTGCAGATGCGAAATTGTTTTAAGTCAGCTGATATTTCGTCTCTCCAACTAAGGTTTGGTTGGACCCGACGGGTCTGGTTTCGAAGATTCTCTTGATTGAATTATTTTCGTTCATCCGCTCTAGGTGTCCGATAAAATATTTTTTTAAAATAATAAAATTAACTAAATTTTATTAAAAACTTGTTAAACATTATTGATTTACCCGTGTAAATCATCGTTATGTGTCAGAGCCACCTAGACCGGATAAACAAATTTTGCTCAATATTCTTATTTATTTTTGTAACTATTATTACTATAGTCAAATTTATCAGTTTTACTTTTATTAATTCATCAATTTTAAATTTAGTTCTTTATATTTATTATTATTTGTTGTGTATATATTTTAATTTGAATATACTTTCAATTTTGTAATAATAATTGTTTATGATCGAGTAAATCAAAAAATGTTTAACAAGTCCTTAATAAAATTTAATTAAAATCAATTAATTTTTTTTTTAATATTTTTTATCCCCGGTCAACTTATTAAATTAATTCCAAGAGAAATAAATAAATAACAATTTTAAAAATTTATATTAAACAAAATATTCCATACCATTTCATTTTATTTGGGTTTCTTAAAAACATTAAATTAACTAAATATAGTAGCTAGTAACAAAAAAGTTGAATAAAATATTTTCCCATATCAATATCTATATAGCTCCAAGTTATAATACCCACAAAATAATTTATCCCAAAATTGTTTTGCTTTAGTCATCATACAATAATTTTAAAGCAGAAACATTATATCATTTTATTAAACTTCAAAATTTAATTATCCTGTCTGTCTGTTTAGGATGTAAGAAATTGAAGAAAAAAGCAATGTTACATTCATGTGTAAATCTTTAGATTAGTAATTTTTAACTACAGAAAATATACAAAAACAAAAGGAAACAATTTAATAAAAACTTTATATTAGGTTAATTACATGTAAACCCATACCTAATAATAATTATTTATCATCCCACATTAATGTCCTTTTATTTTATATACTCGGATAAAGATATTTAATTTCAACTAATATACATACTCTTACAATAACATTATATAGATAGGTATTATCTATTTATTTTATTAGATAAAATATTTACTTCTAATTAATGGAATGTTGCAATGTTATCCTAAAAAGGTAATTAAATGGAATAAATTTTATGATATTCATCAATAAAGTTTTTCCATCATCTTAATTTTCTTTGATTTTCACTTTTTATATTTTCATTCTCTTAAGTAGGGGATTTTTTTTTTTTTTTTTAACATTATTATAAATAACTTTTCTCATGTAAACCTGCTTCCTGAATATGATAGATATATGAATTTTAATTTTAAAATGCTAACTATGCTAAAAAATAAAAAGGTAGTTTTACAGTACTAATCAAAATTAGTTGGACAAAATGACAAATGAAGTAGTAGAGAAATGTAATGTATATTTAGACTTGGAGTTAGGCGTGGATATAATTTAATGATATGGAAGTGAGAGTTAATTATTATACAAAATGGAAACACAAAGCTAAAATTCTACACTTGATAAATTAATATACAAGTATTTGGTAAAACATAAATTATTGCATTATGATTATAAATTATTATGTTTTTCTCTAATATTTTACCTTATTATTATATATATATTATTCTGCATTTATCTGGATGTTTGTAAGTTCGACGGAACGCTCCAACACATATACAAATTACATATGTTTACAAATGCATATATATACAAATTACTTTGGTGCTTTTTTTAACCCCTGTCTACCATGCTGAACCTTTGCAGGAAAAATTGATTGCATGAACTATATTTTTTTAATTTAATGTTAGTCTTTTTCGCAAATAATAAGGAAAAATAAAAAATAATAATAATAATATAAATAAAACAAACAATTTTTTTGATTTATAATAATAAGGACTAATAGAAATTTAATCAATAGTTTCATATGGTATAATAACCAAAAGGCAAACAGCATTTAACACAAAAAAAAAAACATAATTCACTCAAAGGTTATTTTTATTACTTAAAATTATACACAATAATATACATGTGTATCAGCATATTTGAATTGTATAATATTATACATTGTACTACTTTATTGCTTATACCTTTTATTTTTGTCATTATTGTGTGCGTAACTCACTTCACTCAAAAAAAAATATTTTTTGTTTTTATTTTTGTTTTTTTTTATTATTTGCTGTATCTGTATTCTGTATGTTCTGTATGCTCCATTCCAAAAATATTATTTTATTTTCAGTGTTAAGTGTTCACTGTTCACTTCACTGTTCAGGTTCACTGTTCAATCAATAGAACTTGATAGAAGTAGAGTAGGATAATTAACTCTACTTCTACGTCGGATAATAAAACATTGTTTTTTTTAAATTGAAAATTATTGATGAAAATGTTTTTGTATTTTTTGTAAATTTTACCAATTTAGATACAAAATTTTGAATATTTTTTTAAAAATAACACAATACCATAATAACAGTTTATTCATATAGCAAAATAAGATCCCTATACATTATACAAAAGACAAAATTTATATGAAAATAAGATCCCATTTTTAAATTTGCTCTCCCGGAGGCCACAATAACGCTAATACGGTATAATTTATACTAAATGGAACCCAACTAACGAATTATAACTAAATGGAAGTGAGTACGAGTATACCATACAAAAATACAAACATTTTATACAAATTTGTTGGTATGGTACTTCTTTTTCTGTTATATAAAAAAAAAAAAGATTAGTGTTAGGCCAATATAAACATAAATAAAAATAAATAAAAAGTGATATAAACATAAGTACTGTAATTTCGGAATAAAGAATCTAATGAAAGGAAAAAAGAAACTAGGATTTATTTTGCTTCCGTCATTTATGACGGGTTACAAAGCTAGTATGAAATAATAGAATGATAAAAATAAATTTATGTAATAATTCGAATAGTATTGAAAAATTTTGATTTATGTAATTATAAATAGTTTTTTTCTTCTTAATAATTTTTAATATAACAATTTTTTTTAAATTAATTTTATATATAACTTGAGGAAAAGAAATATATAGGGTACATTCATTAAATTATAAAAACTTAGTGTCAAGTGCACCTTTTAAAAACAAACATTTCATCGTTTAAATACAATTCAATTCAATTCACAATTGAATTGTAATAAATTTTAAGAAAATTTAAAAATTATATCGTATAATTATTTTGTTGTAAATTTAAGAATAAACATTATAAACTAAAACAATATTATAATGTACGATATAAATTTAGAAACTTAAAAAGAAAAAAAATATATATAATGTATAAGTAATTATGTACCTAAATAATTTAAAAGAAATCATATGAGAAAAAAAAACAATTAAAAGAAATCAAAAATTAATATTATTTACAGAACTCATTGATAAAAGGCTAACATAAGAGCAGTTAATAAAAAGCACTTCAAAGGGACGAAAATTCAGAAATAGATATTTATTCAAAAATAAAAAAAATTAAAAATTAAAAAATAAATATAGCATATTATTAGAAGTTCAAGAACAAACCTTAGGCTACTGTAAAAAATGAATAATAACAAAATCCTAAGCTACAACATTTAGCAGGTTTTCAACATGAACATAATCGAAACCCAAAATCCAATTTTTTATATTTTTCACAGAGATAGAGACAACAATCTAATATTTCTAAGAGCACCAGGAAGAATGTAAAACAATTTTGGTGCAACAACATCATAAAAATTCTTATAAAATGTTGTATTGAAAAATGGAACAATAACCATTGAATAAGCATTAACCCGTAAATTATGGTGAAAGAAAAACCTGGTTCGTCAGTAAAAAAAATTTTTAAAACCTTAAAATAATACAGATGCCTTATAGGAAGAATAGATAATCTTTTAAAAAAATCAAAACTATGATTAAAACAATTCTCTCTACTGATAAGTCTAATCACATGCTTATGAGAGATCAATAATGGTCGGATTTTAGTAAAGTAAGCCCCTCCCCAACTCGTTATTCTATAGTGAAGCTTTGGTTCAAAAATACCATAATACATAATAAGCAATACCTTTCGACAACACACTTTACTTAAGTAAAAAATGTTTCACATTGAAGCCAAAAAATATTATTTTCACTGCAAGGTGTGATCAGACTATTTCAGACTTTCGTCAATCAATACAGCAAGATATTTAAAAGAAGACACAACTTCGACAGAAAACATTCATCAGAACAGTTAACATTTTCATTATACAATTTTACAATTAGCAACGAATCGACGTCATTTAGATTCAGATTTGTTTTACAATTAGATCAGTGGTATTTCAAATTACAATATTTTAAATTAATTCCAGAATTTTTAAAGAACATGACTTTTGTTTTACTACTAATAATTAATCTATGATGATAAAACCAATTCCTCAATAAATCCAAATCGTGGTTAATCAGCAAAAGATTTAATCGACTAGAACTATCATAAGCACAAGCAATATCATCTGCAAAAGCCGTTAGAGTACCATAGAACTTTTGATTAAAAATGGAATTAATATAAATTAGAAACAAAAGTGGTTCAAGAACTGATCCTTGAGGTACCCCAATGTTCACTTTTTGAGATCTTGAGTTCAAGTAAGATGCCAAAATCAAGCCAATCATACATAAATACACGGAAACCCATATGGTAAAATTTAGTTAACAAATTATCATGTTTTACCATGTCAAATGCCTTGGTATTGTCAACAAATAAACAGTAGATTTTCTAAGTTGGAATAAACTGAACTACAAAATTCTAATAATGCCTCTTCAGTCGGTCTACCTTCCCTAAAACATAACTTACGATTGCTCACAAAATTACATTTATCTAAATAATCAACTAATCTCTTTTTAAACAATTTTTTCAAATAACTTAGAAATGGATGGCAATTTAGAGATCAGTCTATATTCATATATAAATAAATATTAAATAAATAAATTAAATAAATAAATATTTTTAAAGAAAAAGACAAAAGCATACCTCTTTGGTACTTCAACAATTCTTTATTATTCTTCTTCGTCTTTCAATGGCGCTACACAATAAATTTAACCTCATCATGTTTTTCTTCAGATTTTTATACCAAATATTCCCTTCAGATTGTTAAACCAAATGATTTTGAGAAACACTGGTTGAGTGTCATCAAATCATATTAAACTAGTCTATGAGTCGCAAATACTGATGAAGGAGCTATAAGTCGCTATGAGTCGCAAACACTGATAAGTTGCTTCCCAAATATCGATATTTACACAATAAAAATAAATAATATTAGTGAAAGGAAATTCGATTCTTGATTCATAAATAAAATATAGCTATCACAAAAAAAAAAAAAAACAAATCTGCTTTTTTATAAAGAAAAACTCGGAGAGTTCATTTCTCAGACCAACATTGCAAATGTCTACAAAAATTTACTATGACTCTTCTATCTATACAAAACAACCCTGCAATGCACACTAAATATTTTTCGGTATAAATTATGTTCTGCATCTAGTCAATTTTTAATCAGTTTCTTTGTCAAGATACAAAATTTCTTTAATTGAATTTTTTAATTAAAAATAATAGCTTTAATTAAAATTTTTTAATTTAAAAATTTAAAATTATAAATCTGGTACAGTTTAGTTTTTGTTTCTAAATGAGCTGTTATTAGCGTGATATTTTAGTTTTTAAGCTATACATTTTGTATGGAAATAAATTGAGCTAGTATAAATTGCATGAGTTCTACTGTTCTTTAGGGTGAAAACATTTTTAAATCTTTTGTTTTGTTTCGGTATTGTTTTTAACTACACATAAAAAGTAGGTAATACGTCTGCCGCAAATATTTTACAAACCTTGACGTGACGAATACGAACACAAGCGAATGCTTTTTAATATATTTTTTAGAATATTATGCCATATAGGCTCTAGGTGAAACATTTTAAAAATAAAAATAAAAGCTCTAGATATATATTTCACTTATTTTATTTTATCTTTTAATAGATTTCGGTTATTAAACCTCAGTCTTCTGATGATGGTGTAACAACCGAATCAAGAAATTAAATAAAATAAAATTAGTGAAACATACCAAGAATTCTTACAATAGATTTAACTAATTTTTTTGTTTTAATCAACATTAAATCTATCATTCATTACAAATTCTGCAATTATGAGCTTGCTTCTAATTTTGACTGTGACATGACCAAAAAAATACTGATTTGTTTGTTTTTTTAATGTAAGCACAACCATATAATTCAATTTTACTCCCCCGATTATTATCTTAGAATTGTAGATCTATATTATGTCCTTGATAAGCCCTATTATTGCTTTGATATCAATTTCAGAACCAGGCGATATGTATTTCTGCAAATATTTATGTATTTTGCGAGCAGTGAAAAAATAAATAGAATATGAGAGAAGGATTCTTCTTCTTCTGAACTGGATCTGCACATGTCTGTGTTCCTGTCTGTATTGTGATAAACCATGTCAGCGCTCGGACATTGGATCTAGTCTATTATTTTTAGCACTGAACTTACAAAAATAATTATTATTTATATAACAGTGAATTATTTATATATATATATTTTATCATATAGAAATTTAACTGAATTACACTCTGTACGAGCTAACAAGCTCTTTTAGATATGAATAAATAAATAAAAATAAATAAATAAAATAAATTACCTGTTTCAATCGTTGAAAAGCTTTAGACTGCGCAAGTCCTTGACAACTTTTCCATATGTTAACATGTAAACAAAAATTTTGTAGGCCTTTGAACGAGTAATACTTGGCTCTGGTTCTAAGAATTGACTCTGAAAAGACTGAGTTATAATTATACAAAATATTCTAATAGTTAACATAAATTAACCATGTTCTGTTGGATTAAATAAAATGTATATCAACGCTTTTCAGATTGGTTGGATAAATTGGTTGGACAACCAAATGAAAATTTGCAAAAATAATTGATTGATGAAAATATCTGCTATTAAGCCAAAATCAAACTGTGACTTTAAGTCGATAAATTTATAATTTTATTGATATAAAATTTTCTATTAAACAAATACTTTTGTGGATGACTGTATCATCAAAAGTATAATATATATTATTTTTTTAATTAAATGCCAAAATTTAAAAGTCAGAATTTAGTTTTTGATACTGTAAAATATTAATAAAAGTTACAATAATATGAAATCAAATAAGAATTTTCTGAAATTGTGAACAAAATGTTGATAACAAAATGTAACGAGCAAAAAAAAAAATAATTTAATTTTAATCTAATTATAATACACTACAACTATAATGTATTAGTATCCCAATGCTTTTAATCATTCTAAAAATCAAGTTACATTACAACATCAAATCAAAACTATTTTAAATGAAAATACAAACTCTGGGATTATATTATTATCATTGATAAAAATAACCTTTCATACAATTACGCAATCAAATACCTAAATATACCTACTCCAACAGAATTTTCATCAACAAAAACACTCCTACGCATAACGGTTTTCAAAAAAAAAATATCTAATTATTTTTGTATTTTGAAAAGAATTTCCCAATTTTTTTGTTTTTGTTTTTTTTTTTTTTTTGGTACCTATGTTATTTTTATATTTTATTATTAACTTCCTTTCTATACAAACCAAAAAAAAAATTATAACATTACATAGAAATTAACCACCTACACCAAAAAGAAATTTTTACTAAATCAAAGAAGAAGCTTGCACTCATTCATCAATTAAACAAAAAAATAATAACAAAACCGTCGCGCTCAAAATTGTTTCCAACTTAATTATTGAAATTGATTATTTTTCAACTAATTAATTAAAAAAAAAAAAAAAAAAAAACGTTGCAAACATTATTTGTGTTATTCATTATTTATTTCTATTAAATAGAATGAGAAGAAAATTATTATAATTAGGTTTTATTTTTTGTTTTCTTTGAAGGTGCAAACGCATGTAGGCACTATACTAATGATTTCTGTTTACTAAGTATACACCTCCTACGACTTGTTAATTTGTAAATATATTTTAACGATTTTTATTCAAATTTTATTAACAATGTATTTCACTCTTACAACTCATCACTTTAATTCTGAAATATATACATATATATATATACTTCAGAATTAAATGTTGAAGAAAACAAATCGTGTAGCGAAAATTAATTAATCAAATTTCAGAATCGAACTTCTAGATCTTGACTTGCTGATAATTATATATACTTTCTCTCTCACACCAAAGCTAATATGAAAAATAGAATTAAATCACTATTTAAATATTCAACACAAGTATGACTGATAATAAACGTAAAGAACTCAAGTTGATGAGAATCATCCCCTAATTTCCGTGTAATCTACAGATTAAGGATGAAAATGAGAAGAAAATAAGTTTGTTTTGGTAAGTTGGAGTCATTTGTTACTTTAAGAAAGTAAGTTCGACTGATGACGTAGACATGGATGTTGAAAATTGTATCCGAAAAAAAAACTAAAATTTTAGAAACCATCCAACACATTTAACTTACCCTAAATATCAGTTTTACAAAATTAAAAGTTCTCTAATATCATTTATATGGATTCGAAACATTAGCACAAATAGCAAAATAAACAACCCTGCACATTCAAATATTTAGAAAATAAGTATCTGAAACAGATTTTCTGATCGAAAAAATTTCCAACACACAACTGTCGGAACATATCAAAATAGAAAGATAATGCTAAGAAAATGAAATTAGAAATTTTTAAAAATCACCTCTAAACTTCAGTATGCTAGGGATAGCAAATACAATTATACAGTTCAAAAATAGAGCCCTAGAATGAAGATGAAACATAGAGGAGAAAAATTAGAAGAGAAAATCAAAAATAATTTGCTATAAACTCAAACCCAGTTGCACTTGCCCAAACTGTTAGTAAAATGAGGCAAGTGAGGGTTGGAAATTTTAGTTCGGTGCAGGATAGTTTGATGGAAGGATATTTAGGTGCTCTAATATTTATAAGAATTTTTGAAGGATTAATTTCGTACAAAGAATAGACTAAGAAAATGGAACTAAACATTTTGCAGAAATTGGCAAAAAAAAAAACAAAAAATAATATGACCTCAAACTGGTGTTGGAAATTTATAGATAATTTTAACACAATTTCAGCAAAGCTAATTCGCTGGAAGATGCTTGTTTATATGTTCTATTTATGATTATGATTACATCGTAACTTAAATTATATTGAGCAAGTCAAATATAGTATATTAAGAGGTAACAAAGCTTTCATGGCTTCAAAAAAACTTTTTTACAACAAAATTATTAGTAAAAGAGTTAAAATTATATGTTACCAAACATTAATACGACCAACGCTTGTATATGGTGCACCAATATGGTACAAAATCAGTGCGAACTTAATGGAAACTCTCCGAAAATTTGAAAGAAAGTGCATAACTGAATTTGTACTAATATATATAGAAAGTCCGATTCCGAATACAAGCATTACTACTCTTATAAATACTTGTACAAGGAAGCAAACATAATTAGAATCGATAATTTTGTTATAAAATTAATTCGAAGACATTATGATAAAGCACAAAACATTCTGGAAAATGGTTTAATATCGCATATATTCTACCACAATGAGGAGTACATCAAAAAGACCTTGCTCACGTGTTTCATAGCTCCTGAGCATTTTATCTATTTGGATAAAAACTGTTATATTCAAAACCGTAATCATGTCCCTCTATTATACCATTATAATAGACGGGCTACATGTAAAGCTATTGATTATAACCCGGGCAATATTAACGGAGAGAATTTAAAATTTGAAATGTCCATACCAGATAAGGACAAATTAATTAAAGCAAACTATTGGTGGTTGGAAAATTCTAATTATAATTAGCACAAAGTATAATATATATATTTTTTTTAATTAGTTTAAGCAGTTTTAGTTAGATTAAGATAGACTAAGTTAGGCTAGGTTTTTAATAAATATAAATATTGGTTTTTACCTCCTACTTTTCCAATAATATAATTCAAAGACTAAAAAACTTTGTAAAGTTGTACATAGTATAAATAAACTCATAAAATTTTGCGTAAAACTAACATAAAAACGGTAAAATTGTTTAGATGTTAATAAAATTAGAAATAAGTAGGCGTTTTTGTAAATTTTTGTAGGCTAGACTAGTGTAAGAATGTAAAAATAGTGGGAAAAAATAAAATTTATATTAAAAAAAAAAAAAAAAAATTTATGACTATGACACATGTCGGTATTTTATCCCACGTTGTATTTCTTTAGAAGTTCCAGGAGTATAGGATAGTTGGTAAAATAAAATACTTCTGCTTCTTTAGTTGTCCATTAGCAAAAAAAGACGATATCACAACTTTTATTATTCTAAATGTTTTTTACTTACTAATTTTCAATTGTTTCTAAAACTAATTCGGGGTGGCCAGCGTTGATCACTACACCACCCTTCTCCGAGTAAAAATTACGGTGACAAAAAAAATAATGTTTTAAAAAAAAGTTTTTTTTTTTCTTTTACAAAAATGTTACTTTATGTGTTATCTTAATTGTAAAATCTAAATCCTAGCTAGTTATGGCTAAATTAAATAAAAAATCCTCTTACTTTGTAAAAATTAAATAAACTGATCATAGCCGCTAAAATGAACATACTAACGCATAATTTATTAATTTACTAAATTCACAAGAAAATTTTCTATGATAACTTTTAATGAAGGCGATGTGCCATCATGTGGTAACACTTATTTATGATTTAAACTTTCCAAAATAATAGAAAATTAAATTTCGTTTGAACTAAAAAATATGTTTTTTTTTATTTGGTTCTTTTATTGACGTGTTAAATAGACTGTTATAATTAAATTTTCGCAACAAATTCAAAATTGTTGGATGCTAAACCCTTTGTAAATTCAATTTTCTTTCTAATTCTGCTGCAATCGATTAATCAAAATTTTGTGTGTAAAGTATAATATTCCCCTCAATTCATGTTGTCATGAATTAAGATTTTAACTTGTACTGTTTAAGCAAATATTAATAAAATAATGAATATTTAAAACTTAATTAATGAAATGGAATAGATAAATATAAATTTCTACATAAATCAATTAATTGCAAATTACATAATATTTACTTGACTAACGATCACTCAATAACTTACCTTAATTACTTATCTTACAATTTCTTAATAATTAATTTCAAAGATTGACTGCAATATGAAAATATTTATAATCTTTGAAATAATATCTTACATCTTATGAACTTATTTTCTTAAAATGTCATCCAGAGGTCAATGTACTATTCTTACAAGTTATGTAATTTAAATTTTTAAATAAAATTATGAAAGCCATGCCCATACCTACAATTTTTTAAAAAACAAAAATTGTATTATTTTTATGTAAGATAAGAAAATGTAATGTTAAATGTTTATGTTAAAATAACATTTCGATGCCAGAATAGTAATTTTATCCTTTTAGTTTTCCAAAAACGTATATTTGGGAAAAATACATAACAGTTAACATTACAGCAAACAAAATAACATGAGGAAAATTTTCTCTTCGACTTGTAATGTCTCTTTGATATAAGACGATTCAATGAAAGTGTTAAGAGAAATATTTTTGTGATAAAAATCAATGCCTTAAAATAATATAACATAACACTTAACATAATGGTGATGGTACTTAATACATTTCTGTTAAATACAATTTTTATTGGAAGCAATTTTTTGATTAAAGAGAGAAAATTGAATACAAAGTTAGTAATTCTAAGTTGAAATATTTTATAAGATATATTTTTTAAATTATTAATAATAGTTTTAATTGGAAATCAAGCACAGAATTCTCGTTAATTTCAAATTTTTGATAAGCAAAAAAGAAAGAAATAATTTATTGTCAATCAGGAAAATATACAAATTAGCATTTTGATTGATAAAATTACAAATTGGTCCTAGAAAAACTTAGTGTAAATCTTATAATATAATACACAAGATGAACGACGTGGTGAGTAAAAAATCAAGAAGAGAATCCTTTTTCTTCGACAGAACTACACAAAATTATATTGGCTTTAAAATCTTCATCTTCTTCTTCCTTTGATAAAATTTCAAATAATATTCTAAAAAATGTTTCTTTTCAAATTGTTGATGTTCTATGTTATATTTTTAATTTCAGTATACAGTATGGTATTTTTCCACATGCTCTAAAAACAGCTGTTGTTATACCTTTGCATAAAAAAGGAGATACTTTATTATTCAACAATTATAGTCCTATTTCTTTATTATCAGTTTTTTCAAAAATATTTGAAAAAGGCATTAAGTTTTGAATCATAAAATATTTGAATAACATCAGCTTTTTCAGCGAATTTCAATATTGGATTAGAAGTGGTAAATCAACTGAAGATGCCCTTATTAAAATTATGTAGTGAGCTCTACAAGTCCTTAAATGATTCTGAAATTCCGGCTGCTTTATTTATAGATATTACAAAAGCTTTTGACATGGTGGACCATACCTTATTATTAAACAAATTGTTTAAAGCTGGATTTAGAGGTTTTATTTTGGATTGGTTTTGTTCATACCTCAAAGATCGGATGCAAATAGTAAAAATTTCAAATGTATACAGTTCCGAAAAATTGATAAATATCGGAGTTTCTCAAGGCTCTGTACTAGGTCCAATACTTTTTTTAATTTATGTCAATTCACTTTTTGCTCAAGCGTTTAAAGGATTAAATTACTGCTTTTGCTGATGATACAGCTCTCTCCTATTCAAATGTAAATTTGATTTGGATATATTAAGGCAATGGTTCAAAATGCATAAACTAATAATAAGTAACAAAACAAAATTTATGTTTTTTAATCTGTCAGGAAAAGTATGTGAAAGTATTTCTGTAAAATATCACTCTCCTAAGTGCTTAAAATTTAGTTTATGTAATTTATGTGTAAATGATGTGTCTGGTATTTTGTTTAATGAGAACCATAACTGCTCAGAAGATTGTTTCTATGTTGAACTTGTGGATAACTTCAAATATTTGGGTATCTCGTTAGATGCTAGACTAAACTGGAAAGATCACACGTCTTATCTAAAAAGATACCTGAATAAAGCAGTACTAGGCAACTGTATCATTTAAGTTTATATTGTCCTTTTTTTGTTTTAAAACTTTTTTACAATGGCTTGATTAAGTCTAAACTTCAATATGGTCTGTGTTGTTGGGGTGATACCCATTATAATAAAATTGAGCCTTTGTTAATTAAACAAAAACATTGTGTACGTATTATTTGTAAGGTCAGTCGTAGAACTCCCAGTTTTTATTTTTTCAAAAATCTAAAAATTCTTCCATTAAGATATCTATACTATTTTAAGGTACTTAAAATCGGGCTATAATAATTCGAGATTGTTGGTGGATCACAATTTGCGTGTAAATATTAGAAATGTTGTAAATGTACCCAAAGTTAAAAAATCTCATTTTCATTTACTGTAACTGCACCTCAGTTGTTTAATAAGTTACCTGAATCCTTTAGAACCGAGAGAATACAAATTAGTTTTATAAAACAAATAAAATACTGGCTCTTTTCATTTTCTCATGCACAAATTGAATCAATATTAATATCCATAATTTAAACTTACTTTTTATCTGTTTTCTTATTTCCTATTTTTTTATTTTATTTGTTTTCTTTTTGTTATTTCTAATGGCTTTTATTCAGATCGTAATTCATTCTACTATCCTATATTTTATTTTATTTTTTATTAAAAAATTCAAATCTTTTTATATTTTACAATTAAATTAAATTCATTCTTCTACAATTAAATAAAACATTATATCAAGTAATTCTACACTAATTGTTTTGTGTTGTTCTTGTTTTTCCCCATTAATACTATTATACCTGTTATTTTAATAAAGTAAGACATTCGTCTCTTGCACTATGGCAATAGAATGTCTTTAAGTATTTCATTCAGAACTTGAAGCTTAAAATTGACTAATTAAGGATATATTATGTACAAATTTTTTGATTTTTTTATATTTTCTTTGTAGTTTATAATAATTGTATTAATCTTTTACTATAATATATACTGTACATTTGTGAGCAATTATTAATTCTTAATTCATAATTCAAATGTTTGTTTTTTTTTATAGTTTATAAATTAAATGTTATTTAGTATAAGTTAAAAATGTAATCTGAATTATTTTAAATACTAATTATTAATTTGAATTAATTATTAATTTGATTAAGGATACATTGTACAAAAAATGAATTTAATTTGTATGTATTCATAATTTGTTACTAGCTTTGTAATTCTGTTGAAATAAAGACCATTTTTATTATTATTTATTATTATTAAATAATTATTGAATAATAAATTAATTACACCACAAAAATATTTTAATTTTAGCCAAAAATAAAAATATACGCAAAAGGGTGGTGAATACGCAAAACATTTAAAATAGTTACACGCATTCCACAAATAAAAAAAAACCATTTAAAATTAAATACCAACAAACCAAAAATAAAAAATAGAAGTAATAATTAATATACAATTATTTTATATTTTTAACGGCATTCAATCATGGGGCTATCAAATATTTAAAAATGAATTGTTAACGCTCTATGGTACATGGGTAATAAAAAAGTTCAAATAAATTTCCTCACTAAAGAAGTAAAAAAATATGGGATAAATAAAATGCAATCACATTAAAATTATCATATTGTTTATTTTTATAATTTACAGACTGAACGATTGCCATCCTAGCTATTCAAGGGATTGGTATTTACAATAATATTTACAAAAGTGCATAAACAATAATATTGTCTTCTTCTTATCAATTTTTTTTTTCTTCTAATTTTTAGTACAGCAGTACACAAACTTAGTCCGTTTAAATTAATGGTTGTCTTTAAGGCTGACGAATATTTTTTACGACGATTATGAATCAAATCTAATGAATTAATATTGTTTAAATACGCTGCAGAATATATTCTGAAATAAAATCCTAAAACCCACTTAGATATCTTATGTGAAAACACCAATTTGTCGATCTACTACGTTGAGAGTAATGGGATTTTATTGTGTATAAGTTATAATGACATTAGTATTAATTTCATCTTAAAGTATTAGGTATTAGACTTTGGCTTTGGCTTATTATAAAGTATAGACAACTCGACCTGAAAGAAAGACAACTCGACCTGATCTTCAGTTCAGATTGGAATAACGTAACGATGTTGGATTATCCTTTTCCACTAGTCAAAATTGATTCTTATCATCCTCCTATATGTTTCTCTCTATATCAGTACATTCCTCCTGATCCCGAGGAAGCACACAGTTTTCGTTTTGACTTTAATAGGGCTAATTTTAATGATATCAATAACTTTTTTATTAATTATGATTTCATTTCTTTATTTGGAAATAATGAAATTGAAGATATGACTAAAAAGTTTTACGATTTAATGTTTGAGGCATTTCCGCTCTATATTCTTATTATTAAAATTAAAGATCCAAATTCAAGCCAGCTTTGGTTCACTAAGGATATTAGAAAGTTAAGAAATAAAAAAACCAAGGCATGGCAGAGATACATCAAAACCAAGAATCTAACAGATTACCATTCATTCAACTATTTTTTCTTTCTGTTCAAACAATCGGTTAAACAAAGCTATAATAACTATGTTCACAACATTTCTTTGGCACTCATTAACAATCCTAAAGCCTTCTGGAAATTTATTAACTCAAAAAGGAAAAGTGATGAGTACCCAGTTTTCATGAAATTCAATGGGAAACAAAGTAATAACGCTAAAACCATTTCTCAATTCTTTTGTGAATTTTTCTCTGCCTCTTACTCTAAAATAGTTTTCATGGCTGATGAAACAAAGTTCTCCCACGTGGATGCCTATCCAAAAACTACTTTTAGAGATCTTATTATTGACGATAGTGTTGTGAAGAAATATCTGAATAACCTGGGGAACAATATATTTCCTGGACCTGATGGCGTTGCTGAACTAGTTCTAAAGAAATGCTCAGATGCCTTGGCTGCTCCACTTTCTATCATATTTAATACTTCTATCACCTGTGGCCTGTTCCCATCTTTTATTAAACCTACACATAAAAAAAATTCAAAAAATGAGATAAATAATTATAGACCAATTTCCAAACTTTCCACTATTCCTAAAGTTTTTGAGTTGATGATTTTTGATTCTATTTACAATCATTGCACTAACTCTTGAACGACCCATCAACACGGTTTTTTGAAAAAGAAGTCTACAGTGACCAACCTTGTAGAATCGACATCAACCTTCTTAGTCAATATAGAAGCGGATTTCCAAATGGATGTAATTTACATCGATTTTAGTAAAGCATTTGATGTTTTACCCATAGTATTATTTTACTAAAACTCAAAAAACTAGGATTTCCTGTCAAATTCTGTACAATGGGTCAACTTATATCTTACTAATAGGAGCTATACTGTTTTATTCCGCTCTTCATTTTCATCACCATTCATATCAAATTCTGGAGTTCGCTAGGGGAGTCATTTAGAATCACTGTTATTTATTATTGATATCAATGATGTGGCTTCTATAATTTGTAATAGCGATTTGAAAATTAACGCTGATGATATGAAGATTTTCAAAAAAATAACGTCGATGCAAGACATTTATATGCTTCAAGATGATCTAGATAAATTTTATACTTGGTGCATTAATAACAATCTTTTACTAAACATTAGTAAATGTGCATTCATGTGTTACACACGTCGAACCTAACCATTTAGCTTTAGATATACTCTAAACAACGAAACCTTAGAAAAAGTTAATTCAATTAAGGACCTAGGAGTTTACTTCGATGATAAACTATCAGTTAAACTCCACTACGAGAACATCGTTAATAAAGCTAGTTCAATGTTGGACTTCATAAGACGTTGGTCAAAGGAGTTTAACGATCCTTACATTTTTAAATCATTGTATACATGCCTCGTTAGACCCCATCTTGAACATGCAAGTCTGCTCTGGTCTCCATTTTATATATACAAAGAATAGAAGCTGTTCAAAAAAGGTTTTTTTAAGGTTTGCACTACGTAGTTTGCCTTGGGATGATCATACAAGACTCCCTCCATATGAGCAAAGGCTAAACCTTCTCCATCTTAAGTCTCTGTGGAAAAGACTGGAAGTAGCTGATGTTTTATTTATTTTCGAAATTATTAAAGGCGGTATTATTTCCCCTTCAACTTTAAATAAAATGATCATTAACACAAATACTCGTTTACGCCACTCAAATCTCTTTACATTAACATTACATAGAACAAATTATGGTAAATATGAAGCTATTAGTAAAATGTTAATAGTTAGTAATAAATACATAAGAATAGTATAGATTTTTCAGTATCTAAAGATACTTTAAAACGAAAATTATATGAAATTAATTGAATATTTTGTTAACTTGACTTTTTAATTTATATTAAAAAAATAATATTACTATTTTTGTATATTGAATTTTGTTAGTTTTGAATCTATACCAAGTAAATTTAATTGTATTTTTAATTAATATATGAAATGTAATACTAAATTGTAAACTATTTGAGCTAAATAGTATAAATAAATAAATAAATAAATAAATAAATAAATAAATAAATATTCAAGAACCAAGCTATTAATTGTTTATAAAACAAAAACAATTATACCAAAACGCATATTTTTTTTATATAAAATTGTGTCTGAAAGAACTATTTCTGTATAATTGCACAGGGGATTCACTAGTAAATTTGTATTAGGTACGTAGACAATTATTTAAATTTCATGTTAATTCTATTCAGAATTTAAAAAGAAATAATGTTGTCTTGTATAATTTCCATAAGAAAAATAACATTCACCACTTCTCGTCTTGATTTTCAAATTTACAATTCAATCAAGTTCAGCCTATGTTCATATAGCGAAAATAAATTATTTCTATATATTGATAATTTTTTTGACACCCCACGCATTATTATTTGAAACTGGAACTCTACGTTGACTTATTTCTCGCTTCAATATTTAATTACTAAATTAACCATGATTTGGTGAAAATATTTAACTGAGACTTAAAAACATAGTCGAGTTTAATACCTCTAAAAGGCAGAACTATATTATTTCCATAAAAACCTACATTTTTTATTTTAGGAAAACAATTTTCAGCCAATGGAAAGCTTACACAAAACGTAGCCAAATTTTCGGCTCCTGTGTAGGCAGATATATGTAAGGTACTACCAGAAGTGGACAAAGGTAATAATTGTATTAATTTTTCCTTATTTAATTGAATGTGGATAAATTTAGATAGATTGATATTGCTATTGATAGTTTGGCATTTATAGTTTCAAATTTGAGAATGGAACCGTTAAAAACTATTTTCCTCTTTCTACAAAGATAATAAGAACTTTTTCAAAGAGTAAAATAATTCAATTTTGAATTTAAAAAAAGCTATTTGTGGCTAGTTCGTGGATAATTTGAAATGATATGGAAAACACTATTGAAAAAGTAGTAATGGAGCTGAACCATATATTTGAAGACATTTATGTACAGTCAGCATAAATTATTTTGTTAAATATAATAAACTCAATTGTTAATAATTGAATAACTAATTAAATCAAAGTGGGAAAATATCCCTATCCAAAATAGAGTACAATAAAGTACAATAAACAGAGTACAATAAATAAATAAAAAATATACGATCCAAAATAGAGTACAATTCTAACAGATGGACTGACGTTTGTAGTTATGCATTAAAAGATTTCGACAAAGTCTAGGAACACGCTATTCATCTCATCAATGACCCAAATGTCAATGCTCGGTTTCCTCTTCTAAAACATCGTCGTATTGCTTGAATTTTCTTACTTTTTTTATAGATAGTATGTAGGATAAGGTATACAATTTCGGTAGATATAAAATTTGTAATATTTTTTTGTAATTAAATTACAAAAGATTCAAAATAAGGAATAATAAAATATGTTTATGAACTTGGTCATAGAACATCTACCAATCGTATACATCAGCAATACAAAATCCTTAAGGTGCAAGATAGCAGAAATTTGGCTCAAACATTACAAATACATAACAAGCAAATAAAAAATATAAAATCGAACACAAAGCTAATTACTAACAATTAAATGCATAACTACAACACTAGATCGTCAAATAATCAGCGTATGATCTCATAATCTAACTCAATAATAAACCAGTCAATTAAACTCTATAATACAGTTCCAGGTGACATTAAAGCTTTATATCGTACTAAAAATTTAAAAATTCAGTCAGAAATAGGTTATTGTCTAAGTATAATAACAAAAGCTTAATTAAGCTAGCCGAACGAAACAGAGTTACTCTTATGTGGACTCCTGGGCATGAAGGAATACAGGGCAATGAAGAGGCAGATGTCCTTACAAAAACAGGTGCGGAGAGTCAATTCTTGGGACCAGAGCCAAGTATGGCTCGTTCAAACGCCTACCTACAAGGAATTGTTTCCAAGTGGGAGTTCAAAGAAACCCAGAACATATGGGATAGCTGCCAAGGACTTATACAGTCCAAATTCTTTTTCAAGCTAAATATTTATGGATTGAACCAGATAATCAGGGAGACTAGACTCAATGTCAGAATGCTGACATGGTTCATCACAGGTCATGGCACACTTTATAAACATCTCTTCAAGATTGGTAGATTGAGCACAGATAGATGCAGATTCTGCTTAGAAGAGAAGGAGTCCTCCTCCCATATTCTATTTGATTGCGACGCTGTAGCTCGAAAAAGATATAAACACTTCCAGGGATACAAATCGCCTGATTCTGACCTTGACATCAAGGCAATAATAGCTTTCATCAAGGACATAGACCTGCAATTCTGAAATGAACGGGAAAGTACAATAGATCTTAAGAGGTCGCGGCTACTTAGAACTCCCCAATTTAAAAAAAAAAAAAAAGTATAATAATGAGTAAATTCAATATTAAATATCAATATCAATCCTAGCTCAATCATATTATGTCAATTTATTTTTTTCTTTTATTGCTTCTTTTTACTCTCTTTCTTTCTTTTTGTATATTATAAAATTAAATGTATCATATAATCATATAATCAGAACTAACTTTATTTTTACTTTTATACTTCAATTTATTGTTAACTTGCACTAAAACAAAAAAAGAAAAAAAAAATTTTTTTTCGTTATTGTTTGCGTCAATTGTAAAACATAATAATTATATAAAACTTGTACGAGCCATTAGGCTCGTTTAGGTTATTTGAATAAATAAATAAATATATCTCTACTCAAGGAGAAATTTCTTGTGAAATAAAAAGGACAGCATGTGACCATCTCTACAATGGCCAAAATTTATAGATGGCATAGAAGATAATTCATCGAAATTTGTTTATAACCACAACTTCACTAATGTGAAACCAACTTTCATTTCATTTTATTTGTATATTAGCTACATAAATCCAAGACGTACATTAGCAGGCTTGTTCACGTAATTGCCCTATTATCCTTTCACTTTCATATTTTTTTAACCTCTTTTTTTCTATCTAGCCAAACGAACCAATTGGTAAAACAATTTTATCTAATGTTTTGGCTATGGATAAAACAAAAAAAAAATAATAAATTTGACCATCTAGAATTTCGCAGTTCAAATTTTAAAATTGCTCTGTACTGTTATTATTCTAAACATCGCTGGGTGATTCTAACAAAATGTTCCAGGTTCGATTCCCAACGGAAAAAAATAATAGGGCTTTCTAGATTTTGCAACCTCACTTCACTATTCTTTGTCATCGGGATGAAATAGAGAGTTTTGAGATAAAATTGGGGTTAAATTGGGATAAAATAGAGAGTTAATTGGGTAGAGTTTAGAGTTTTGGTTATTACTAAAAAAAATAAAATAGAACTACGCTATATTATGAATGTAAAGTTACTCTGCATTAGATATAGTTTTCCACATTTAAATTAGTAGATTTATCATGAAAACTGTAAAGTGTAAAATGTAATTCTGTAGTATTCCAAATCTCTATGTAAAATCAGTTAAGGTGTTCATCCCGTGAACTTGCAAATGTATAAAAACAAAATTATAAAAAGGTGACATAATTTGATAAAATTATTTTTTGAAAAATTATAGGTTTTTCACCACATAGCCTTAACTGGCTTGAGTCTTACCTCTCTTCTCGGGAATACTCAATTTTATTTAAAACTGCGATTTCTGACCAATACTCAGCGTCTTCTGGTGTTCCTCAAGGTAGTCATATAGGACCTCTCAGTTCCTATATGACTACCTTGTCATTTCCTATTCCTATATTCCTATATAGTTTCAACAATTGATGCTCCTAAAGTGATAACTTTTTCTAAACTTCTTAGTTTTGCTGATGACTCAAAGCTTTTTACTCCTATATCTTCCTCATTGGATTGCTTAAAGTTACAAAACGATTTTAACAATTTCGCTTCTTGGTGTTCAAAAAATGGACTTGAATTGAACACTTCTAAATGCCAAGTCATTACCTTTTCTAGGAAAAATTCCATTCGGACAATTTGGTTCAGCTACCAACTAAATGGCTGTCAGCTTTCATGAGCGAATTCTATTATAGACCTCGGGTTAACCCTCGACCCTAAACTGAGCTTTAAGCTACATTATGATAAAATAGTGAGCAAAGCAAATTCTTCTTTAGGTTTCATTAAACGTTGTTGTAAAGAATTTTCTGATCCCTACCTCACGAAACATCTTTATGTTACATATGTAAGGCCTATCCTTGAATATGCCAGTCAAGTGTGGTCGCCACATTATTTGACTGACATTAACCGAATTGAATCGGTTCAACAAAAGTTTTTACGTTTCGCTTTGAGTAACTTTTCGTCTTAAACTCATTGACATACAGTCGTTGTCTGATCGTCGAATAATTGCAGATATCTCTTTTATTCACCAGATCCTTTCGGGTGTAACGCTAGCCCCTGAAATTTCAAATTATTTGGTTGCAAGATCCAATCGGAATAATCTCAAAACCGTTGAGTTGTACCACATTCCCTTCCACCCTACTGAATATGGTAGATTCGAGCCAATCACTAGAATGCTCCGTGAAGTAAATTCTAACTCTAGTTCTTTTGATCGTCAACTAAGTGTTTTAACTATTAAAAAACGATTACGTCTTAATGTACGTTCAACTGAGACTAATTAACAACTGTTGTTCTTTTTAGCTTTAATACTTTCGGCCTAACTTTTTGAAGTGTTTTTATTAAATGTATAGCTATTAACATAGGTATTTAATTTATGACTTTTTACCCTTCTACTAACAGCATGTACCTGGCTTAGTTTATTTTTAAATATTTTAATCAAACGTGGCGGTGATTTACTAACCCTACTGGATAATGAATAATTGAATAAAGCAAGCCTTCGTCTAGTAATAGACGTCTGATATGCTTGCTCTAAGCATAAATCAGACAGTATTAAAAATAAAATAATTTGACTGAGCACACTCCAAATTATGTTTAAAACAAGAAAACAAGGATTACAAGGATTTCAGAATCCCATTTCACAAATATTTCTTTATTTTGTCTCATATGATGTAGGCTTGTAGGTAAAGCCCATTTTTAAATAACAATAATACAAACTTTGGTATGTATTACTATATTTAATTTATGTATTTTGACTGATTTCGGTTGCTACAAAATAGTCAAAAGATTGATGAATTTATTATTAATGACTATAAATTTAAGTTTTCAGATAAACATTTTTTCTTACGAAAATCTTATTTAACCTTTGAAATTCATGAAATCCTACAGAAAATATTTTAAAAACGAAAAAAATGTGAAAAAAGAGTGAGGTTATTTTCTTATTGTGAAATTCCTACGTAATTTCATCCTGCCACTTCCTCTCATTCCTCTTTTTGACACTAAAATACATAAATCTTATAAATAAACTAATTAATAAATGATGCTAATAGATTTGTTCCTACATGTTCCACTTACATTTTTTTTCCTTATTGATCCTTCCATGACCCATTAACATTTTTACAGTTGTAACAGAATTTAAAAATTAAAAAAAACACTTTCAATTGAATTAAATTGAAATCAAGTTTTTGGAAGACGCCATTTTTTATTTTATATTTTTTTTTTTTATTTTCTAATTTTACACTATAACCAATTACAACAATACGAATTTAATTCAGACAAATTTGAAAATATTTTTCTTAATACAACCACCATACCTTGAGTATCAGTTTTTTTTATGTTAAAAAACTAAAGATGTCCTTTTTAGAGAATAAATTATATTTTTATTGTAATTTTATTTAAATTTAAATATAAATTCATTTTCAAAAAAATATTTAACCTATTTTGGAATTATAACGCTACCCTCTCTCTCTCTCTTTCTACTTTATTTCCTCTATACACAATTCTATTGGTTTTAATATTATTTTTTATAAGAGTTCGAGAATTTTAAAGCCTTATCATAATGATGAGATTTATGTAAAGTTTGTTTTTATTTTGTTGTTGGTATTTCGTTTTGCTAACTCTTAAAAATTTTTACTTTTCAAATAATATTTTTTTTATTTTATTTTTATTTAAATCTCAACTTAAAAATGAAAAATTACTTTTTTAATAGAATATACGAATAAAATTTGATCGTAATTCCGATTGACAGGATAATATATGGTATCTAACTAAGTCATTAATGGTAGCTGTGTAGGTATTCAGTAATGCTGAATACGAATTAAGAATAAGCGAGTAAAGCTTACAATATTTCTTCATACGAATACGCCATTTTGAACATTATTGTGTTAATACTTGAAAATATTTTTGATTCACGGGCTCAATTTATTATTATTTTTTTTTTCCGTCTATGAATTTATTGAATCTTTCTTTGTATTTGAAAATTGCAATTAGTTTTAAAAGATAAAAAAATAGAATCCTTAAAGGATGTATTAAAATAAAAGTTGGTGTACGGATTGTCTTACTTTAAAGGTAAAACAAATTTTTTGTCTGATAGACAGCTAAAGTCTTCTTTTTTAGTCTGCTGATAGTTGGGATGTTGAGTAGGTTTCTTGCCAATGAATTTGGATGACATGACAGTCTGGTCGCATAGTTGTTTGTGACCTTTTCAAGTTCTTCTTTTACTGTTGGTATGTTCAAGTCTTTGAGCAAGTTTCTATTTTTCAGATTGAATTCTTTGTATTTAAATCCAAAGTAATTTATCTCCATATTTAAGTTCGAAGTACTTCTCCATAGTTGGCACCCACATGACCAAGTGGGTTTTAGCAAGGAATTATATATCAGTAATTTACAGTCCAATTTTAGTTTTGAGCTACACGGGCTCAATTGCGTAAATAATTTAAATACTCATAGTATGCGAATTTAATGTTCGAATACCGCGTTATAAATATACAACACAAACTGCTATACGTTATATAAAAAGTGTGTTAATATACAGTTTTTAAATTACTTTCGCATTAAATCGATTCTAATTTCGCAATACAGAGTCCGAAATGACGTTAAGATGCGAAAGTAGCAATGCGCGGTAAGGCACCAGTACCCTGGTACACTGTAATAAAATCAAAAAATCGAATAATAATTTATATTTATTATTTTTTTCATATCGGGTTCAATTTATAATATATTTAACACTTTTGAGATTCTGAAGCTCTTGCAAAATCGATCTTTTAAATTTTCAAGCTCTTTAACATCGGCTCTTGAGCTTATCAATTTCCTGGGTAATTGTTTTTGAGATTTTAAATAAAATGTTCTTAAATGTTTGAGCCCTTGAGTAATCTCTTTTGAGTTTTACAAGAGGTCGTAAAATCGAAGGTTGTAATCATTTCTGTTATTTTTGAGCGGTTAACTAATAATTTATAAGTTGTCTTCTTCAGTCTTGAATATTTCATTTTAAAATAATCGAGTTCTTAATTATTCGCTCTTCAGATTTTCGAACTCTTCAATACTCGCTTTTGAGATTGTCAAACTCTAGAGTAATCGTTTTTTAAATTCTCGAACTCTACTATTACTGAGATTTTCAAATTCTTGAGTAATCGTCCTTGAGGTTCACAAGGTAGGTAGGTAGGTAATAGTGGCTGCCGAAAATTTCGACACAATTAGACCGGTGAGGTCCATTGTGATAACATGGGAACTTTCCTCGCGTAATACCCTACTCGTTGAACCAATTTGAGCTTTTAACGAAGCGGAGCGGAGGTTTTTGATACCAGTGCTTTCAAGATCACCCAGCGAGTCCAGAAAGAAGGCTCCTAAATGGGTTTTCCTTTTATGATAGAGACCAGGGCAGAAACAGAGTAGATGTTGGACAGTTTCATCCTTCTCCACCTCTCTACAAGTTCTGCAGAAGTCGTTTGAGGGGAGTCCCAGTCTTCTGGCATGTTTACCAATCAGACAATGACCCGTAATGACCCCTACCATAGTGCTAATGTCACATCTTTTCATGGTTAGTAGGTTAAGGGATCGCTTCAGAAACTCTTGAATAAACGGTTTTCAGGCAGTTGACTTATTTTTTATTTTTTTTTTTAATATAAATTTTATTTTTCCCCCTATTTTTACATTCTTAAACTAGTCTAGCCTACAAAAATTTACAAAAACAGCTATTCATTTGTAATTTTATTAACATCTAAGAAATTTTTTCGTTTTTATGTTAATTATACGAAAAATTTCAGGATATTTTTTATTGTGTACAAACTTTACAAAGTCTTTTTGACATTGAATTATATTATTGGAAAAATAGCAAGTAAAAACCAAAAGTTATTTATTAAAAATCTAGCCTAAATTAATCTATCTTAATCTAACTGAAACTGCTTAAACTAATTAAAAAAAATATATATATTATACTTTGTGCTAATTATAATTAGAGTTTTCCACCCACCAAAAATTTGCTTTAATTAATTTGTCCTTATCTGGCATGGACATTTCAAATTTTAAATTTTATCCGTTCAATAGCTTCGGGTTCAATAGATTTACACGTAGCCCATCAATTATAATGGTATAATAGAGGGATATGATTACGGTTTTTGAATATAACCGTTTTTATCTAAATAGATAAAATGCTGAGGAGCTATGAAGCCCGTGAGCAAGGTGTTTTTGATGTACTCCTCATTGTGGTAGAATATATGCGATATTAAACCATTTTCCGGAGTGTTTTGTGCTTTATCATAATGTCTTTAATTAATTTATTATTTCTATTTATTTGTGCTTTCTTGTACAAGTATTTATTAGAGTAGTAGTGCTTGTATTCAGAATTGGACTTTCTATATATATATTAGTACAAACTCTTATGCACTTTCTATCAAATTATTGGAGATTTACTATTAAGCACTGACATTGTACCACTGCTGATATTGTACCGCACTGATGTTGTACCATATTGGTGCACCATATACAAGCGTTGGTCTTATTAGTGTTTGATAACATCTCTTTTAACTCTCTTTTAACTCTTTTACTAATAATTTTGTTTTTTATTTATTACATTTTATTATATTTTGTTAATTATCACATCTCTTTTAACTCTTTCACTAATAATTTTGTTGTAAAAAAGTTTTTTTGAAGCCATGAAAGCTTTGTTAGGCCTTTTTAGGCAGTTGCCCTATTGAAGTACTAATATTGTTTGTCTTATAACGTGTTCAGCCGACAGACACGCTTTCTTCAAGATTTCATAAAAACAAAACCAAATCTCAAATTTCCATACTGTGCATAATAATTTCCTTCTATTTTCTGAATTAAACATGAAAGTGAATTTAGAATTTATAAATTTTAAAAATCATGATTTTTTTTGTTTTTAATCAAAAATTACTGTGAAAAATTTATTATTTTTGTTTCTCTAAAGAATAACAAAGAAAATTATTGTTTCCTTTTTCATCAATCACAAAAAAAAAAAAAATAAAAAATTAACAAATTAAAGAGAAAAACAAATTTATTACAATAATATAATATGTAATATTTATATATATACTATATTATAATGTATATATGTAAAATATATACAAAACGAAAATGAGACAATTTCTTTTCAATAAATTTTCACTGTTTTTCTTTCTTCCAAAAATTCAATGAGTTTTTCAATTTAAATATCCTTTTGTTCACTCACTACTTTTATTCATCTATATCATCAATATTTTAATCCTTTTTTTTACTCTTCTCTTTTTTGTTTTTTTTTTTGTTTTGTGCCTGTATTGGTTTTTTTTTTAGACTGAATCACAGTATTTTAACAATTTATCATTCACAGAGTATCATCTGGGTATTTCAATTCAATACACAAAAAAAAGAAGCTTAAAGGACAAAAAATTAAATAAAAAACGAAAATAATAATAAGAAAATGTTGTAAAAGAATAAAATAATAAAACAAAATATTGTGTATTTTTCCATGGGAACATCTCAAGAATTATGAAATCAAACAGTCTATGACAAATTCTAGACATAAAAGGTGTAATAAAATATGTAAAGAATAATATAAAAAGAGGAAAATGTTATTTCAAATCAGTATTATTGAACCATATGTTGATGGTATATACTGAGTATATGGCAAATAATGGATGGCGTAATGATGCGAAAAAGAGGTTGAGTTAAATTCAGTAAAATTTAGTTAGACCTACATTTGAAAAATATTTACTGACAAAATAAATGTAATGAAAATGAAAATGCCCTTTGTCTAATGAATGCAGATAGCCAGCAGCTTTTTTTAGCCGTTTTGTTTGGCTTTTGATTCTGTTACTTTGTCTGGTATTCGTTTTTGAATGCACATTTTTCACAATTATTCTACTTTTTTATCAAATACTGTCAAATGTAATATTTTTTTTAGGTGTTTATTTATTAGTAAATAAAATATTAGTAATAAGAAAAATAATAACGAAATCGGCAACTATTATTTCTATTAAACACAAACAATGTCCGGAAATATTAAGTTAGTTAACTCTTAAAAATAGATTACGTTTTAATGAACGTATAGCTGGGACTACTTCTTCCCATTTGAAAATCTCGATTTCAGCGAATTTTGGTTTTCAAAAACTCTTTTCCGATCATTCTCCGAAGTTTAAAATATCACCAATCGATAGAGCACCCTCGATTTAGTAAAAAAAGAAATTTTGAAATAACGGCTCTTTCCCCTCTTAAAAAGCTCAAACGCATGGTCTGGAACATCCGGTATAGTTTGGTTTCGTCTCTTTTAACATTTTTCAATCAACCCTACCGAATCCTGGATGTTGATATTATGAGGAAATTCAATTGACTATCACAAGAAGATTGGCAGACTTAGAATACGCGGAATATATTGCCCTTCTCGCCCCTATACACAATTTGATGCATAAGAAATTAAGAAGTTTGGAAAAAAATGATTTAGAAGTTTGTCTCACAACACCAACAAAACAAAATGTCTACGAATTAACACAAGAAATAGTGTTCCTCGTCAGAACAATCAACAAAAAAAGAATAGAAGATGTTTCCGAATTCTGTTACCTAGGTAGTATGTGGATATTGAAAATCAATTAAAATTAACCAGAATGAGTTTCGGAAGACTGTGGGCTGTGTGTAGACAACCACTTCAAATCGCCAGGGGCATGAATATATGATTCCTGCGTGAAATCAGCCCTATTGTAGGGTAACGAGACATGGCTGATAAACCAGTATTATACAATGAAAATGCAGGTATTCATTAACAAAATTGAAAATATTTTGGCCCAGAAAAATTAAAAACAATGAACTCTGGAAAATGGTCAAACAACGACCAATAAGCACACAAAGAAAGCAGAGAAAATGGAGGTGGATACGGTGCATGCTTAAAAGACCTACAAACAATATAGCAAGGCAGGGATTTCATTTCAAATTCGCAGGGGAAAAGAGGCTGGCGCTTGTAGCTATGCATTAAAATATTTCAACAAAGTCTAGGAACATGCTAGGGGAAAAAAGGTAGGCGCGGGTACATGGCGCAGATCAGTTCAACAAAGAAATAGAGAATAACAGTATAATATGGAGTGAAACTAAACAGCTAGCGCAGAACAGAGCTAGATGAAAAAGCTTTGCAGAAGTCCTATGCTCCCAAAGGCAGTGAAGTAGGCAAAAAAATACTGGATGATATATTTTAAAAGTCAAATATGGTAAGCTTTCGCCTAGTAATAAGTCTGATAATAAAAAAAATAATGTAGACTTAATTTTAAAAAATACTATCTCGATAGTCCTCAAAAAACTATCCACTAGTAAAGAAGACGTCAACTTCTGAGAAATATTTGAATTTTATTATAAAACTGTCATATACGGTAATAAAAATAATGAAGCAATAGTAATTACAATCTTCTGAAGCTCTTAACAAGTTATTAATATTTTATTTATTTCTCCAATGCCGAATTTTCCGTAACCAAAATCCTTAACAGATAACAATAAGTTTTAGAAGTAGTTTCATTCATCACAACACTACTTGAACTCATCCGTAAGTATTTATTGTAGTGTTACACTACCTGTACAATTCCTAACTTTTGCTTTAATTGATTTTATTAGTTATTTATTAATACATCTGTGAGTTATAAAAATCGTACAAAATCGACCACGATAGATATTTCTATGACTTGAAATTTTTCCTATTATGAATTAAATAACAATTTTATGAACTTATGTTTCAAGTTGGTCCAAGCATACATTCGCTGTTCATTCTACATTCTATTTCGATAATTTTTTTCTACTTCCGTTCACCCCTCTTCAAGGTGTATAGTAACAATATTTTTAAAGTACCTTGTTTCTATTTCTATATTAATTTTCTAATCGGGATATTTGAACATGAGACCATCTGGTTAGCAATCAGTTGGAATAGGTTACAGAATATTTCTTATTTAAACATCGCAATAAGAGAGGTGCATAACACTGAAGTTGAAATACATTTTAAGGGAGGCCTAATTTCAACGCAGATTTTAAACTTTGTGTAGAGAAACTGAGAATTACCAAAAAACGAAAAATTAAATTAATCTCAAATTAGTTAATCATCATTAAAGAAAAAAAGAAATAAAACAAGCAAAAGAAAAAGAAGAACAAATTGTGGAATTAGAGTATAATAAAAGACGACACAAAATGTTTAAATAAATTTTTGTGCTTCAACTCTTCGTAAATTTGACTTCGTTAAGAAAATTTAACGCGGTTTATTCTATTTTTGTTTTTCTTTAATTTTATTTTATTAGACTTTGTTTAGTAATTACAATAAACGTTGTTACTCCTATAACATTATTTTATTTTTTTTTTTATTATTTTATTTTGTATTGAATTTAATTTTCAATACTGATAAATATCCTTTTTAAAAATAATTTTATTTAATCTTTAAGTTTTTGCTTTCTAGAAAATTAATCTTTTCTTTCGTGTTTTTTTTTTTTTTATTTTTAGATTTTTTGTTTGTATTTTTTTATCCGAAATTTTCTTTCGTTTTAACCATTTACGTCTTTAATTTTATCCTTGAATGACTAAATTTTTCAAAAAAAAAAACAAATATTAATGAATACATTAAAAAAGGATATACTTTAATTTATCGAAGAATATTATAATATAAAATACATTCGTAGATAGAAAAAATAAATATTTGTGAATTTAATATGAAAGTAAGAAAAGGAAAACCGATACATGAATAATTTTGTATAACTATGATACATAATTATAGAGACTGATGAATATCAGAGATGTTATAATAGAACTTGAGATTAATTTAAACATATTTTAATGAATTGAATGACATAAAAAACGGATGTGGACTCGATGCGGATTAGAATATAACAGTAATTTTGATTAATATTGATTCTTTATAGTATTTTCGAAATGCAGAACCTGCAAAATACGTCTTGGGGTTGGGTGGTAACCACAGCACATTTAATTTATGGTAATACAAAATTACATATTAGATTATAATTTAAGGTTAGTTTTGTTTAAGAATGACAATACCACTGCGAAGATTAGTCCTTCGTCAAATATGTTTTACTGTTATTTTATAACTGTATTTTGAAAATAATACATTTCAATATTTATTTTGTTCTAGATTATGACTTAGGTTGAATGACAAGACATAATATAGAACAAAATCAATATTGAATGTGCAAGAGGTATCAGATGTGCAGTATGTATCATATACCAACTGTACAGGATTATCACTTATATTCTAGAACATAATATCTATAGAAAAAAATTAATATTCAAATGTACTGGATTAACTTATTTTATTAATTGTCAATATTTATTACATATAAAAATATTTCTGCATGAGGTATTAGTTATTTAAATTATTTTATTACAAATTTCCTACACTACGCTACTAAACTATTATTTCATATTAAAGGACGCTACCAAACTATTATTTTATATTAAAGAATAAATCCATGTTAATTTATATTGAAATTGAGTAAATCTCAAATATATTTCCAAAATTATTAGTACCTATTTAATATCAAATTGAAATTTATTAAATATCTTCCAAACGAAAAGTATTACCTACAATATTACTTCGATGATAACAATGTAAAAAGTATGATAAAAATGTTAAAAAAATGTAAATTTTTTTCACGCCATCAAAAAAAATAACTCAAAATTTTAACTTAATAATATGAAATCAGTCAATGTGAAGGTTTTGTATTTATAATATATTATATAGCTATATATGTACATTAATAAATTGTCTATTTATATATTTTTACTATAACAATAATTGTTAAAGAAAAACTAAACTTCAAAAAAAATTTTAAAGATATTTTACAATAATTACGAATTGCTTTTTCGTATAGACCTAGAGAGATGTGAATTATTTAATTGATTTACATAATTTAAAATATGTTGTAAAATGAAATTTATTATGTAGAAAAAGTAGTATACACAATATAAAAATTAGGAAAATTGAAAGTCAAACAGTTACAACTCATTGCACAATTAAAGTAGCAAAAAGATGGATATATGAATAGGAATAACGCTACTATTTCATTATACTAATCGCTTCATAAAGTTATATTCAAGTAACATATTATATACCGAGCTGTAGAAATATCTGTATAAAAACTGTAGAATAGAAAAATATAGGATTAAAAACAAGTAATCAAAAATAATTCATAATCAAAACTATTCCAGAAGTAGAATTTCATGTCATATTCTTCAAGTGTAAATAATTAAGCATATCTGTCTAACGAACGTCCATTAGCAGCCAAGGAAGAATGCTTAGTCGTGGAAGGATATGATGCGAATAAATTTGTTACAATATTATCTTTCTCTTTCCATTCACTACCCTATTAAGATAGTATAGTATATATTACATACAGATATTATTTCCTAACTTCTTGTCTGAGACTTTTTATATTTTCGCTTTTGTTCACTTTCGAACTAAATGTTCGCTTGAACTTTGGGCCATGTTTTAGCTTACATTTGAAATATTTTTTCTGAATTTCTAATTGTTTTTTTTTTCTTTATTAAAAAAAATTATTTACAATGATTTTATAATATTAGTATAATACAATGTAATTTAGTTTAAACTTTTAAATTGTATAAACAAAACAAAAAGAATAACCAGAATATGTAAAATAATTTCATCAATTTATAAGTTGTTATGAAAGAAATTAAGATAGTTTAATTGAATGATTAAGACCTTAGCCTAAAATGTACGGTCATATAGATACGGTCGGACATTATTTGTCCATTTTTCGAATCACGTATTCGATATCATCTAGTTCCAGCATTATATCTCACATTTTCCTTATTATATTGTTGAACAATTTCAATTTACTTTGCTAAATTAAAATTTAATTTTAATATTATTTCTCAAAAACTATATACGGTAAAATTACTAAAATTTATATTGAACAGTTTCAAATTTAATAAGAAATAAATTAGAGATATTAAATTCAAATTCATAATTCGATTTTGTAAAGTTTTGATCATTTACAAACATACCTTGTTTTCATAATAGCAAGCTTGTATAGTCAATCTGTATAATATTCTGAATTTATGAAAACATTTGTCAAATTTCAAAAATGCTGTTCATAAATGCAAATTCAAAATTTACTGGGAGTCAACTGGATAGACTACATTTTTAGTATGAATAAATGTAGAATATTGGTAATTAATGTATAGATATGGTGAAAAATAAGTAAAGTTTGTTTTAATTATTGCAAAGTATGCCGATATCGTCGGCTGCATTCCCATAAATCTAATCGACCAAAAGCAATATGTTGAGAAAAGTGATTTTTTAAGTTTGACGGAAATTTTGACTAGCAAAATTTAAAAATAATCAAAGAAAATTTGAATTTTATAAAAATTTTAGTAATTTTTAACATCTTACTACATAGTTTTATAATTTTGATATTTTGAAATATCAAAATAATATATCTAAAAAAATATTAGTATGTATAATGTAAAGCTTCATATGTGTTTGGGCATTTGGGAATAAAAATGGTCTGTTAGATACTTAGGAATACAAATGTGTATGACTTCTCAGTACATAAGCTGTAGTTTGGATAAATAGGCCCAACTTGAAGGCCTAAAAAGCAGCAAAATATAGGTTGTTTGGATAAATTAGAAAAAAATTGTTCGAAAACTATAAGAGATACGTTTATTTTGATTGCAAATTTGGATAGAGCATAGTCGAAAATGGTATAGTGCATTGAAAAGTCAATTTCCGAAAAAATGGTCTATTGGATACATAAGAATGCAGCCACAGAATTGATGACAAACTTGCTGTCAATAGTGTGCAGCATTAATGAAAACATCCATACTTTCTTGACCTTTTAATAAACTAAATAAAAACTCTAATATTCCTTAACTAGTTAATAATCTAAAATTACACCATTTTAATGTAACTACGCTCAATTTGATAGGTTTTTGAAGTACTTAACATCATTTTTAATTATTGTGGTTATTTTTGTTATACCGCCATAGCGAAATAATTATAGAAAAAAGCTATTATTGGTGAATGAGAAAATTTTTGGGGAAAATATACAAAAATATATACCAAATAATTAATATAATAAATTTAATAAAAAGGCCCACATTTCAAAAGTGAAAAGTACCTATAAAGTTGGCCTAAAGATTTATGTGTAGGATCAACTGTTAAAATAAATAAATAAATAAATTAAAACATAATCCTGATGGGAGTCGAAATATTATATAAAATGCATACATTTTTCGGAAAATATAATATTTCGGAAGCTACCTCGACTCATTATTAAATTTCGTCCTTTTTTCGACAAAAAAATCAAAAATGCTTATCGCTTTTGATCTATACTTGAAATTTTGTACAGAGGTGCAGAAAAATGTGCCATTTTTTTTTTTTTTGATTTTGACATAATGTTCTTCAGGTTAACATTTTCCAGTTTTTTTTTTGTTTTATTATTAAAAAATGATTTTGGCATTATCGACTTTGCAGTCTCAAATTATAATAAGTGAAATTGAAAATTTATCATATTGTTTTATTTCGAAATTAATATTGTATATCCTCATAGAACTACTACGTTATATGGCATCTAAGTATTTATCAAGAATGTGGGTTTAAAATGTAAATATAACAAAGAAGGGTGGAACTATTAAAAAATATTTATATGAATGAGTATGATTCATTATTTTCCAACAAACACAAAAATCATAAAATATCAAAACAAAAAAATATTCTTTACTAAGTTTGGCTAAGGATTAACAGATAAAAAAACAAGGACACAAAGGACAGTTATGGACAATTTGAATTCAAAAGAACTATAAAGATTGTTAATTTAAAAATCAAATTATTAAATTGAACAATTTTTATTTGTTATTAAAATATAGACTAAATTAAAATATAGAATATGTACATAAAATATATACTTAAATGATGACAAAGCTATTGATTCAGGATAATGGAAGAAGTATTTGAAAAAACAACATCTGCCTATAACTACAAATACAAAAACAATTTCCAAATTCTTTGTGAGATTCTAAACAACGTTTGCACATTTTTTTAACATTTTTGAGAACGTTTATCATGTTTCTAATTCATTATTCTAATAAGATATGGGTTCTAATGGAAAATAAAAGAGTGAAGAAAACTTCATTAGTTGCTGTCTTAGTTTTGTAAACAAAATTTTAATTAAAATCTAATGTGTTTGTAACTGTAAATTTTTTTTTAAAAATTTATTTCTTTTAAAATTTTAAAATTAAACCAAAACAAAAAAAAAATCTTCTTCTTACTCTTGTATTAGGTTTGAGCTTGTTTATTTCAATGTTAAACGATTTGATTATTTCGCTCTATTTCGTCTCGTACTATTTTAATAATTTTTTATCCGGCACAAGATATACCAATTCCAGGCTCTTCTTTTCTTATTCAGCGGATTATATTAAAAGTACAAGATCTGATTTCAATACTTTAGGCTCGATTTCTAATGGTGTATTTTAAAATGATTTAAAATCAGTTTTTCTAATGTAGGGTTCTGACTTATGCTTCGTGATAAGTATGTCATAACTTGTATAGTATATTATATTATGTATATTGTTTCAAATACAGCTATTCAAAAATTCATATACTCCAGCGTTTTAATAATGACTATCATATCTAATTTTCTCCTATAAATATATCCCATTAGTGTACAGAGCAAATGAGAGGGTTAAATTTGTACCTTTTCACAAAAACATATTGTTTTGGGTCACTAAATAAGGAAAAATTCACCTTTGGTCAAATCGGCCTTCCGCAGCTAGTTTTAGGACGTGTTCCTTAAAAAGAACAGTGTACATAACGAACACTAAAAATTTATTTTCATCAAAACTCAACATAAATTTTTATTCATTTTAAAAAAGAAAATTGTAACAAAATATTAATTTAAAATAACATTAATTCCGTCTTCAATATAATTATAAAAAAAAAAACATATTTAATCCTTCTAAAATCTAACTAAAAAATATAAAAAATTAATTTTATAAAAGCTAATTGCATGAATCTATATGAAATCTTTCAAAACAATTTTTTGGATGCAACGCTCTATCACAGTTTATGCAAATAAAGTTGGCATTCAAGATCGTCTTTGGTTGGATATGTATCTTATGATGTGACCAATTTCATGAAAACGTACCTCCATAATCACTCTGGGCAATCGTATTTGTCTTAATCAACTTCATACCGCCGTAATAAAGAATTAGAAAATTGTCTACGAAAATCAACCAAAGATGTAAAATTTTTTCATTTATATTTTAAGTCTCTCATTAGAAACCATGCACTGACTATATATATATCAACAAAATATGTAAATATTGGCCACAACCATTTTCTTTGACGCATCCTGGTCCTATATACTGCAACTGTTTAATCAATTTTGCCCACATCACCCATTCTTTTATTATAATTTTCAAACGAACCGGTTGTGTGACAGTAATTTTAACTTTTTCTTTGTTTCGACCACCTTTGGTATGTTGTTTCACATCCATTATCAGAATTTGTTGATTATTATGCATTTATTGCCCTTCCATCTTATAACAAGAATATCAGTGCTAGACGCTCTATAGTCATACCTAAATGGTCTATAACACCTTCATGTTCATCACCATTCGCATCTGAATCACATCAGTACCTGTATGCATACCAGGTAACTCATTCGGCAGTATTGCATAAATTGTATAAGTCTCATGTTCTTCTGTATCAAAGTCCTCTAAAAGATCTGCGATTTTACTTATTGTTAATCAAATTTAAAGCAAAAACATAATATTTTCTTAATCGTATCCAAAACTTGTATACATAAGTATAAATATTTTGTTTGGACGAAAAATATAATATATAAAAAAAATATATTTCAAATTTTTTGCTGTTCGTTTTGTAAACACATAAAAAACATTTTGTTTTCAGCCAATTTTTTTACTGCAAAATTTAAATTTTGCATTTTTTCAAAGCCAATTTAAAAAATACATTTAAATTCCAAAAGAATTTTTAATAAATTTAATAATATTATATATTCACTTACCTCTCCGACATTTTTTTTTTAATTAATTCGGCACAAAATCCAAGTTTTCAAATCAAATTCAACCGAACAACTGACAAATACTCAATAAATATTTAAAAGAGATCAGTTATCCATGTTTGAGTGCAAAAAGAATATATAAAACTAACGGGATCTTTGTACATAGTCAATTTTTTGGTGTTCTTTTATAACAAACTGTATACATTAATGGGTTAATCCGATTTGATCTGATAATAATTTTTCGATTTAATCCGATAACTTCGATGTATGCGAATATGGTGATATTTGATATACAGCTAATTTTTTTATTATTACAGATAATAATTTATTTGGTATGGGCTTACTCTGGCAGTAACAATCGTTTCTGTCTTTTTTCTTCTTTTATTTTTGTTTATTCTGCTGCTGTTAAAAAATGGATGTGGTTAACTTTGTAAAATAGTTTCACTCTCGAATTATAACCGCATTATAACTGTATTTAAAATTTAATTTTCTATTGTGATGACCATGGGTTCAGACTTCTCATTTTCACGCTTTCTATCACTTGATCTGTGATAAGCAAAGCGCTGAACGATCCACTTTGCCATATTTTCTAAAACATTGTTATTTATTCTAGTCCACTTCCACCACGTTTTAGTATTTGTATTAAGCAAAAAACCACCTGCATTTATTCAAAAAGGTGTTTACTAAAATTAAAATTTAAGAATTAAAGTCTTAATAATTGTCCTTAATAAGAATATAAACTGACACTAGATCTTTACAAACCTCTTTGTCTACACATTTTTTTCTCTTCATCCTTAAATACATCGCACATATTTTATGAAAAAGAAAATATTTTCTATTTAATGTAGAAAATGAAAAAAACAAAAGAAAAAAAAAATGTTTTTCCCATCAAAGCAAATGAGAAAATTTACAAAGAGAAATGAAAGAAAATAATAAATATTTGTTTCATTTTTATCAATATTTACATAAAACGATGAAAATTAGAACGAAAAATAAAAGAAAATGAAAGAAAAATATTTAGGTTTTAATTTTTATTTTTTTTTGTTAAATATTTCCTTTAAATTCTTTAATCTTTCTTGAACTTGTTCCTTAATTAACAAATAATTATATTATGGCACTATAACATTGAATTTTATTTTTATCCATGATCAACACAATGCAATGGTGGTATTCGGTTTGCCTTAAATATTAGAAAGGTATTTTATAAACATTTTTTTTTTTTTTTAAATAGGCTGAGAATAATTATAATATGGAGGTTGAATTGAAAAGTGATGCCTCTTCCTTTGCAGTGAACAAACAAGGCTTATGTTCTTATTGACCTTGATTTTTTTTTTATTTTAATAGAAATTGAATAATAAAAAGGAAATAGATTTGATATAGAAAAGAAAATTATCAAATAATTGTAAAATTTATTTAAATTGCTAGGCGTAATTAAAAACAAAAAAAAAAAAAAAAAGTTATTTTCATTAAAATGAATTTGAATTTAAGTTAAAATTAAATTAGATATCTAATTTTGATAGCATTTTATTATACATATAAAATTAATATAATCTTAATTTTTTTCATTTAATTTGTTAAAGAAAGACAATGGTTTTTGAAATTGTTGTTTAATGGAATTTTTACAATAAATTGGAATGGTTATTCAATGACGAACAGTTTTAGACGTATATACGTGTAGAGCGTTTTGACGCCTGTGTTATTAATTTTGTTCTGAAATATTCTGCTATCATGATCGTACACCTTATAGGCTAGGCTGGTACACCTTATTTACTATGATGTACATTTAACATTTAATTTAAAATTTAAGTACTAATAATCACTCTGTATGAGCTAACGCTCTTTTTGAGAATAGAACGAATAAATAAAAAAAAAAATAAATAAATGTAGGCTGGTAAATTATCTTTGTACTGATATTTAAACTATGAAACATGAATTTTATCAATCAGAATATTTTTTTTTTCAATCTGCTCAATTTCAATTTTGTATATCAACATTAATTTGAGCCCATTGTCATAATATCATATTTTTGATGAAATAAAACCATGTAAAACACTATTGCAAAACAATCGCATATTTTAATTGTTAAAAATTGAACAAAAATATTTTTAGTACCGATTTTAGATTTTCAGTTAATTTTTCAATCGAATTGTGTAAACTACATTATATTGTATTTGTATTATAATATTGTTGGTATATATATATCTTTTTTTTAATTTATTTATTAGTAATTAATACTATTTTAAAGTCTTAAATCTATTTACCTTGAAATTACACAAAACAAAATTAGTTAAATATGATTATTACACAATATTAAAAAATTTATAAAAAATAATTGACCAAAATAATACTACAAAATTTAAAATAATTAGAAAATTCAAAATACAAAATCTATAATTATAATTGACAAGCACTTAAGGACCTGCGCAATAGACACTTCTTCATTTTATTTCGCTTCTATTAAATAAAATCCTAATATATAAATAAGTTGTATGTAAAACAATAATGCGCACACAGTTGAAAAATTTTTTACTCATATGGTTTTATTATTCAGCAAATATATTATACATATTATGTATGTGAGTTCTTATTAAAAAAAAAAACAAAAACAAATAAATCAGTTATTATTATTAGTTATATACAATGAAACTTTAAATTTGGCTTCAACTTGAATTATAATTACTCAACAGGGGCCCCTAGTCAAAATATAGTAAGATGAGAATTTATGAATATTCAATAGGCAAAATACAAATTTCATAATTCGCTATACTTTACAAACGTTATCAAATTTTTTTTTGAAAAATCGAAATTTTCTGCGTTTCTGACTTCCTCTGGTAAATTATTAAATAATTGAAGACCTTTATGAAATAAAATTGTTTTGTGTATTACTTCTACGAAACGTAATGGTAATCTGAACAAATTTTCCGATCTCAGGCTGAAATAACTTGTTTCTCCAACATAGTCTGGTAACATATTATTTTTCATTTTAAAAATAAAAAGCAAAAATATTGAAATTGAGTTTTTGGCGCACTGACATTTATTTTGATTGGCCAAGCATGTAATTTCGGTTAGTTCTTCTACTAGATGATTCTTATAGTCTTGTTCTGTAAAATTTGCATCATATCCTTTTCTCTTTCACTACATAGAACCAACAATTATGAACATTAGTTCATATACTGTAAAACTGTCGTATTATATATCATTATTGCTTATGCTGTATAGTATGATGGATATAATATATATCAACTCACACTTCTGCATGAGTTGACAGCGAATTCTTCCTAAGTAATCTACTTTTTTAGAAATTTTGTTACTTATGAAATCAGCGTGCTTGTCTAATTTTAGTTTATCATCTATCTGTACTCCTAAATATTTAATGACGTTTACTCTTTCAATGTTTCCACCACCAATATTTAAAGCAACATCACTGTCAGTACAATTATTTATGATAATGTATTTAGCTTTGCTTAAATTTAATTTCAACTTATTCATACAGAGCCAATCAAATAATCTGATTAGATTTGCATTAATTTAACGCAACAATCCTCCACATTGCGGCTTACTATGTGAAGCAAGAGCTTCATCAGCAAAAAGAAAAATTTTATTAAATAATATTATAGTTAGTTTTGGGTAATGTCAACTTGAACCATATTAAAGCATTTTTTATCATATCATCGATCAATTACAGTTTTTAAAGTCAGTGCATCTGGTTCTTAGGTCGCTACTCAGCAATTTTTTTTAAATATGTATATAAAACTTGGTTATCACAGAATGTAGATATCTATTTTGTATCAAAATCTGTATTTTAAACTTTTACAATTTTTGTATTCTACAAATTAATATGAGTAGAAAGTAAATATTTTTTTCATATCCACAATGGTAATGTTTAATTACATTTTACCGAAATATATTGACAATAATATTGTTTTAAATAAAAATTTTACCCAATTTACCTTTTTTAATCGTGTTAAACGTGAAAAATATGTTAACGATCTCAAAATCTACAAAAGTTCAAGATTATAATATTAATAAATTTATTCAAAATGTCTCTACTGATCAAAGGGATATTTTTCGTTCTGCAATCCTCAATTAGTTCAAGAAACCTAGTGCTTGGCTTAACTTAAAAAACAAAACAAAAAAAAAAAAATTAGTTCAACTTAAGTTTAGTATTTTCATAATATCAGCATTTTTGGAAGTTTGCTACCTAAAATCTATGGGCTTATACCTACACTATATACAAGCACTTTAATACTCATGATCAGCTCTAAATCATATCTTCTTAATATTATTATTTAATTACAGCGTCTCAAATGTAATAAAACAGTAACAAATACATGAAGCACATATAAAACCGCCTCATTCGATGTATATTTTTGCAAACTCTTAAACAGCTTATTTTGAATATTTAAAGAGAATATGACGGGCAGAATAAGTCGCCCAATTAAGAGGTTATTAAACCTAGTTTTATAACATTCATTCGAATTAAGCAAATCTATGGAATTAAATAATATAAAATAATTTTGTGATAATATCCACGAAGACAGTCTTCAAAATTTAATTTTCCATTTTTCAATTTCCATCAAATACGCATTATTATTTCTATTTTATTAAATCGGACGATGTTAAATTAATTCATTAAATTTCATCTAATTTTAAATTTAAATAAAATACCTAGATAATATCTACCTAAAAAAAAAATTATAAAATCAATTATTGAATCAATTTAATTAGTAATATTGGTCTTGCTTGTGTTTCACATTTAACGTGTTTAATTTAAGGATTTTTCTTTGTTTTTGTTGTTGTTGTTTTTTTTTTTTGATTTTTTTAAAATAAAATAATTATTCAAAACAAAAGACAAAATAATAATAATAAAAAAAAAATCTAAGTTTTATTGAGCGTAAAAATGTAATTAAACGAATGTAATTTTTCTTGACAATTCTTTATCCTCAGAGAGCAAATTTTTACGGTTTTTCTGTTAACTGTTCTAAAAAAAAACGACATTGCATAAATGGGACATTTACCAGCAAAAGAAAATTCCAGCCTATTTTGGTAAAATGTGATTGTATTAACTATTTACAAAAGGCAAGTTTAGGTCATTGTCATTTAAAAATCTTATACAATTTGAAAATAACAGAAAAAATATATAACAAAAATCAACAAAATAAGGACATGGTAGAAAAGGATAAAGAGAAAACTACAATTGCCGATACCGCTTTTACTTATTTTAAATATATATATATATATATATATATATTCATCTTTGAGGCTTTTAATTAAAATTGAATTCGTTTTCTTGCTTTTACTGTAAAATTATAAGGATAATGAATATGGAACAAAAGTATCCTTAAAATTAGTCCTTTTTCTATTTATTTTATTTTTTTTAATTATTTGAAAATAATCATTACGTTGTTTTCTAAAATTTTTCTTTTCTTATTACATTAATTGTATTCCTTTTTCGGTATAGAGCTAGGTAGAAATTTTATTTTTAACAAAAAATTAGATTTTTATTGATCGAATCATACTCAATTACTGACCTCTATTTTAGAATATAATTAGAAAGATTTTAATTTGGTTTAGGATCAATAAGTGGTATGCCCTTAAAATTGATTACATTTTCTTTATTCATTATTGAATGAATTAAATTAAATTTGATTTTTGAGGTGCTGAATAAAACAAAAACTGTTTTATTTAGATTATTTTAGATTAGTTAGACACCTACACTGTATACATATTGATTATACAGAAAGTATTTTTTAAATAAATTTAATGAATAAAAAAATATTTAGAGTTTAAATTTAATAATTTAGAGCTGAATTCATATACATCTACAAATTTATATTTAACACCATTTAGACGCTGTTGATAGATTTGACGATTTAGTTGATCGATTTATTTTTAATAGTAGTGCTTCTGTACGGTGTTTTCCAGCTCAGGGAAATTGATATATTGAATTGAATGCTTATAACGTGACAGCGTTTTTCTCGAACAGCTTCTAAAGGATTCACTACAATGCATAATCTACTGTGATAAAACTGAATTAAAAAATAACTAACTAGCATATCGGCAGAATAGTTTTTTAAAGTGAAAAATAATTAAAAGTAAATAAATCGAAAAATCAATTGCGGTACTGATGGCGTGATTGTCTTTGATTGTTGAGAGTTGATAATGATTTATGAAAGCCATAATGACTCGCAACGTATACAGATAACTAAAACAAAACGTAAAAGTTTCTCAGATTGTCAGGTCGTTATCAAAATCTCAGGTTCGATCGCTGACATAGCTGAGTAGTTTTCACTAACTGTACTCTGACTTCTAATATAGTTGTAATATTATAGATTGAAATAATAGAAGTGATAAACTGGTCAAATAAGGTTTTAATCTTTATGGCTCCTTTTTGGCTGGATATTATTAGTGACCATATACTCATTTGTATTGTCCAGCTATAGTAAAAAATAGATAGTTTCGTTGAACTAAGTGTACCATCTCTAAGAAGAAAGTTCTGTAAAGGACCTGCAGAATCAACAAAACTAATCAAATTCTAACCAGGTTTCATATTAAAGTATTAAGTGTGGTGAGAGGTGATCAGAACGGATTTTTGAGATATATTAGCGACATATATGAAAACACTAAATTTACAGTCTGCTCATCAACACTAATATCGAGGTTGACCTAAAAATCTTCCAAAAACAATACTGCAACAAAATCTCAGATAGTCCAATCCTGCTATAAAAAAAGATGCTAAAATCTATGATCACCTAGAATAGCTACTTTACTTATTCTCAGTAAAGTCTACAGATCTGCATTTTTATATAAAACTTAAATTTTAACACTAAAACTATTAAATTTTCAAAAATGTCTGAAACTCTATAAATTATATTTTAAATTTTTATTACATTTAACGAAAACTTTAAAATTATCTCTAAAAACCATATTGTATGACTATACTCAACATTTTTGATAGTAAATTTCTCTTCCAGTTAATAAATTTAATAAAATTGTAAATTTACTTAGGCCAATGAGCATATCTTACAACCAAAAAATAAACGAAAATACCTATGAATTCTCAAAAGTGATACAAAAATTTCAAAATTTATATCATAACAACATAAAATAGGTATGTACTTCCAACGAATGAAAGAATTTAAATTTGTTATATACAACAACAACAACATATGAGACTGTATATAGGACTTGGATGGAATTTTCAGATGATATAATGCTAAAGGGCAACACAACACACTTTATTATATTTTCTCATGCTTATTAAATCCTTTACAATTTTGTAATGGTTTATAGTTAAATTTTATGATTCCTTTTCATTTTATTTCACACTTCTAAAAAAAATTAAAAAAAAAAAAAAGACCAAAAATAAACACTAAAAAAAAAATGTTTTTTTTTTTTTTTTAAATAAAACTAAAAACGAGGAAAAATTATCCTTTTAGAGATTTCAGTAAACTTTATTATAATATAAAAGTTGTTAAATGTATTTAGATTTTTCATTATGTTGCAACTGAATCAAAATTATTACACTAACAATAACAACAATGAAAATAACTACTATACAATAATAATAATAATATATTATTATAATTTTTAATCTATATGTATGTGATAAAAATGCTGAAGGCATATAAAAATCATTTTCTCTTACGAGGATCATAAATATTTTCATTCTATAAAATAGTGATAGTAACTTTTAGTAGGATATGAAAATATAGTTACATAAGATATTCTATATTTAACCCTATATTGTACAAATTAATATCAAGTCACTTAAATAGATGATGATAATCTTTTAAGAATGTAAATTTAATTAAAATTGGTTGTGTTCAATAATTTGCTATTTAAAAATTTTTAATTTCATAATTTTTTTGTCTTTGTTTTTAGATGAGCTTTGTTAGATGAACGACAAGGATCAATTTCAATATCTATACCCTGATAGATCGAATTTACAATTAAACTTACTTATTTAGCTTAAAATCAAATCTAAATAGTGTTTATATAAATTTAATTTATTTAGAAAATGTTGTCTATATTGAATGTTAGTAGAAGCCTTATATATCCTATTAGAAGTCTAGCTAATATCTGTAATGTTTGGTGATATAATATTATTGCATAACAACGTCGCGGCAAAGTTAATTGCCAGAAATTACAGGCAAGATATGCCGATCTCTAACCAAATTGGTGAGCAAGTAGTTTCGCACAATGTTTATTATAATATGAGCAGCAATATAGATTGCTATTTTTAAGTTTTATAATGCAGCAATAAAGATCGCTATTTCGGTGTTTTATAAGTAGTAATAAAGATCGCTCCGTACAATAAATACCATCTATGAGTGCAAGATTATTATTAACTTTTATTCAAAATATAGATTCTATTTATAGAAAAACTAGTGGATCCCCTGGGCAATTGCACAGAAGTAGTTCTTTCAAACACAATTTTATGTAAAAAGAAATATTTGTTTTAGTATAATTGTAGTTGTTTTCTAAATCGCTTGATTATTTAATATATATGAATGAAATTAAAGTATAATACTTAATACTTTATGACGAAATTAACGCTAATTTCAATATAACTTAACACAATAAAATCTCATTACTCTCTAAGTAGTAGTTTTTAGTCGTTTATAGTCACAATTCTGTTATAGCAATAGGTCAACAGTGAATTATTTTATTAAAACACTGATTCATATATGGTATTTTTCTGTTCTTTATTACAAATATATATATTTTGTGATTACATAACAGAATTGCTATTTATGAATAAAATAAAGTTTAAAATTGTGATACGAAAGATATTTTATTGAATTTGATTTTGTTTATAAAGATGCAATTTTTTTTGACTACGCCTATAGTCCCAAAACGGTTATAGTCAGAAATATTACTCAAATTTAGCGAATGCCTATAACCGTATTTTACTGTATATATTTTTTTTAATAATAGCAGAAGCAAATGAACTAACATTTATTATATTATATTTTTGAAGAGTATGATCTGATCTGATTTTTGTTTTTCTGTTTTGTTTTTAATTTTTGTTTTTATTTTTGTTTTTGTATTTTTTTCTATTGTTTGTTAATTTAAAATGACAGAATTTTTATGAAGAATTTTTAAAAATTTCCCACAATTAGAATTTCTTTTAGAGTATAACGCTCAACTTGGAAATAACCGTCACTATTTGGTGTAAATATTTAAAATTTTTTAAGTATTCAGCACCCAGAACTTGCTACAATTTTAATATTTTTGTGGTGTAAATAATTTACTATTCAATTATTTTTGCTTTTTTACTCACCACGTCGTTCATCTTGTGTATTATAATGTAAGGTATTCCCCACATGGCCTTCCTTGTGTAATATATATAAGATAAAAAAATATTTTTTTAATATAAAAAAAAAATGAATTAAGAGAATCGAACTCACTAAAATTTGTGATATTACAATCTATATGAATAATATTATCCTACTAATCAATTTGTTTTTCCTACTAAAAGTGCAAAAAAACCAAATGCGATGAATAAAAAAATAAATAAAAAGAATTTGACTCAAAAGAGAATCGACAAAAATTTCTGATATTAAATTATGCTTTAACCAACCCCGCTAATATCTTATAAAAATTGTTTACCCAAAATATACACATAAAATAAAAATTTATTTTGATCGCCACGACCTGCATCATTACTGATTTATTGAATGAAAAAAAAAACGAAACATACGAAAAATGACGAAAAGTGTGTCTTCAAAATCGTTCTCTTCTGTATTATAATATTGATAAAATAAAAATTGAGTTTGATCGCCACGGCCTGCATCATCGCTGATTGATTGAATGAAAAAAAAAAACGAAGCACTCGAAAAACCACGAAAAGTGTGCCTTCACTAATCGTGCTCTTGTGTATTATAATATAGATATTACATTAGTTCTTATCGAACTCAGTTAAACTGTAAGCTATAGAAATGTTATTTAACTACACAACTATATTTCAATAAAATTCTTATTACTAATTTTTAGACCAATAAAACAATAACATTAATTTAGGTCAGTAATACCAATGACTATATAACATTAAAAAACTTTCTATTAAATATATATTTACTATATTTTATATAAACAAACTATATTTTAAATATAAGCGTTTTTTTATAACACTTTTTAATTTCGTGGTAATTTTTTTCTATGAATAGATTGTCATGACGGTATTAAAGGTAACAAAAATTTTTATTTTCATTACAAATATTTTTACTATGGATTGAATGTCTTATATTATGTCTAGTCATTGGTAGGTAATAGAAAAAATATGAACTCATACAAAGTTCATTACAAATTGTTAAAATATTTATATTTCTTACTATCTTTCACTTCCAGTTTTAAATTTACATATTTACATCGGCCCATATTCTGATAGTCATCTCATAAAAATGAAAATGACAAATGTCATATCATTTAAATGTTTTTTTGAGATTTCGATAGTCGGGAAAAAATTAAATGAAATTTGAAATTTAAATGAGATGATTTTTGTTTTGAAACGGACAACACTTTTTGTTTTGACGTGTTTTGGTTATAATTAATAAAGAAAGAAATTTTATTGCGAAGAAAAAAGTGAAGTAAAAGAAGAAAAAAATATGTCCAAAAGATTTGTTCAATATGCAAATTAATATTGAATAGAGTAGAGCCAATGTGTTGGTATTCAACGGGATCGTGTCATATGAACTACATTTGCTAAGTGGTGACTGGTGGAATGGGCCAAGTTCAAGAAATTGAGCAGCCTCCAGCAAAAATAGGTCCGGGTCCCACCTTACAAAGCTCTATTATTATTATAATTAATTTTTAAAAAATTTCGGATTGGTCCGACAGTCCGGAAGTCGGAACTAAAGGACCTTGAACAAAAAAAAAACAACAAAAACAAAATTGTTTTTATACTTATCTTGATACGTAATGAAAATTATTGACATTTTGGTTTTTGGACAATTGGACAACCTTTACTTTTTCCTGTCAATTAAAACAAACTTATTAATTTAAAGTAAAATACTTACCCTTTTTTTGTAAATCCATTTTTTAAATTTTAAACAACAAAAGTTTTCAAACAAACATAAGCCGTCATTTAACAATTTCAAAATGACAAAATTTGTCATTTTATCCGAGTATATTCATAAAACGCGACTATCGAAATTGATTTGATTTCATCTTTTATGATTTTTGTCATTTTTTACGACTATTGAAATCGTAAAATTTGTTTTTTCATAAAAAATGACAGTGAAATGATTATCAAAATATGGGCCATCATAATAATCTGAATTTGAGAATTATATTTAGAATTATTCTAAAAAATATATTATAAAAAATGAATATCAATATGCTATTGAGAGAATGCATTAAATATAAAATTGCATTTATGTAATTATAATCCTCAAAAATAATAACAAAACAACTTTAGATTAACTGAAGGGTATACATTTAACTTAGCTCATAAATGACATGCCATTTTGAGTCTAAGGGTACCCATATAGTATCATGATATATTACAATACGATGTTCATATTACTATTTATGATATTCCGATTTAATAAATAGTATGGGATTTACTTATGACGGTACTGGACTAGTACAAATAAAATGTAGGTTAACTTTTTTACAATAGAGTAATACTAATATGCCCTTATCTTTTATCATTAATCAAATGGTTGCACTAATACAAACACTTGGTTTTTATTTTCAAAACTTCTTCAGTTTGACTGGTAATATTATTTATCGAAAATCTAACATAAAAATAAAATTGAAAAATTAATATCTCAAATTATCTAAAATTATTAATCCTTGGCATAATCATTGTCGATAAAAATTTTCTCTGTTTGAAATGGAATTCCAATAGTAACGGTTAATCTCCTGCAAGTTGGAAGTTCAAAAATTTAAATAAAATTAGCCTGCATTAAGAAAAACAGAATAATTTAGTTTATTGTTTTTTTGTTTTACTACTCGTAAGAATATTTTGATTTGAACAACTTTTCTTAGTCTTGTAGTAGTCGTCGTAGCATAATTCAGCTTTTTGCAGATCATTTGCAGATCATACATTAATATCCAGATCATAGTAACTTCGTATAAATCTAACAGTTTCTGCTATCATTTTCAGTACATTTAACTGAAATAGCTAATTTGTTTGGAGTATGAGCATCAAATTATAGAGCCAGCTTGAAACAGAAAAGATGAAATAAACACAATTAATTATGTGTTTTGAATTTGCGTTTTTGAAATTATGATGCCCGTCAGGACATTTTTATATGTATATGTTACGGTTAATATCATAATTTAAAAAAAAAAAAAAAATCATAAATCCGGTAATTATTAATAATACCGCGTATTTTGGAAAATGCGATAAATAAGTAGAATTTATTACATTTACCGGTAATTAATAATAATTGCCTGTATGTGGATTGGTAAATGTGATTAAAATTAAAACTATTTCTTTTAATTTTCTTATATTTGTTATTAAAATTATGACAAAAAAAAAAAAAACAAAAACCAAAAAACAAAAGTTATATTTTTATGGTTAAATTAATTATTTATTTCTACGAAGTTAATTTATTTATTTTTACAGGTAAAACTTTTATGACATTTGGAATTACACTTGATATTTGACTTTTTACATTATTGCAGCGATTTGAATTACAATCAAATTTACAATTACAGTACTAAAATCCTTGGCCACCCAGATTTAAATTTATTGATTTTTAAAGTCAGGCACTGCCGTCTCAAGCTCTCGCTACTTATTTATTAAAATTCTATTTTCGCAAACGGCAGATAAACATCAGACGGCAAGCTTTTAGTGAAACATAAAATCTTTTTCAAATATATTTAAGTCTTTGGTCTCGATTTCCGGACCGTCGGACATAGCCAAAAAAACTTATTTACAATATTTATTACATTTACCTAAGATGGGTAGGAATTATTAATAATTACCGGTTTATGTGTGATAAATTAAATAAATTCTGTCCAAATTAATCACTTTAACCTTTCTATTTGGTAATTATTAATAATGACCGGTTATTATATATTATTTATAATATTTATTACATTTATACCTAAGATGGGTGGGAATTATTAATCATTACCACTTTATTACTTTAACCGTAACATATATATAATAAATGAACAAATGACAATTTAAACATTCAATATATTTTTGTTTTATGGACTATGGATGCTCCCAACCCCAATCAATATTTACCCTGTGCCCCTTTACAATCACTGTTGCCCCCTTTTTTTTTGTGTACATAGCCAAAACACTAGGTGGAGTCCTTTTATGCCGATTGGTACGTTTGGCTAGGGTTGGAAAGGAAAATTAGGAAAGGAGGATGGTAAAAGGGAAGAAGGAATTACGAACGAAGGTGTTAATGTTCGTCTTAAATTTGCTTAGGTCATAAATATAGAATTTGTCATGTTTTGGGAACACAAGATGGAATTTGGTTCCACATTTGGGATGTTGAAGTTATAAACGAATTTCCATAACTTGTCTTTTGCCATCTAAGGATTTCAATGGTGTAGGGAAGAACAAATGCTGCCCTTCGTGTTTTGTGGGGGAAATGCTTAAGTGAAGGTAATATAGATTTAATATCTACTGAGCATGTATCGATGCCTACAACATATCTATAAAAAAGGGAGAGAGCTCCGACTGTACGACGATGTGCAAGAGGAGCAAGATGAGCACTCACATTTGGATCATTGATTAGGCGAAGAGCTCATTTTTGAACTTTATTCAAATGTTTTAACGCAATACTAGAAGCGCCAGCCCATATGTGAGAATTGTATTCCATTTTGGTTCGTATGAAAGCTTTATAGATTTTCAAGAGGTCACTGGAGAGAAGTAAGCCTTGCAGCGGCTATGAAACCACATTTGCAACCACATTTGCATATTTAACTCTTTAAGTCGATGACCACGTCCACCCTGTATACAAATTAAATTAGTACTTTGAATTATATTGTTTTTGGATTGTCGTCGACCACACAATATTCATATTATATGCCATTACAAGGTTAACAGAGAATAAACCTAAATTATGAGATTGGTTTTTTTTTTCTACACGAAAAAATTATATTTCAATTCCAGTAGCTGGAAGGAATCATTTAAAAACGGGTATGCCTCCAATTTTTTTGTTTTTTTTTTTTTGGTTTTGTGAATATTATTTCTAAAATATTTTTCCTAAAGATGTGAAATTATAATTTATGTCGTAAGTTACAAAGTTAATTTTAATATTTATAGAAATTTTGTTTTTGGAAAAATTAAAGAAATGAGTTTAATTTTGTGTTTAGGGTTTAATATTGGAAAAAAAAATGTTTAAAGAAAAACAGTCTTGAAAATTTAAATATTGGACTAAATTATCTTAAAATTAATTCTTCAAATGTAAATCCTAATCGAATTAGGTCTTACGACGCGACAAGTGAATAAAAACTTATTTTTATTTTCGATATGATTCAAATAAATTAAATTAAGTCCTATCCATACTCATTTTTCATTACAAAACATTTCGTTTTATAACAACAACAAAAAATCAAAAAACCAACAAAAAAAACCATTATCTACAGATTTTTTATTCCATGTAACATCTGTGATTTAAAATTGAAAATACATACAAATTTCAAATTTTATATTGTTCAATGTCACAATTTCCACAAACAAAATTATTACAGTTCCGATTTTATTTTAAAATGTATGTGTAAGTGAACATGTTTAGTTCGAATAGTAGGAGAGAATAATATAATCATGCTCTAACTAAGAGTTTTAAGTTGATGGAAGTGAAATACGTCTATTTCTTAGAATTAACTTAATTTTGTAACTTTAATTGTTGTATCTCCAACTGACTCTACTTAACACTTGTGTGTGGAAATGAATTGAAATAAATGAATGATGTACTATATAATTAATAATTTTATTTTTTTTTATATTTTGTTAATTCCGGTAGATTCAGATTTAATTTAAAAACAATGAATGTGCTACATATTATACTTTATATCCTCTAAAAGGGGACTCATCGTCTCATGTAGATGTCCGAAATAAAATGAAATAAATAAATTATATAACTTTGATTTACACTTTTTATTTAAATACTTTAAAATTTACTATAAATAGAACATGCGTTAAGCCTGCTATACAAAAACTGATGACGGTGAAACAGAATTTTATAGCAAAAGTTCCAAAAATATCAGCGTGTATTCACACTTATGACTTATAAAAAATGTAAAAAGGATATTTAAATTTTTGCTTAAACCAACCTACAAGATACAATAATAATAATAATCCACCATTTAAGTTCTACAAGTAATAAAATATTTTTTTTTTTAATATAATCTGAATGACGTAGTTCGTTTTTGGCTTTACTTTTTTTTTTTTAATATTCAGAGGGTAGTTCCATTAATGACGTAATATAAAAATTATAAATTTTTAAAGTTGTCATACCACTCTAAGTATAATATTTTTATTATTATAGTCAACTCATATTTAACATATTTTAACACTTTCATTCCATTCCAAAAACTCTCCATCCCCACACTTGTAACATCTCTGGAGTAAATTTTTTATGTTTTTGTTGCATTAAGGATAATATTTTTATATTCAAAAATAACACAAAATAACATTTTTTATAAAGTATACAATTATAATATTTTTATTTACACATGGGTTCTAATCATACAGTATTATTTCGATATTCAAAATATTAATAAAAATGTTGTTGAGGGGGCGAAACAATATCCTATAAAAGTGAAAACAAACAAGGAAAATTCCGTATACAATTTTTTTATTATTATTTATATTTTGTTTTTGTTTTTAATAAAATTATTTTACTTTCTTTTATTAAGGAAATACAAATTATATGTAAACAAAAAGGACATTCACTCACTTGTAAACAAAAATATTCTAATATGTTAAATTTTGATTATAACCAAAGAATGTCAATATTGTTGTTTTGCAATATGACGTTTTATTGTAATTGGTATTTTTTTTTTTTTTATTTTTTTATAATAATATTCAAATTATTGTAGTAGTAGTAGTAGTAGTATTATTATTCTAAATGTATTTGTTAGAGAAAATATTTTTTTAATATATTATTATTATTGAATATTGAAGAAATGTATATAAGTACAGTAATGGTATTTAGTTAATATAATGATGATCGATATTCAGTTGTAACATCGAAGTATATGATCAAAACGGTCACATCTAGACGAACAAATCAAAAGGAAAAATGTATTCACTTACAACAAGGAAAAATTGAACTAATACAATAAAATGTGGCAACTAAGAAAATATTTATATTTTCATTTTATTCGAATGTAAAATATTACAAAAATATTTGCAGATACTGTGTACAAATACGAGGTCAATAAATAAAATAATTAAATACATCCATAAATTTTTAATCTCACGCTTGTAATTCAAAAAATAAATCCAAATTCATTTAAATTCACTCGATACAAGATTTCTAGTCGATCGAAGCCGGGTCTATATCTTCGTTTTTCATTATTAGAATATTTTTACCTTAATAACAGTTTTGATCATATAAACTTATTTATTTGTGATGAAACAACCATTACAAAACTCTACGTATTGACTCCGTATTGAATATTGACTATAATGACAAAGATTTGTAATTTAAATCCAGATTGGTAAAAAGTATTATACTCCTCAGTACCACACAAAACAAGCAACGAACTCATAATATGTAAATGTTATCTATAATTATAATTGACAAGCATTTACGGTCCTGCGCAGTAGACAATATGCAAAATACATTATGCATAAGTGAGATCTTATGAAAGTAATAAACAAAAGCAAACAAATCAGTTATTATAATTTACATTATGTACTTGCAAATGAATCTATGTATATATGCCAAATAAAAACAAAGAAATAAATTCATCTCAAATAAAAAATATAAAAAAGCAAAAACAAAAAAAAATCAGTTGAATTGTTCATATGACTAGCAAATTCATTTTTATATAGTAGAGTTAGGGTATCTATAATTATCCTTATTGAACTTCTAATATAATAATTGTATATAAAACAATAATGCGCACACAGTTGAAATTTTTTTAATCATATGGTTTTATTATTCGCCAAATACATTAAGAAACAGGTAGAAACGAAACAGAAAATGAGAAGTAAGATATTTATGTTTTTTCACGAAAACATACTAATTCCAAAGCTATTCATTAAAACATGAGTGTTTTCTGCTTTGTAATGAGAAGTCTCTGTCAGTACGTGAATTACTGTTTTTTAAAAACTTTAAATTTGACTTCAACTTGAAATATAATTACTCAACAGGGGCCCCTAGTCATAAATTATAATAGAGTTAGTTATCAACATTTCACCTCAAACTTATTCAATCTATTCACCAAAAATGAGAGAAAATAAATCATCACACCACGACCACTCTTACACCAGTACACCATCCTATTTATACAAATTTCAAGAGAGTGCATAGCATAGATAGCATATGAGTTTTATTTTCATCATTAAATTATTTAATGTAGGTAATTACTTAGGTATAGACAATTTAATGTGTATCGTAATTCGTACTAAGTTGTAAACAAAATTATTATTGTTTTTTTTTAATACCTATTCATTGATAGCGGAGAAAAATATCAGTATATTTAAATTCCTGTTCAGTTAAAAATGTTAAATTTGGCTTTAACTTGAATTATAATTAATAAATAAGGGTCTCTAGTTAATAACATAGTAAGTATATATTAATAAAATCTACTATCTACTGCCTTTGAAAATTTTATAAAAAATAATACAAAATAGATTCCATCTATTTGCGGGGAAAATAAATTCAGAATATCAAAAATGTTTAATAATAATGAAATCAACAATAGATCAAATATTCATCATCATCATCATCATCATTATTCTGCAATCCAATCCGTGGAGCATAGGACGGATCAAATATTCACAGTGATATAAGTTCCTAAAGAGCTTGAATTCTATTTTGTATAAAGATATGTATATGCACTCTATTATAACTGCTTATTATTACGCTAGGATAAGTAAAGAAATATTAACTTATTTAAAACAAACTTGGTTAAAATTTTTTAATTTATAATTTTTAACCTTATATTTACTGTATTTAGTTAATAACTGTATCGCATATTCTAAGTAGAAATTTCGTTTAGTTTTTATAACTCACATATTATGAATTTTTTTTAAATCTACATAAGATGTGTTTAATTTAATTTTTATTTTCCATGCATAGTAATATACATACAAAATTGTTGGCCCTTTTCTATATGAGATGTGGGCCAATATTATAAGAATTGTGAAACTAATCAGAATAAAAATACAATACTTGCTGATAGTGTTACTGTTCCAGTAGTGTATTCCTGAACAAAACATTTCTTTCATTAAAGTTCATCATCATCATCATCAATGTCCTACAACCCCATCCCTGGGGCATAGGGCGGATTCATTAAAGTTAATAATTTTAATTTAAATCAACAATAAAACAAAATAAATTAAAAATAAATTTGTACAAAAAATAAACATTATTTTACTGTTTAGATAATTATGGCAATGACTGTAAAAATTTATTTAAATAAAAACACAAAACATAAACTGATTTGATTCAATATAATGATATTAGAAAATGATGTTCTGGTCAATAAATACAAATTATTAAAACAAATAAGAAAATAAATATATACATGTTGATTCAAAAATAGAGAAATTTTTAATAAGAATTTACAGAAAAAAAAAATAGGAAAATAAATAAAATATGAACCATAAAGATTGTAAATAACAATATTGAATTTATTGCATGAACAAATAAATAGTAAACAAGAATAACAGCCCAAGTAGATAAGTGTTATTGTAATGCATGTAGAATTTGTTTTTTTTTTTTATTAATTTCATGAATTATTCATTTCCTTCGAATAAGAAAACCTTAGTAAAATATGTTTTTATTCCAATACAGTTATTTTGAAAATTTTAAGAAATTGGTTTGTTTTTATTGTATTTTTTTAAACAATTAAATTTTTTTGAAGAACAGTAAGATATTTAATATGAAAAATTCCCAACTTGATAATGTGTTTTTCATAAACACATACTGCTAAAACGAAATACTGCAGAAATTTTTTTTTTTTGACAAAGTTATTAAAATTTGGATTTTCTACATTTTGCAGTTATAAACAACAGCACAACTTATTGTCATGCGTTATCTACTTTGCAGTTTTCCTACTAAGTTAAAAATGTTTATGAACGAATTTCATTTGCAACATTTTGTTTATAAACAAAATACTTGTCAATATAGGAAATATTGCAAATATTATGCTTGTTTATGAAAACCATACTGTGTTTTTATAAACATTGATTGTAAATTAACAAATTCTAGCACACTGCCACCAAAAGAATTATGTTTGCATTATTTTCGTCAAATCACCACAATATGATGTAATAATTCAGTGGAACCAATTTCTATTAAATACTTTTTCTAACTTTGCTTTGAATTACCTTCATTAAAAAATTTGTTTAAACTTGGTAGAAATCTTAAAGCCGTATATACCGGGTGGTCCAGAGCATGCGTATCAGCTTTTTAAAAGAAGAAGGGGCTGTCATTTTAAAATATATACAAATTTTATTGCCTAAATCGAGGGTGCTCTAGTGATTGGTGATATTTTCAACTTCCGAAATGAGCCGGAAAAGGGTATTTTAAGACCAAAAATCGCCAAAATTGGCCGAAATCGAGATTTTCAAATGGAAAGAGGTACTTTTTGATGTAAACTCGGATTCTACGTCAAAAAATAAGAAACTTTTGTGAAGTAAAAAAAAATTTTTTTGTATTTTTAATTAGGCTTTTTTTTGTTTTTTTAATTTAAGCTTTGTAGGTACCCAAAACTAAGAGAAAATATATGCTAATATGAAAAACAAATTTATTTATAAAAATGATCATTATTATGGTTTACTAAAGGAAAATATGGTGGATTGTTGTTTTAAAAGCATCCAAAAGAATCCAAATTTGCAAAAAAAAAAGTACCTCTTCCCATTTAAAAATCTCGATTTCGGCTCATTTCGGCAAATTTTGGTCTTAAAAAAGCCTTTTTTGGTCCTTCCTAGAAGCTTAAAGCCAATTCTATATCTTCACTAAACGCATTTTACCCATTCTGGACACATAGTTCTTTAAGCTTATTGGCTTAGTATAAATTAAGCCAAAAATATTCTATTAATGTCACACATGCTATGAATGTCGCTGTTACGGCTTTTGTCTCTGAACGTGTAACCCCAAATTCGTCTCTGAGTTTGCATCTGAATTTGCTCATCATATTTAATTATAGAGAAATTATTTCGTTTAAAATATATTCATATATAGTTTTACCAACAAACAATTTTAAGACATCCACCATATTTTTCTATAAAATTCCTGGGGGAAGTAGAATCTTATATCATAGTTCCACTGAGTTTTCTAATTTTTTTTTATTTTTATAATATTACTTTACATACAAATAAACTAGAAAACTAGATTTAATCAGTTGTTTGATTAGTTGAATAGAAATGTCAAAATATAGAAAAATAATAGGATAATAATATTAGGATTATAATTAGCATGTCGAGTACCACGCTCACCACTGAACATAAAACAAAAACTTACGTTAAGTCCCAATGTATCACCAGTGAACATCACTCAACTGTACTCAAAATCCCATGTTCACCGGTGAACATAAAACGAAATTTACGTTAAGTCCTAATGTATCACCAATGTAAGATTTTAAGTACTATTGAGTGATGTTCACCGGTGATACACTGGGACTCAACTTGTTAATAAAGGTATACATATTAGCATATTAATTTGAAATATAGAAACTAATTCAACGTTTTTTTTGGGTTAAAATACAACCAGCGAAGTATAAAACAAAAATATAGTTCCACTTTAACGGAACTATTGAATATTGAAAGAAAAATAACTCACATTGCCATAATGGCATTGAATTGTAAATTTGGTTGAAAAGACATAATATTGAAAATTATTCTATCTTCCCATCTAATTAACACCACAATCAATTTTTGTTATTATGATTTTATATAATAAATCTATTTATAGGTCCTTCATTTAAATTTCACCCTCACAAATTACAGTTTAGTTAATAGTACTGCAGTTGATTGCACCTATACTTATCAAATCTAATTGCTTTAGATAATAATTCACTTATAGATTCCGAATCAGCCATTGAAATTAAAGTATTGATATGTCAGTAATGATCGAAATGAAATCATTTTTTTTTTTATTAAGGGAAGAAATTTACTAAAAGGTAAAACTTAGGTTTAAGTGCAGAAAATAAATGCTTTTTTTCTATTCTAAAAATTCAACAAAATGCTGTATGACTCTGTAATTAATCATTTTCTGAAAAATAAAATTTTCAATTCTAAAATATTCCACCAATTACCAACATAAGTAATTATTAAGGATAATTAAACTTTAGTTACTATACCCTCAGGTTGGAATCATCTATATACAGAGGTAACTAAAAATAGAGTATTCATTTTCTTTTTTTTTGTGTTTTTTTTTTTTTTTTTGAGTATGTATTCTAAACACGTATTTCATTGCATGTTAAGTTGCTGCAGTTTAAAATATTTTCATCAGGATAATTTTCAGGAAAATTAAAAGTTAATTAAAATAAAAGTTTCATTTACAAGTTGTTAACGATCTATTTTGATGTAACTTTAAACACTTGAAGGTTGGGTTGATTATACTTTGAAGGTTTTTGAGTTGTACATTAATGAGCATGATATGATGAAAAATAGTGTATTTGAAATTTTTGATATATAAAATAATATGAGCATTTTGTGAAGTAATGTAACCCCGAATAAATCGGAACAAAAAAATATTAAAATTATGAAGAATATGAAATCATATAAAATAGCTTTTACATCTTTAATCTGTATATGATTTCATATATGTATATCTTTATCCAAAATGCATAACATCTTAAGTCGATTTAACTTAAAATATATGAAAAAGTATATTGCTACTTGGTCCACCATATCTCTTTTGTAACGAATTTTGTAAAGGGTTATGTTTCAAATGCAAAAGTCTATTTTAATTGAGAAAAATACATTCCAACCATTTATTAAGAAAAAAAATGTAAGAATGTAAAGAGGTTTAATAATAAAAAAATCAACAACACATCAGATATATTAACCGTGAAATAAATTGTTCACAAAATGTTCGAATTCAGGAAACTGATATTAATCTAATGTAAATCATGTATTTGTAAACTTTCAAAAAATTAAATGACAATTATTAGTCGTTATTCGCTGGGTGGCGCAATAGGTAGATCGTCTATCTTTCAACCGTAAGGTCCCAAGTTCAATTCCCGATGAAGCAAAAAAAAATACTTCATGGGTTTTTCAACCATAGTCCAGCACCATTTGTCATTGGGATAAAATCTGGTAACAACCTAAATAAAAAATATAGCTATTTTATTTAAAAAGGCTTAATTTCTGACAATGGCAGTCATTTTTTTAGTTTATGATAATCCAATAATTTGATAAATAAATAAAAATCATTGTAGTAAAATATTGTAAAATAAACTTGCAGTACCGTACTTAATTAAGCTAAACACGAAAAAGCAGTTCTACCTAACTTACTGTCAAAATGATAAAGAAAATACAACAAAGTATTCTTATAAAATTTGTTCGACAATGTGTCTTAGTCAGCAAGCGTTTAACGGCATAACAAAACGAAACTGCTTACCGACTTATTTATTGTACCTTCACATCATAAATGTCTCAAGATAAAGTTGAATACAACTTCTGCATAATCTAAAATTTCAACAAAAGCTCATAAAAGCTTCTCACATAACATTTTATTGTTATAAAAACAAAATTAGTGCTATAATACTCCTATATGACTCCCGATAAGCACTAAAGGTGTTATAATGATGTTTTCATGGGAATAATGTGATATCCATATTGCTATAAAAATGTTCTTACAGCAATTGTGGGGCTTGATATAATGAGATTTTCAGTAAGTGCTACAACAATGTTGTTATAAGTCTAAAAGTGCGTAATCCTATATCACGATGATATTGATATAAGAAAAAAATTGTTGGAATAGCTGTAGTAGAGATATAATTTTACAGTATTATTTACTATAATGTTACTCATGGACTTAATGCAGCACTATAATAACTATAAGAATAAATATTTTGAATGAATATTTTGCGACGGTCATTATTTTCTACAAACATGGTAAGAAAAAAAAATATTTTTTTAAATAAATAAAAACTGAAAAGCTGCATTTTGAATTTTTTTTCGCAAAAGTACATTAATAAAGATGCAATTTAAAAATATACGTCTTTTATTTATTTAAAAATTGGTTATTTTTGAATGCCAATGTATTTTTCAAAGTATTATTATAATAAGTGTCAATTAAACTTTTTTCCCAGCCAAAAATTTTGGATTTAATTCACACTAATCACAATAATTATAAATATAAATACAATTATTCTGAACCGCAAAATATTATTTATTAATAAGTCAATTTTTATGTTATAAATCATTTTCACACAAATATAATAATATATAATGAATATCTATCTCCCTTTCTCATAAAATAATAATATAAATTCCATAAAATTATTATTTTAGAATAAAAAATAATACCCATCTCACTCCCGCATAACATAAAATATTTCAAACAGATTTCATTTCGAAATCAAAACATATATGTACACTAATACATAATATGTGTACAATTCCTATAACAATATTACAGAAATTGTTCCGATACCTTATAGGATTCTCCATTTTAGTGGTATAACGTATTTATAACGTTTCGTAACACTCAAATTATACTGCTATAAGAGTAAAACTGCTATAAGAGTGTTTACAATAGTGTTATAAGTGTACGCAAGAGCTTTATAGCAATAAAATTGTTACGTGAATTGAGACATTGCTTCATGATCCAAATTGTTGTTGATGATGTCATCGCGACTGGTTTGACAAGTATATTTGGGTATCTAAAAAATTATGAAAAATGCTGAGTTTTCTTTGAAGTTTTTATCTCTTTAAGGAAAAAAGGAATGAGCTGCGTTGTAATTACAACCAAATTAAAACAAACATAATAAATTTGTTAGAGGTTGGATAATACACCATATTCACTGTCAATTCTAATTATTACGTAAAGTAATACAAGTCCCACATGATTATATATTTACCAAGTGTAATATTTTGAAGGTCTATATGCGGTATAAAATTCTAAATTTATTATTTAAAGAAGACCAAAACCTTGTTCTATATGTCCAACACTTTAAATATAATAAGTATATGTATAAAATATTTCACGAAATATTTTTTGTGTTAAATATTCACCTTGAATGTTTTTCAAGACATGCTAAAATGGCTGAAAAGGGTATTCTCAGGATAATTTTTTTTACTATTGTAATACTTTTTGTAATTTTCTTCGTTTTTTACTTTCCTTCATTTTAATTTTGGTAATTTGTATATAACTATAACATACCGCCTTTTTTCTATTTTTTAATAATTTAACTAATTTAATTAAATTTAAATCTTCAACACATCTACAATCATCAATCACTTATGGTTTTAACATTATATTAAATAAAATCTTTTTATTAATTTTCTTGATCATAAACAAAATTGTGAACATTACCAAAAGCAAGCGAGTATGCACTTGTACAGTACACAACATGTCTCACAAAGTATTAATTATACAATGTTGCAAACTTATTTGTACGCATTATAATGTTGTACACAACATGTCTCACAAAGTATTAATTATACAATGTTGCCAACTTATTTTAACGCATTATATAGTGTTGAAAACTTAGTTTTTCGACATTGTATCAGGTTTAAATATTTTGTTAAGACATTTACGATATCCAAGGCACAATTATACCCCAAAATACCAAGGCACAATTATATAAAACTCTCATCCTTCCGGTGCTGCTATATGGTTCTGAATCGTGGACATTACCAAAAGCAAGCGAGTATGCACTTGATATCTTTGAGAGAAAAATTCTTCGTCGCATTTATGGTCTTGCGTCTGACGAAGGGGTTTGGAGAAGAAGATACAATGCCGAACTATACCAGTGAACCAGTGAACTATACTGTTCAACGACATGGACCTAGCTAAAAAAAGTCAGAATAAGACGGCTTCATTGGCTAGGCCATGTAGAGCGTATGAATGAAAATGTTCCGGCTAGGAAACTCTTCGAATCCAAGCCCCAGGGAACGCGTCGTCGACAAACCCACACCTTAGTTGGAGAGATGAAGTATCGGCAGATATGAAAACACTTTAAATCACCAACTGGAGAGATTCCGATCGTGACCGAAATCAGGCCCAGGACCTTCAAGGTCTGTAGCGTCCAGCAAGTAAGTAAGTTATTTACGATATCATCGGTACTTTTGATCTAACATTATTATTTATAATTTAAATTTTCTTTATTAATTTATTAATTTTGTTTTGTTGTTGCAAATTTTTTTGACCCACCGATGAGGTGTCAGTCAAAGGTGTAATCCTTAATTGAATTATACAATTTGCAATGTAGTCAATCTGAATAATTAATTTTGAAAAACCATTAAAAAAAAATCGGCATTTTATTTTTTGTAGATTTTGAATTTGGAAATACGTTGTGTAGGAATGACGAAATGTTTTCGGGAAATCATTGGTAAACTTCAATGAACTTGAGCTTCATAAAACTTCAAGCGAATAATTAGGTACATCTTATATTTTTTTCTTTATATAAATTTAATCGATCATTGCTACTCATTATAAATTCGCCATTACCTTAAAGTAGCTACCTAAAAATTTTTGAAAATTTTTTTTGTAAAATTTGTTTTTACTGTGTCGGGACAAAATTACATAGAGACAAAATTTCATATGAACAATATTTTATATGGACAAAATTTCATTTAAAAAAAATGTTTATTTTATATTTTTCCTCAGTTGCTGTCAAGAGTCAAGCTGAATGATCTTAAATTCTACCGACACCTAAGAATGCTTTCCTAAGTTGTATATTATTTTTTTTTTTACAGAATATCTACTTCTTTTTTATTATAGACATCATAAAATAAAAAAATTAATTTTAGATTTTACTTTACAACTCTCATAACATTAATGAGAGAAATTACTGTTTTTTGAAAATTTTAAGAGAAATTTTTATGTTATAAAATTTAATTTCTCTTAAATAATAATTTTTTTTATATTTTAAGCTTGATTAACATATACATACAGACTTTAATGTAAAACTCTGTGCATAAATAATAAACATCAACATTGTCCTTTAACACCTTTTGTGTAGTTAGGAGTTCTATTTATTTAAAAAAATTGTTTTTTTTTTTCAATTTTATTGAAATTAAACAAAAAACTCGTCTAATAGCGATTGAAAATAATCCCATCTTATAAGCAAATTTCTGTTATGTTAAATGTAAAACATTTTATTTATTCCTTTTATTCTTACAATTTAATTTTCTCATACTGTTTTCTTTTTTAGAATTCCATTTCGTTTCATTTTATAAAAATTTCATACTCATTTATTTTCGGTTTTTCTTTATCCTGTTCCTGTATTCCTGTGTTCCGGTGTAGTTATCAGTTTTTTTTTTTTTTTTTTACATTTTATTATGCTAATTGTTTCTGTTTTTCATTGAATTTGATTATTTTATTTTTTCAAATAAAATTCAACATTTTTATTATCTCAGTTGAATGTCAACCGTGGCAACAATAAATATAAGAAAATGTATGACGGATAAATTGATAATTTTCAAATAACACGTGAATATTACGTACATACACACAGTGGATTAGTGTTGATAAAAATTAAGATATTTAGTTTAGCATAACTTTAAAATAAAAAGTTAACTAAAATGTAACCAAAATCAATTTCGAAATAGGCTGCAGGAATTTAACCTATAAAAAAATCATCAATAATTAATAAGATTGTGAGTAAAGATTTTTTATTTAAATTTCAGCTCAAATTTAATTATTTCTTATTTACTGATAATAATTATATTTAAGCTATTATTTATTTCAATTATTCTGTAATAAGCAATTTTAAATTTTTGATAATAAATTTTGGAATTATAAAGCAACATTTTAGCGGGCTACCATTGTAAAAAGGAAAAGGGAAAAATTATGTTCAAAGTCGATATTGAAGTAGTACATCTACTATAAGAATGAATTTTTTGAAACTGATTACAAATTAATTGGATATTAAATGTATAGAACTAGTGCTGTTCTATATAATCCACTTCCAAACTTTACTTTTATATATTCTACGATCTACACAATAAAAATAATTTAAATCTACGAATACATTACAATTATTTAGTATACTATTGTACATATATGTTTGATTTATATGCAAAAAGCATTTTCAAGATTTTAATAATATAGAAATTACTTGTGAAAGCCGAAATGTTCTGCTTCCAGCTCATTATATTAAAAATGATTAATACTTTTATAATATAAAATATTTGTAACACCATAACTATTTAAGTTATTTTGCAAAAAAATACAGTAATTATTGAGTTTGAGAATTAATTTTTTGAAATAGTTTTGTTTTAATGAAAATGCAGTTAATTTTAATGAACCTGAAGTAGATACCAGTTAGTTTGGTTGAAGCTCTAGCGTTTATATAATTATATTTTTTATTATGGGTTGTCAATATTTGCCTAACTAAGACTATGTTTAAGTAATTCTTATAGAATAGTTGATAAAATACCAATCAATAGTTGACAAATTGCTCAAATTGTGGTAAAATAAATGGACATATATCTGTTTTTAATCAATCTGTTTTAAATCAATGGATTTAATCTGTTTTTATCTGTTGATTTGTTTTTTTTTGCTATATTTTTTTTTTTAATTTAATTTTAAAGAACCTGAAGTAGGTACCAGCTAGTTTGGTTGAAGCTCTCGCATTTATATAATTATATTTTTCCTCACTAAGACTATGTTTAAATAATTCTTATAGACTGATTGATAAAATACCAGTCAATAGTTGACAAATTGCTCAAATTGTGGTAAAATAAATGACCATTTATATCTGTTTTTAATCAATCTGTTTTAAATCAGTGGATTTAATCTGTTTTTATCTGTTGATTTGTTTTTTTTTGCTATATTTTTTTTTTTAATTTAATTTTAAAGAACCTGAAGTAGGTACCAGCTAGTTTGGTTGAAGCTCTCGCATTTATATAATTATATTTTTCCTCACTAAGACTATGTTTAAATAATTCTTATAGACTGATTGATAAAATACCAGTCAATAATTGACATTGGTCAAATTGTAGTAAAATAAATGGACTTATATCTGTTTTTAATCAAAGGCATTGTTTATTTGTTTTTTTAAATCCAATTTTAACTTTTTGCTCAAATATAATAATATTATAGTTTTATTTATTTAAGAGATGCTACACTCGTTGATAAAAATATATACGTAATAGTAGCAGGAATTGATATTTCAATAGCTTCTCTTAGCAAAGAAACAATAATATATTCCAAAGATTTTTGATTGAAATGCAACGAACAGCTACGTGCAAATTCGATGTGTTTCTATAATCCTGTAAACTTCAGTCACAAATTATCTTTGATATTTAGTGCTATTAGAGTGATTGTTTGCGCTTTCATAGTATGTTTTCATATCCGTAATCATCTTTACTGTATAATTATGGTTTTTTCATGAATCTTAAGATATTTAGAAAACAAATTATTATTTATACCGTTATTATTCATACACAATATCATTAGAAAGACCAAATAACTTATAGTAAAAGGGACGAATTTTGTAGCCCATGATATTTAAACTTGATGTTTCCATGTCGTTTGCATTATATTTTTTTTCGTACCCATTGATTTATGTAGACTTAAATTAATTGCATAAGAATTTTATGGGTATTATGTTTATAGCTTTCTAAAATTAAATCGTATATGTTTGTTTTTTTTAAATTAATTATTTACGTACATTTAAGTATATGTGTTTTGACAAATATTAAAATCTAAAATAGATATTATGTTTTTTTATGTTGCTATATATATAATACAATAATATATAAAAAAAAATAGTTAATAACATATTTTTTTATTTGTTTTTTTTTTTATTTTTTTTTTTTTATTAATTTTCATTCAGATTTGTACTTTTAATATTTTTCTTATAATTTACCAAGTTACCACTTAACTTATGAATTGTTTATCTTTACTAACTATTTATTTTTGGTAAAATTTTACTAAAACCCAAATTAATTCTCACAAAAAAAATTTTATAAACTAAAATAAAACTTAACTTATCCTATCCTAAACTTAAGACTACTTTATATAGTTAAACTATCTTAATCTATTTAATAGAGCTTCTTCCAACCAGCAGTAATCAATTTTATATCTTTTGTCTCTATCCGAGATCAATTTATCAAATTTTAATTGTTCCTGAATTAAATTTCAAGAATCAAAATCGATAATTTTACATGTAAGCCCGTCTATTATAATATTGGGACATAGTTTTGGTTTTGTATGTAACCATTCTTATCTAGATAAATAAAGGACTCTGGGGACACAAAACTTTTTCTGTTGGCTAATTTTTATGTATTCATCATTATGATAATATACATGTGATATTAAGCCATTTGCTGTATTTCTCATTGATCTATCGAAATGCTAATGAGTCAGACTTTTATTTTGATAATTTATATATATGTAAATTTGGTGGAATAATATTTTTTAAAGTCTGACTGCGGTATTCTATTTTTCCCCAGACTAACTCTAATGTATTCCCTTCCATTTTCGTATTTTTTTTTCATATTACTAGCACTTATATTATACCAAATGGGTGCTCCATATGCCAGTACTGGCCTTATAAGTGTTTGATAGGCTATCAATTTTATTCTGGCCTGAATTGTTTTATTGTAAAACAACCCTTTCGCTGCCATTAGAGCTTTGATGCTTTTCGAAATTGCGTTATCAACTTGATTAGTGAAATTGAACATATATTGCTATCAAAATATTACTAGGGCGTGTTCAATCAAATACTAAAATAATTTATTTCTATATAATAATGTATTATTAAAGTGTATAGTATTACATAAATTATATAAGCGCCTATAAATATGCAATAATAAACGATATTATTGTTATATTGATAATTTGTATTGTTTATTGTAATAATAGAGCGCTAAACACTCCATAAAACAGTTTAATATCACATAATATATTTTACCACAATGAGGATTACATAAACAAAAACAATGCTCTCGGGATTTATTGCACCCGAGAATTTCATATTCCTTGATCAAAATGGTTATATTCAAGACCAAAATCATGTCCCTATACTATATCACTATAGTAGACTAGAGTCTACATGACTAGAGTTTATTACAATCCAGGCCACATAAATGGAGATAACATAAAATACAACATGTCTATACCAGATGGAGACAAAAAAAATCAAAGAGAATATTGGTGGTTAGAAAACACATTCAAACAGAATTAGGTACTAAATACTATTAGGTTTAACAATTATGTTAAGCAAAATTAAGTAAGATTAATAATTAGGCTAAGTGAGGTTAGCTTAGTCTAGGGATTAATATTTAAAAAAAAATTTAATATTGATTTTTAAGCCTTACTTTTACAATACGTATAAGAATAATCATGTTAACATACAGTAATAATTACAAACGAACCAAAATAAATAGTACGAAAATAAAATTACCATAAAAATTTAAAATAAGTTTAAATGTTAATAGCAATTAGTTATATTAAAGCCATTTTTCTTAAAGTCTTTCTAGGCTAAAATAGTTTTGAGTTTATTTCAAAGACAAATAATAAAAGTTTAAATTTAAAAACAAAAAAATTTATTGTAATAATGAATAATATCATTATCGCCATATGTCGGACGATAGGAGAAACAAGCAAATAAATTAAAAGATTATAGAATACAAAGATTCCACTATCGTTCCTAAACAATGTTGGTTGGTAAAAGTAAAAGCCAAGTTGTTTAGGGATGGAAGACCAGCGCAATAAATGCGATATCCGAAGGAAAATATATCTACTTTTCATAACTAACATAGTCATTATCAAGTATTGTAGTAAGTAAGTCCTTATGGAAAAAATCATAAAATTCAAATTAACAAAATATAAAATAAATTTAAATGGTGTAAAATTAATTTTTATTTAAAGAAGAACTTAGTTTATATAAAAAAATTTAAAATAATAATAAATATAAAATTAAAAAATAATATAAATTTTTTATATATAATATATAATAATTATATACCATTTAATAAAGCATCTAAAACAAAATACTAAAATATTTTCTTTCTCTATAATATCTTACAATAAATGAGAACGATAATATATTTCAAATTTATTGGAATTAATAGTTATATAAAGTTTAACAAAATTTATCTGCGACTTATAAATTTGTATTCAAAATTACCGTAAGATACAAGATTCTTATACGGAATATACTTAAATAGAAAATTTGCATACATAACAGTAAATAACAGTTAAATAGAAAAATTGCATACATAATATACAGTGAAACTTGTCTAAATTGACCTCCAACGGTTCGAAAATTTGTTACCAACATTTACATTTAAACCAACCTGGCATGAAACTTTAAAAAAAAATTTTTTTTTATAAATGGAAACAAAAGGCAATTAAATTAATAACTATTTATTATATTATGTAGTATGTATGTATGTTCATACTTTATTAATTCAAAATTGGTTTTCTAAGGATTAAAATTTTTTAAACTTCAAAAATTCATTGAAGTAAAAATAACATTGAATTCAATCTTCAAAAAAAGATTCTAAAGGATGTTGTTTGAAATTTTTTTTTCCTAAATGTTGTTCTATTTTGTTCTTTATATTAAGACTATCGTCACTTAATTCTGACTGCTGCTCAGAAACATACAAAATAACTTTATTCAAATTGTCCATAGTATCACTTCCCATTTGCTGTTATAGACTCAATATTGCTTGATTCGACGATATATTCACCATCTCCAGATTCATTTTCTATATTCAAGATTTTATCAAGCAATGTTATCAACCCATATTGTAATGGTGGCCAACTTCATCGTTTTCCCTGTACTTCGATTCTTGGATACCAAATTATTTCAAAAATAACTTATGAAATTATGTTAAAGTTTTCTAATAGTAAAGCGTATATACATTTTGATTAATCATTTTTTTTTTTTAAACCAAAGCATTACAAAGTACATTTTACGATAAATGCATAATTAATTTAGATAATAACGTTATCTATTTGATAACACCATCATTGTTTATAATAAAAAAAAATAAATAGGATTTTTTCAGCCTATATAATTCACCCCATTTCCATGACAAAAGAACAATTTTAAAATATTGAGACGCATAATTACCTAATTATTAAATTAGCCTTGAATTGAAAAATTTTGCAAATACCATTAACCCACTTTACTAATTAATATTTTACAAATTTACTATTTTTTATTGAAATACAAATAAAATAATAACCAAAACAAATAAATATTGGTATATTATTGAATTAATGTACTATTGCAACTTATGTAGGTATAGTGTGAATGAAATTCAGGATAATTAAAAACAAATTAACATTAAAAATCTATAATTTTATTTATTTATTTATTTTTTTTTTTTTGTTTGTGCATAATCAATCAATTAAAGTAAAATTTTTGGAAAAGAGAGTAAAATAGTTTTCAAGGATTGTAAGCTAAAAATATTTTATAATTTACGAGTATAGTTATTTTATTTTAATTATGATTAATTAATAAGTAACATCCAATACCTACCTCTACCTACCTGTATTTGTACATCAAAAGTTAAAAAAAAAAAAAATATTCAAAAATAAATAGATTTAAAATAATTGAACGAAATTTAATGTTTTTAAATATAAATTTATAAATTTGTTTTCTAAAATTTACATAACGGAATGTGTAACATATTTTAAATTACATGTTATTTAAAAATAAATAAAAAATATTTTGTATGAAAACATTAATTATTTAAAAATTGGAAAGAACAAATCCATTCACTAAAAATACATCTAAAAATAAAAACCATTAGGGTCCAAAATATGATATTTAAAATTTTTATAATATCGATTAATAATAATGGTGGTCTATTTATATTTGTACTAGTCCAATCGGGCATTATAGCTATTCTTCTAAGCTTTTCATCAGAAAATATTCTGAATGTTCTCCTGTTTACAAGATTCAAAAGTTAAAAAATATGTAGTGGATGTAATAATCATCAAAATCAGGGGATGTGTGGCATGTATGGTTAAATGATATATTGTGAGATTGTATTAGGATGCTTATATTTTATGCCTAATCGAAGTAAGATCCTTTAGACTCAATATCAGTTTGAACTTTAAGTCTAATGTAATTAAGTAAAATAATACCCAGCCTATTAGAAACATACCGTTTTTTCTTACAAACAGTCACAACAGTGACAATATTACATTTAGTACTTACATAAGTACTTAGAAGTATTTAGATAGTATAGGATAAGATACGAATAAATGTATTAAATAAATTAGTAAAAAGTCGAAAAACAAAGTAATTAATATTAAAAATACCGAACAAGGCTATCAAACTTGTTAAAATTTTAAAAAAATAATAGTTTTCTTATTCTTCGATTTGGGAATTAAACAATAATAACAAACTTACAATTCTTTATAACAATTTTAAACAAAATATAAGCTTTTAATGTTGAACTGTATAGAAATATACAATTAAACTACCGCATAATGAAAAACTAAATAACCGGAAAAAAACTTAAATTTCCAAATTCACTTTTTTTCATCTCTAGTTCAAGTTAAAATTAAATTTCTACTTACCTATTCAATTTATCCATAAAATACTAAAAATTCAAATATTTTATGAAAAAGGATTGTAAAAAACACAAAACTTGACTTTAAAAACTTATATTCAAAATAACAAAAAAAAAAAAAAAAAAGAAAAAAACTTTTTAGAAAATGTGACCAAAATAATGGAAAAAAATTTTTCTTTAAAATACTTTGAAAAACCGATTAATATTAAAATATTTATTTATTCTCTGATACACAATAAAAGCCTTTACCACCACCAGTACCAAACACCAACATTCAAGTCAGTAAAAAGAAACAAAAACAAAAATATTTTCGTCCTTTTTTCAAAATTTTTCCAAAGAAAAAAACAAAAATTAAATTCTTTCAAATTTTTTCCAGATCATAATATTTAGAACACAACCAGAACAAAATAAGAAGAATAGACCTAACCGAAAAATTTTCTTTGCATACCTTAGTATAACTAAAATTAAAAAAAAAATAAAAAAAAAAATTGCCTCCCAGCAATAAAATTAAAAATATTTTCAATCTATTAAGAAAATAAAATTTAAAAAAAAAAATAAAAAATAAATAAAACGGAAGCAATAAAACAATAAAAATGTCCTTGCCCTAATATTAATTTATTTGTATACAGATCATAAGTCCATGTAAAATTTAGATAAAAGTCAAGCGAAACTAAAAATTTTAATTGATCTGAAATACTTTAGGATTTCTTCTATTATACAAACATTACAACTTCTACACTTATTTTACTAAAAAATTGTATTTTTTTCTTTAAATAGAGATTCACAGCAATAATTTTATACCTTAATTACTTTCTTTCACTTTATTTCTGATCTGCGACTAAAAATAACAACTACACAATCAAAATGAAATAATATTAATAAATTTATTCAAAATATTCCTACTGATCATTTTATAGACAATTTGCTTACCTAATCCTCCACTATTCCAAAACGTTCATTCATGTATAAAGCTATCTTCGAATTAGGCTCGATTAAACTTAAGAATACTCAAAATTGCAATTTTAGAATATTTAGTTTAGTTTTTTTATTATTGTACATTTTATCGAATTACCTACTGAATTATTTTAAACACAACACATTGAATTACTAAACTAGGTTTATGAGCTATTAAATATATATACTATTACTAAACTAGGTTTATAAGCTCTTTGAATAAAAATAAAATAAATAAAATTTAATTTAACACAATTATTATTACCAAACAAAAATAAAGAAATCAATAAGATTTTGTTTGATGCTTATTACTCACAGATGGGTTTGAAACAAGTCAATATAAGTTCTTGACGAATTATAGAAGCAATCAGAATTAAAAAAAAGCGTGTATATGATATGAAAGTATACTAACACTACACTTTCAGCAATGTTCGAAGAAGTAAACACTCTTTTAATAATAACTAAAATTATTATAATTAAATTATCTGATAATTAAGGATCTAGGAATGACGATTAAGGCTATTATTATAATTAAGAATCTAAAATACAAACATTTGTATTGGGTAATTGGGCAGACATCTACACTTTCGACGTATAACAAGACTTTGATCTACAATCAGATATTAAAGCCAGTCTGGGCTTACGGTATTCAAATATAAACAACTACATATTCAAAATATCCAAACGTTCCAAAACAAGGTATTGCTAAATATTGCTAATACCCCATGGTTTGTTGGCAATGCTGATATTCATAGAGATCAAAATAATAATATTATCAACTCTTTAATGCACAAATTAAATCAAAATCAATCCCAGAGATATTATAGAAATTCGGGCAAAAATTATTGAAAACTATTAAATTTAAACCATTTTCGGTGATAGTCCAGACAATATCGAAAAATCGAAAAGAAGCTATTAATCTAGACTTTGTATATGTATTTCACATTTCTTTATCTTGGAATCAAAAATGACCGTAATACATTTCACTACAAAAGCTATTCTGTATATATAATAAAAATATGTTATATCACCATACATAGGTAGGTAGGTAATAGTGGTCTTCCAGTTGCTTCTGAAAAACCCATTAGCAGTGAATTATGCCTTTTTGACACCACGACTCGTGTGACTTATTTATTGTTAATGGTTGTTGTAGGGAATCATTCTCTCATTTTTTCTGTCCGATGCAACTTAGTACTAGAGCCCATCCTGTGGTATTGAGATGGTTGATCAGATCTCTAATTTTTGCTTTCCGCGATAATATCTATATTGTTGGGGAAAGCCTCGCCTAAAGTCCAGAGTCTGACTCTACTTAATGCTTGGCAGCTGTAAAGGAACTATTCAAGAATTTTTGAATTTTTGCCTCATTTTAATTTTTGTAGCCGTGACTATGGGGCTTTAAGGGAATATCTAGCTGGAAATACCACCATATACACTTTCTTTAAATATTTTGAATGTATATTTTAAATTTTTGCAATGATTAGACTTCACTCAAGTGTCATTTCAATTGTGACTTGCATATTGGATTCAAAACATTTAAATAAAATTAGTAGAAAAATTCTATATTAAAAAAATTAACATTTTGTATGGAAAATTAATACAGAATATTCAAATGATCGTGTTTTTACTCGGATCGCGGAATTGCTCTACAATATCTAGATGTAGTTTGTCACATATAAATTAGTTCAAAAAAAAATAAAATAAAAATTGTACATAAATATATTATCTTGTCTATAAATTCAAAACTATGTATCGGATGAGCCTTCTAATTGCTTTACTAAATTACATTACAATCTTAAATAACACTTGAATTTTCTAGTAAATTGAAAACGTTATGGTTTTTACGACAATTTTCAATTCGCTAGAACATTCAAATTGAATGTTTAATTATTCATTTAGTCAGTTTATTTTCAAATCAATTATTTCACATGACTAGAACGTGAGCTGTATCAATAATGAGGTATGTAAAATCTGCGAATAAGAAAAATTATTCTTAATAACAAGAATAGTTTTATTAAAAATATTACAATTGTCAAATTGAAACCACCTAACAAATGCATATCTAGCTAGATATACTTGCATTTTTGAATATTTCTACTAAATTAAAATTATTTTAGATTCGAACAAGTAAATAAAAAAAAAAAAAATGGTAGATCACTGCTGTTAATATAACAACAAGCCTAAATTAAGCAAAATAATAATGTTGTTGCAGAACAACTGTACGATTCTGTTGTATTCAACAACATAACATTTTCCATATTAACATACATGATATTTCAATTTAACAATCAGGAATTTTATTTTATTCCCTATGAGACAGGATAAAAATGTAATTCTAGAATAAGTAATTTGTTGGAGCCACGTTTTTTGGAATAATAAAAAAAAATAGGTTTGAATAAAAATTAAGATTAATTGAATAAAAAGAAATTGTAGCTCATCCAATCCATTTACTTAAACAAGCCATAAAATGTTTAAACAAGTCAGAAAATTATTTATGTTACACACAAAATTATTCTCATATTAAAAATTTAAGAAAAAATCGGCTGGGTTGGGAAGAAGACTTCAATATAATTTTTAATAACTACCCTTTTAATTTATTGAATCTTTTGAACAATAAAATTAGTTAATCCTTTGACTAGCTACAAGCCACCAAAATTGTAAATGTAAAAAAAACACATATTATGTAAAACAATTTATTATTAATTTCTATATTTCAACTCAAAAATGATAACTTTATTACTCACGTAACAATTTTATGGCTATAAGACTCTTGCGCATTCTTATAACACTAATATAAATACTCTAATAGAATTATTATTAGTGTTTATTTGAGTGTTCCGCAATTGTTGCGGTTATAAATACGTTATAGCACTAAAATGGATAATCCTATAAGACAGTAAGGGAATAATTGCTGTAATATTATTGTAATAGGGCTAGTATACATATGTGTCAGTGTATATGTTTTTATTTTGAAATGAAATTCATTTATAATAATATTTATGTTATGCGAGAGTGAGATGGTATTATTTTAAAATAATAATTTTATAGAGTTTATATTTATTTCATGAGAAAGGGAGATATATATTATTCCCATTACATCATATTATTCCCATAAAAACATCATTATAACGCCTTCAGTGCTTATTCGGAGTCATATAGGAGTCTTATATCACTTATTTTGTTTTTATAAGAATAAAATGGTATGTGGGTAGACCTCAAATTGCAATTTTTAAGTATCAATTATGAATAACTTTTAGTATTATTATGATTATTGTTATTATTATTATTATTATTATAATGATTATTATTATTCCTATTATTATTATTATTATTAGTATTATTATTATTATTATTATTATTATTATTATTATTATTACTATCATCTTATATATTAATACGCTTAAGCGTCTGTTAAACTTTTAACAAAGCTTTTACAACACAAAGCTTTTTTCAACTAGATTAGACAACTTTATTAGAACCAACTATTATGAATTACGGTAGTGTGCAAAATTTAATTTAAAGACATAAACCACAAAACAATAAAACCAAATAAAACCAAAAACAAATTAAAATTAACCTAAAAACAATTCACCTATTACGCAATAGCATTGATTATATCTGATTATATGAATTAATTTAAAAAAAAAACCAAGTAGCAAAGACAAAAACCGACTTATCAGAATATAATTATTATATCGATAAAATAGCTTTGTTAAAATATTACGATATTACGATATTACGGCAAAAACACTTACCGGTAAAAGAAATAGTAAGTTTAAAAAATATATTTTTTACCTCACCGATGTTCAGAAATTGCAATAATTGAAATTTATTTATTTTATTAACAAATAATTCAAAAGTATAAATTCAAATGCGCAGTAGCATTGAGTAAATATTATATTGTACATGGAGAATCATAAACCGAAAGTTACGATCTGCTAAGAACAAGAAAAACAAAATATGTTATCAAGTTCCAATTCAAATTTAGTGCACATCAAAACGGCAAATTTAGTACACATAAAAATTAAAAAAACTTTAAAAAGAAAAATCACAGATTACCCTTACCTATATCAGAGACCCAAGCGGGATAACAATATACAAATAAAAACTGAAAAATAAGAAAAAAAGCATAATTATTGGCTATACCCGTAACTATAATAGTCATAAGGCGTCAATAAAAACTAAACAATAAGAGGAAAAGCATAATTATTGGCTTTACCCCTAACTATAATAGTCATAAGGCGTCATATGATGTCATATGATACTACGTTAAATGACCTATATGATTCGATATGATTTAACAAAGCCATAACCAATCATAACCTTCACTATAATGGTGATATCTAATCATACCAAAACGGCAAAAATTTAAAAGAAGTGAAATAAAAATATAAATTCTATAAATAAATGATTTTGTTTTTTTATTTTGAGTTTTGAAAGAGTTAGGGCTATTATGATAATAAAAAAATAACACAAAAGACGTATCTATGGCTATGTGTTTATAATGTGGGTGTGGTTTTTTTTTTTAAATGCATTTAATTTCATATCTACACTGTCAGCGACATCTCTGTTCGCCACATTTTGTTCAAATGTACGTCTCTATTAATAGTATTTGTTAGGGAGCGTTTAGACATCAAATTTTGTTTCATGAAGGTTTTGTTTTACTTATTTTTATTACATTTGCAAATTTTATTGCAATTACATCAAATTTTATTTCAAAAGTTTTAATTACATATTTCAAAGATAAACAAATATAGTTGCAAAGTATACTATATTTCTTCATGCAAAATCCACTTTCTAAACTTGCAAAATACGAAGATACGAATATGCGTGACGAGTACTAATAATAAATACTTATAAACAAATATAAATATTCATTGTAATTTGAGAACATTTATAAAATATAAATATTTAAATAGTAAATCAATTATTCTAAGTATTTGTATTGATAAATAATAATATTATTTAATACACATTTTTTGTATTTTTTAATGTATACCTTTCAATATATTGGCATAACACAATTAGAAGTTTATAAATATCTTTCCTCGCAAAATTCACTTTTTCAACTTGCGAAATACAAAAATGCCTGTCGAGCATTGTTATTTAAAAAAAAAAAATAATGATATTCTATAACAAAGTCGGATGTCAAACTTTAATGAACATCATTTATACGTTATAAACAAAATTCAAAAACGTATAAACTCAGCCAAAAGTTTTCTTCAAAACTATTAGCGGTCAAAATTAATTTATAATAAATAAATAAATACCTAAATAAAAAATATAAAAAAATAGTTATAGATAGATCAAGCAATATTGTAAATTACTAGCTATTCCTAGCGTAACATTCGCCGGTCTAGCATTAGCATTATAAATGGAACAATTTATTTTATTTATTGATTTTCTTTATTTTCTTAAAAAAAATCAATGTTTTACAATTATAGTTTTAAGTTTTTCAATTTAACTTATTTATTATATAATAAAAAATTACGTAAAACATTGATTTTTTTTAAGAAAATAAAGAAAATAAATAAATAAAATAAATTGTTTCATTTAAAATGCTAATGCTAGACCGGCAAATGTTACGCCGGGAATAGCTAGTTATTATTATTATTATTATTTTAATTATCATTATTATTATCATTATTATTATTGAATTAACCATACTTTAAATTATGACCAATTATGACCAAACATTATACCTGCAGAGGCTTTCGGCTTTAAATAAATCTTATTTCATTCAACAGTTATAATATTTCAAATGGAAAATCAATTCCATAATATTATATAGTCTTTCCAAAAATGTTACTATATAAAAAGAATAATTCAACCAACCCATAATCTGAACAAAAACATCCATAAATATTTGTTTTACCTAATAGTCCTAACTACGATTACCATCTATTACTCTTTTCAACATAACAATACAACTATTTTTATATTTGCAATAAATACATACTAACACACACACACTTTTTTAAGGAATTCACTGATAAACCAGAAATCGACTTTGTTTTAATTTTTTCTTTTTTTTTTGTTTAAATTTATATAGCATTCTGCCGAAAATGTTGTGATAATCTAAAAAGTTTATTTTTATAAAAAAAAAAACAAAAAACTTTTCTCTTCACAATTATTTGCAACTCTATGTATACACATACACATTTATTGTCTTTAATTCTCCAAGAATAATACTATAACAAAAAATTGATTTCATTAACTTTATGTGGTAAATTAGCCGTAACAATTTTTGTAAATTTAACGACATAAAAAAAAAACAATAAGAAAAACAAGGGTAATTTAGTAAAACAACTACACAAGCTTAATATACATATACACATACAGATGTAGGTTGTAGTATACAAAAAAATTCCTTATTTCAAGAACAAAAAAAAATATTTCTTCTGTTCTACAGCCAATTTTCTTTAAAATAAATTTTTTAGGTAGTTAGAGTAACATTAAACCTGGAATAAAAAAAAAAAAAACAGAAAATAAAAACAAAAACCGGAAACACCTCCATTTAAGGACATTTTGATGTGCAATTTCAGATTATAGGTATATTATGTATAATATAATCCCTTTATAGTTATTATTTTTTGTTAGTCTAAGGAGACTTATAAGGATTATCCAAATATATATATATATTATATGTATATTTTCAACAAGGATATTACAAAATAACTACTATTATTTTTTGAAACTAAATAATCGTAAATACCTACCAATATATATATTTATATAAAATAATTATTTATATATATATACAAAATAAAGGTATTTAGGAATTGAAAAAGTTTTTTTTGTTACTCATTTTCGTCCTTATACAGTAAAACTTTATCCTTTACAAATTGTTATTGTTTTTTGTTTTATTTTTTTTTTTTTTTTGTAAATTTGTAAATTTCTTTTTTTAAGTTTTCATCGTTTATGGGATCATACTGTGATCTTTTGCACTTAATTGAAAGGAATTGTGTACTTTATATTTAAGAAGAAAGTTTAATGAAACTGCAATTATCTATAAATAACACACAGAAAATAGAAAAAAAAAAAAAAAAATTAGTAAAAATAGTTTTTTCCCTTTTTTTTTGAAAAAAAAAAACAGAACAAAACAAAAATTACTTTTTCTCCTGTCCTGTGTTTTATGTGATGAGAGAGTCAAAATCATTTGTACATGGAATAATTTAAATTTTTTTAAAGTATTTTAGTGAGTTTGGTAATATTACAAAAAACTGTGATGGTAATGGATTCTCCTGAATAAAAGTTTCGATTTTATGTAGACTATTATTAAACAAATAAAAAAAATTTACAGTTTTGTTAAAGATGATGATTCTAAAAAAAAGGGTTGAAATTATGAATCGTTGTCCATTTAAGTCATATTTTATTTTGTTCTTCTGAACTAAAATGTTGTGTAATAAAATATCGATTTCGGTAAAATAGTTTCTCAGATCTATTATTTTAAATATTTATATTTGCTTAACAGTTTCAATTAACACGTAGCCATTAATTAATTCCGCTTTCAATAAAGTTTCCAAAATCTGGTAAAAAGCTTCATACTTTGCTTAGGTGCTTGCCAAATTCTTTTATCAGTCGACTACCTTTAGTTATTCCCCTCTCTTTTTACATGTTTTAATGTGCACAGAAATTCTAAATAAATTTTCCTGCTCAATTTAATTTTTTTGCAAACTGAACCTTTATTATGTCAAAGCCATTTAAATTATGCAACTGGTCGTAACATAATCTTCTTCTGTCAAATGCGTTCATGCGTTCTGTTTAATGTTGTTAAATGTTGTTTTTGTACCATAGACAAAATAATTTTTTTCACCTTTCGTATTTATAGTAAAGGACTGGTCTCATTATTCTGGTATATATTGGTCTAATAAATTCTAATTTATGTTTTTTATAAATTCGCAATGATGCAATAAAAGCTTCAAACTTCAGATGTTCAATTAGACCCGACTGCAACATCACCAAGCAAATCTTGCCTATCTAAGCGATCCCTTAATCTACTAACTATGAAAAGGTGTGACATTCGCAATATGGTAGGGGTCATTACGGGTCATTGTCTGATTGGTAAGCATGCCAGGACACTGGAACTCCCCTCAAACGACTTCTGCAGAACGTGTAGAGAGGTGGAGGAGGGTGAAACTGTCCAACACCTACTCTGTTCCTGTGCTGGTCTGTACCATAAAAGAAAATCCATTTCGAAGCCTTCTTTCTGGACTCACTGTGTGATCTTGAAAACACTGGTATCAAAAACCTCCGCCACTTCGTTAAAAGCTCAAATTGGTTCAACAAGTAGGGTATTACGCGAGGAAAGTTTCCGTGGTATCACAATGGACCTCAATGGTCTAAGTGTGTCGGTGTACTGTCGGCAGCCACTATTACCTACCTACCTACCTACCTTTCTATAAATTTCTTTGTATTTTACTTCCACTATCGAAAGAATTTCATGTTTTACATTGTTTTTATAAATTTAAGATTAAATTAAGGATTGGAAATATGAAAAATAGAAACAGTTACAAAAGAAAGAAAATAAGATGAAATAAAACTAAAACTACAACTACCATAAGTACTAAATAATAGAAATAGAATATTAATAAGAGAGAGAGAGAGAAAAAAAGAAACTATGGCAACTGGGATAAAAGAATTATTCTCAGTTGGGGAACGGTCAGAGAAAAATCAATAAGGCGTTGGAATTTATTGGTGGTAACGAACATTCTGGTTAATGGTTCTGATTTCCCGCAATTGGTCCTATTCAAATGTCCTTTTTGTCCTTAATGGATAAGATGCGCCATTAAAAATATATATTTATTATATTAATGTTAAATATTATTTGAACGGAATCTGGTACTGGAATTGCGGTGTCTACTATTAAAAAGTCGGCTATTGTTTTAAGAGTGTTGATATCTATTATATCATCATAAACTTGAAAAATAAATAGGAATAGCCATGGCTCTTCTCATTTCTATGTTATTTAATTGGAAGAGCTTAATGCTTAAGGTAGATGGCGGTAGAACTGGTGGTTTCGACCAATCTAAGTAGCGGAAAGCGAACCGTAGAAATTTCTTTTGAACTGTCTCGATTCTATTTTTATGAGTAGGATAATGCTTTTACGAGACGGGATTAGTATATTCCAAACGTGGTCATACGAGGGAGGTGTAAAGAGATTTAAAATTAAATGGATCATTATTTTCTTTTGACCATCTCTTAATGAATCCTAACATTTTTTTTTTAAACCTTTTTTATTTACATCTGCCTTAATATAAGCTTCAAACTTCAGATGATCAGATAGACCACAACTGCAACATCACCAAGCAAATGTGGCCTATCTAAGCGATCCCTTATCTTACTAACTATGAAAAGGTGTGACAATATGGTAGGGGTCATTACGGGTCATTGTCTGATTGGTAAGCATGCCAGGAGACTGGAACTCCCCTCAAACGACTTCTGCAGACTAGTAACTTTCCTTACATTTTGGGTAGAGTATAACTATACAATTGTTTTGTTATAGTAAATTTTTTCTAACGTTCATTTACATTATATTATATTATGTTTTTTTTTTTTTTTTTAAACTTAAAATCTATTTATTAAATCATGTGGTCTATATTTTTTCATTCGTCTATTTCTTATTCTTTCTTGTTCTGGTAGAGTGCTAATTTCATTGTTGGAATCGGTTGATATTTTTATTGATATTTTAAACTTGTCTTTTTAATTTCTTCATATATTGTCAGTATTTTTAAATCATAGTGTAGATCATCATTTCTTACATATCATTTGGCTCTCGCTATCGTTCTAATTATTTTTGATTGTGATTTTTGTATTAAATTAATGTTGGTATTGCTTGAGGTACCCCAGATTTCTGCACCATATGTCCATATCGGTTTTATAATTGTTTTGTAAAGTAGCAGCTTGTTGTTCATTGTCAATTTAGATTTATTTCCCCAAAAGCCATTGTAGTTGTCCGGATTTTAGCCTTATTTGATTACGTTTGGGGATTATGTGTTTCTATTCTATCTAATCCTCACATTGAATTTGCTTAATTTATAATAGCATTTGAATTATATACAAATGATAGTTTATCATCAAATATTACCCGCCGGTCTTTGAATTCAGTTACACATTTGACGATTTTGTTATCAAAGTTGTAATTATCAATAACGGCGGCGGAGAGTGAAAGAAATGGTATTGTATTTGTCAATATTCAGTGAAAGGTTGTTAATTTTAAACCAGTTCATGATGGAATTTAGATCTTCTTGAAGTAGGGCTGAGTCATTAATTGTTGCAATTTCTTTGAAAATTTTCATATTGTTCGCATAAATGATGACCTTACTACTCTTGATGACTGTAATTACATCGTTTATGGAAATTATAAAGATTAAGAGTGTCCAATGGAATGTTAGATATTATCGTATATAATGTATCATGTTGTGTCCCAAAACAGATGAAGCTTTACAAATTTTCAATATTGTAATGTTCAGTAGTTAAGTTTTGTCTTTAGGGCAAGCCGCTTCTACCTTGCGTTAAGTATTTTATTTTTATTTATTTATTTATTATTCATTTATTTTCCTGCCTATATTTTTCAATACATTTTTACATTTTTATATTGACTCATAGTTAATTTATTTAATATATTGGAATATACGTTATAATTATGTTTTTTTGTTAATTGATATTTACTCACATTTTTTTGTTACTTTATTTCGCTCAGTGTTGTGCCACATAAACTACATTATGTAGACTACGTTATTTTCTACGCATCGACAATACTTTGTAGACAATACAATTATGTCTACTTCATTGAGTATACAATGTATATTTATAATTAAAAATAATTTATTACATACCTTTAAATTAAATAAATATACAGACTTTTTTTTACAAAAACAAAATAAAATTATATTATTCATTATAAAATTTTAAACATAAAAATTCAATCGGAATCATTCTTATTTTCTTGGAAATTATCTAAAATTCTTAAAGAATGATATGTTTGTAATAACATTTTGGACCTTTCAAATTTTTCAGATTGCGAAACAATTCGACCTTTCAGATTTCGACTCAATAACGATTCTGTGGCTCTTTGCTCTAGATATTGTTGGTTAAATGCTACGTCTTCATCCGTAATTAAACATTATCTTCACTCGTATTCACTTGCTCTGTAGTAATTTTTTCAGTATCTACATTGTTTTTACAAATATTTTTTTCAAAAAGTTTTTTCAAATTAAATTTGTTACCTCAGAAGTCGCAGTCCGACGCCAGGTGTTGTTGAGTCTTCCTCGCCTTCTGCTCCCTAGGGGATTCCATTCTAGGGCCATTCTTGTTATATTATTTGATGGTTTTCTTAGAGTGTGTCCTATCCATCTCCACTTTCTGCGCTTAATTTGATGTATTATCGGTTCTTCACCTGTTATCTGCCATAAGTCCTTATTGCTGATGGTGTTTGGCCAGAATATTCTGCATATTCTTCTTTGGCATTTGTTCGCAAATACTTGAAGTTTTTGATTGATGTTATTTGTCGTCATCCAAGTTTCACTGCCATACATAAGTGTTGACATTACACATGCTTTGAATATTCTAATCTTTGTTTTTCTAGTTATTTGGCCATTCTTCCATATTGGACTTAGTTCACCGAACGCAGCTCTGGCCTTACGTAGTCTGTTGTTGACATCTGCTTCTGTACCTCCGTTTGTTGTTAGAATGTTACCTAGGTAAGAGAAGCTTTCCACATATTCGACTGTTTGACCTTTTATGGTTATGGTATTTGTGTTGGTGTTATTTATCCTCATGGCCTTGGTTTTATCTATGTTAATTTCTAGCCCGACCCTGCGCGCTGCTTGCTGAAGTAGGTCTGCTTTATGTTGAATGTCGCAGAATCTATGCGGTAGCAGACATATATCATCCGCATAGTCAAGGTCCTCAAGTGTCCTTGAGAGATCCCACCTTATACCTCTTCCGGAAGAACCCGTTTCTTTCATTATTTCATCTATTGCCAGCGTGAATAGGAGTGGTGACAGTGGACATCCTTGCCTTACTCCAGAATTTGTGGTGAATGGGTCGCTTATTTTTCCGCAGTGGAGAACTGCTAATTCTGCATCTTCATACAAAGCTTCTGACAATCTTATTAATTTTTCGGGAATTCTTTTTCTTCTTAATGCATTCCATATCGCAATACGTTGAACCGTGTCGAAAGCCTTCTTGAAATCGATGAACAAGAGATATAGCGGAGAGCGCCATTCTACAGATTGTTCTATGATCAGCCGTAGTGTGTTGGTGTGATCTGTGCAACTCCTTTCTGGACGAAATCCTGCCTGTTCGTCCCTTCTATTTTGTTCAATTTTAGGCTGTATTCTCCGATTCAGTATGGTTGCGAAAACTTTATATATGATGTTCAGCAGTGTTATACCTCTCCAATTATTACAGCTTTTTAGGTCTCCTTTTTTGGGAAGTTTTACAATCAGGCCCTTTTTCCAGGATTTAGGTAGTCTTTCTTCGTCCCAGGCTTTCGTGATGTGAGGTTCTAATAATTCAGCGGCTAATTCCGGGTCTGCTTGTAGCAATTCTGATGGAAGTTCGTCTATACCTGCAGCCCTGTTCCGTTTTAGCGTTATTATGCCCTCTTTAATCTCTTGTAAGCTTGGTGGTTCAGTGTGGATATTCAGTTCTGGACTACTCGGACTACTTCGGAAACTATTTATTGATGTTGCTTGTTTCCTGAAAGTATTCTTTCCATCTCTGGCGTTGGTCATCCGTATTAGAGAGTGGGATACCGTTCCGGTCTCTGATTGATTGGATTTTCGTGTGTCTGCGGTTAGTGATTTTACCTATTTGTAGGTATAATTCTCTAGGATTGTTTTGGTTTGCAGCTATACCTGCAGGTACCTATTTATAAAATGTTTAAAAAATAGTTATTGTTTAGATCAAAGTTTACATTGTTTTTATTGTACACAGCATAGTTTACATTGTCTAAAAATATATATTTATAATGACGCATCTTATCCTTTAAGAACGTAAAGGACAATTAGTGTAAAATTGCAGTACCGTACTTAATTAAGCACGATTGATTCAACCTAAAAAGTTATTCAACCTAAATTACTGTAAAGAGTGTAAAAAAAAAAAAATAACGGCAGCACCTATCATCATCAAATAAATTATAAAATATGTTCCAAAAACTGAATAGCTATATATATTATATCTATTAGATCAACAGATATAAACGGTTTATACACAACAACATTAAAACAACAAAAATACTGTCAAATGTCCTTTTCGTCCTTAAAGGATAAGATGCGCCATTAAAGATATATAGTTTTGGAAAGCTATGAATATCAGGTATAGTTTGGATATAGTCTTTAGGTCCTATGTGGATATAACATCTCCCTCAGAATCCTCTTTTTGTACTATATTTTGTACTATACATTTCTATATACTTTTTTATAATTGTACTTTGTTTCTATATACAAAAAATTAAATATTTATTTTATTCTAACTGATATCAAATTAAATAACTACATATTATATTAATGCCGCTTATAATAGTACATATATGTATGTTAATTTATTTTTAAATTCTCATCTAATGTTCCTTTCTTGTTTTAGTACTATTTTCCAATTGCACATTCCACTGACAAATCAAATGAAAATATTGAAATTTTAATCTTTCTAGAGCATTATACCATAGTGGTACAATCAAATTTTGTTCTCAATTTTCATTTTTCTAATAAAAGTGCATTCAATTTTTATTCACTCAAATAACTTCGACATTAATATGTCAATCAAAACGATCACTATAACTCAATATATTTCTTTTTAATTTAAAATTTTAGTCCTCTGAAATATTTTAGAAATCCTGAAATATAATTTCAAAATTGATTGTTAAAATTATTTTTCAATAATATGACTTCTAATACATCAGTACAAAAATAGTACTTATTCAAAAATACGTGGAAATTTAACTACATTTCCTCATATATATTTGACCCAATTTAAAATGATGGTCATTTAATTGAAACTGCAAAAAAGAAAATTAACTTGTAAAATAATATTTACTAAAAAGTTCAAAATCAAGAAATGAAAATGCAAAGTACATTTCAGTATGTAAAATATATTACTTGCATATGTTTTAATGCATATGTTGATTTTAAATAAAAATTAATTTAAAGTAAAAAATTTAAAAAAAATTAAATTTACTTTCACATTGAGTCAATGACATTAATTTTTTTCAATAAATTCATATTTGTTTAATTTTATCCATAATAAATTGAGGTTAATATAAAATGCTAAGCTTTTGAGACCAAATCAATTTTAGATGACATTATAAAATAATTTATTAAATTTAATAACTAGGGTAAATTATTATTTATTCATATATATATATAGTTACTTTATTTCTCTAAAGAATTATAATTCCCAAATGATGGAAATATAATGAAAATTTGATGATTAAATTAAGATATAAAATACGGTGAGTTTGAATATAGAATATTTAATAAATCATTATTTATAATATTATTGGACGTCATTCGATAATTTTTGTTATAGTTAGTTGGAGGTTATTAATTTTGTAAATTAAAAATTAAATTATTAATAATCTATATTATATGGTGAAATTAATTAAAATATATAAATGTAAATTGAAAGCAGATTAATTTATTTTAAAATGCAAAGAAAAAATATTATATATCACGTACGCGTACAACTTGAGGATCACAATTAATGCTATTTTTAGCAAATTACACTTTAATCTATATCATAATATTTAGAACTATTCAAATAACAGTGATAAACATACTAAAAAATAATAGGTATACAATTTTCGAGTTAAATTTTCTACCCTTGTTAAAAGTAAATTTTTTCCGGTTTATACCTTACTGATGGGGTTGCATTGCAGGACAATAATTATAATGAATAATAGTGTTTCAAATTATTGTGACCTAATTTAAATTTTCTGATGCTATTATAAAAAGTTGGTATAGCTTTATTGGTATACAATATATTATTATAATTCAACTATTATTATACAAAATTTAATCTATCTATCTACATTACCAAAAGTAATATTCAAATCCATTCAAAAATTATTTTTTTAGAATTGGTAAGTATATCACAGAAAGATGTGATATATACACAACCTGAATTCTTGATATCAAAATCAACTTAATTTAAATAATAACGATCGCTAAGAACATAGGCCGATTGTTCAAAATTATTGGTCTATAAAACGGGGAAATATTATAAATTTAAAACAGTTGCGTTTACGCAAAAAATCCAATCTTCAAACTGAATCTTTATCCAAATATATAATAGAATGCAACCTTAGAGTAAATAGCTTATTTAGACCATTATTAGTAAATTTACTTTTATTATATTTAAATTTTTCCATAGTACTTAGGTTAATCCTCAAATGGTTTCAATGAGAATGGAAGCTTAAAAAAAAATCTGTAATATTTTCCTTTTACTAATGTTTTTTAAATTGCTCTATAAATTCGTTTCAATGCGAAATAATATAATGCTTAATATCAGTATAAATACGTTGAACAACTAGTACTAATTTATAGATGCTTGGTAAAAATTATTATGCACTCGAAATAATTATAAATAATATTTTTGATTTATTTATTTTATTTATTTAATTCAACTTAAAATGCCTAAAGAGACAAGTGTCAAGATAAGGCTATATTAACATAAATATAAATTTTATAAAATATAGATTTTTTTTATTAACTAACTTATATTACTTAATTAACTAACTTACATTTTTATTATTAACTAACTTATATTTTTTAATAACTTATTAACTTTTTATAACTTAACTAACAATTTATAATGCCTTAACCTACAAAAAATTTTATAAAACTGGTTTTGATTACTTTTTATGTAATTAACGTAAAGATCGGTTTGCTCTTTGTTTGTTAATTTGTCATCTTAAGTTTAGTTTAAAAAGGTATTAATTGTTATTTATACATTTCATGTATTGGGTTATTACAAGTTTTTGGTAAAAATTATTGAAAAAACCAAATTAATTACTATGTTTGAATATAAAACTTAATCTAACTTAATCTAACTTAATCTACAAAAACTATTTACTAGGCTTTGTCTCTTGACAATAAGAAATTCTAGCTGTTGTTTAGCCACCAAAACTCTCGTTTTGTAAATGTTTCTTAAAAGGAATGGACATGTCGTATTTCATTGAGTCTCTGTTAATATTGCCTGGAGTAAATTATATTTTTTTATTCGTAGCCCGTCTATTATAATGAAATAATATAGGGACGAAATTTTGGCTTTGCATATAGCCTTTGCTATCTAGATAAATAAAATGTTCGGGTGCTATAAAACCCGTTTTTAATGTGATTTCTATTTATTCCTCGTTATGGTAAAATACATGAAATATTAGACCATTTTCTGAGGTTTGTTGAGCTTTATTGAAATGATTCCTAATCAATTTTATAATAAAATTGTCAATCCTGTTTATTTTATATTCATTATAAATATATCTATTTGAATAATAATGGATATATGCAGTTTCAGGCTTACGGGATTTGTTTATGCAAACCCTAATGCATTTTCTTTCAAATTTGCGTAATTGTTTTATTAGGCTACCACTGATATTGTACCTGATAGGAGTTAGAGTAGATCTTATTAGTGTTTGATAGTTTTATTGTAAAATAGTTTTTTGGAGGCCATGAATGCTTTGTTACCTTTTAAGACGGCGTTTTTAACTTGATCTGCAAATTTCAAGTTTTGATTAAGAAGCACTCCCAAATACTTTACAGTTTTTTTATTTTTTATTTGTGTGTTATTTACTGTTTTTATTGTAAAGCTTTTCCAGTTTTTTTTTATGTTATAGTTTAGATTACTGTATGTGTCTCAAAATAGGATTGTTTCGCATTTATTAAGATTTATTTTTAAAAGCCATATTTTGCAGTAATCAACAGTTATGTTAAACATTTTCTGTACTTTATTTTGTACCATTTCTACAGCGTTAGAGGCTGAGTAAAAAATTATATCGTCTGCAAAGGCTAATTGTATAATTTATTCCTTTTATTCTGTCTAATAATTCTAATAGCTCTATCAAGTAGATTGAGAAAAGGATGGGTGAATTAACCGTTCCCTGTTGGAGTCCGTTTTTAATTGCAATTTTATTTTTATATCTGGAAAATTGGCTATATAGAATTTGTTATTGTTGATTAAATTATCTATTAAGTTAATTAGAGGTTTTGGGAATCCTAGTTTTAATAATTTATATGTTAATCCATCTATCCAAGCACTATTGAAGGCCTTTTCCAGATCGATCAGGCAGGCTCCTACGGCAAATTTTTTATCAATGTTCCAACAGATATCTGACGTGAGTTTATTTATAGCATTTACGGTGCTATGTTTGTGTCTAAAACCGAAATGATTTTCTGGTATTATGTTGTTAGTATTTACAAATTTATTTATCATGTCGTTGATTAGCATTTCATAAACTTTACTTATATTGGGTAACAAACTAATTGGTCTATAATTGCTTGGGTCTGTTGGTTCTTTTCCTGGTTTTTTGAACATAATAACTTTCGCTATCTTCCAGTTATTGGGGAAATAATTATTATTCAGTGCGTTATTAAATATTATTACATATTGTAGTATCATTTTTGGACTTAGATTTTTTAGTACGATGTTCGGTATGTTATCTACCCCTGATGATGTTTTATTGTTTAGATTTATAAATTTTGCATTAAGTTTTATTGAGTTAGTAAAATATTCATTAGTTGGATTTGAGGATTTATTTGAATTATTGAAGTTGCATATAGTTACGTTGTTTATTTGGTTTTGTTTGCAGTGTGTTGTCTAAGTGTGTTTACCTTCTCGGCAATTTCTTGATGAAAACGTCTATTTTGCGGAATGTCTATGTTATGAGTTGTTTCCAAGAATAAACTTAGAGTGTGGGTAATATCGTTTGGGCTATTTATTATTTGCTGGTTTGTTGAGTTAGTACTGTGGACATTAATATTTATATTTGTATCTAACATTGTGGGATTAATTATTAAATATTTTATGTTGTCCTTTTTATGTTCGCGAAAAATTTTTTTAATTTCAGGAAACATATTTTTATTAGGAGACATTTTTAAAATTCTGTTTTTCAATAATTGTTAATTTCGATTTTAATTTGTTCTTTAATTAATATGTTTATATTTTTTAATAGACTTTTGAGAAGTATTATTTCTTGGCATGTAAAATTTAAATGTCTTTTATAGATTATGTTGATGTCGTTTATCAGTTTACTTTTTTTTGCCATTAGAATCCTTATTTTATATGAATTAGACTTATTTAGGTGACTCGTAGCTTTAGCTGTTGGAATAGTTTGTAGCATTGTGTTTTTTATAACAGTTTGAAGTTTTTCTATATGGTAGTCTATGTTGTTTATTGACATATTAGTACTGTCTACTATTTTCAATGGGCTGTTTGTGTATTTTTTTATTAAATTTATGTCTAATGTTTTTTTGAACTTTTTCGAATTGGTTTTGTGAAAGATAAAAGCGTTGGTTTGTTCTGGAGGTTAAGGTGATAAATTTTCGTTTAATATTACAAAGTTAAATTTAATGGCATTATGGTCACTCTCATATGGGATTGTTTCTATTCTATTGAATAATTCTGGGGCTATGTTCGTAGATTCGATCCTTACATAACATAATATTAAATCTAAATATGAAATACCTCGTGGGTATGTTGGGGCGTTGGGAATTTGAATTTTACATTTGTAGGGTATCTTGTTAGTTTGAATCCAGTGTAGTAAGTTCCTACCTCTGTTATTATTTGTTGCATTGCTCCAATGTTGGTGTTTAGCATTGAAATCTCCTGCTAGTATATAGTAGTTGTTGTTGTTACTTAAATCTAGAGTTTCGAAAATTTTATTCAAATCTTCTATAAATTTATTATTGTGAACATCAGGGGCATAAATTGAAACTATAATAAGCTTTTTGTTGTTTTTTAATTCTACGGAAATTGTTTTTTATAAAATATAGAAAAAATAACAAATTAAGTAAAATTAATAAGTGCAGAAAAAAAAAAGTAAATAGAAATTACAAATGCAATATTACAAATTAAAAATCAAATTTTAAAAATCTAGTAAACAAAAACAATTATAATAACAAATCATAAAGTAAGAGAAAAAAAAATAAAAATTTTTAGAAATTACACTTCACAGGTATAAAATATATAATATTCATTTTAATATTACTTAAAATTAATTTTTATTAAAAACAAAAACAAAAGAAAGAAAAATAAAAAAAAAACCAAAAATTATGAAATAACTGCAGGTAGTACTTTTGGTTTATTACTATATTTGCTAATGTATAATTTACGTAATTCCATTTTCAACTTTTATTTAGTAAGCAGTTTGAGATTATAATCAATGTTGTTATAAAGTTTAGTTGCTACATACAATGATGTTGATGTGCCAAATTTACATGTTCTTTTTTTGTCCAGATGAATTTATTGTTTATTTCTTGTATTTATTTCATGGAGATCTCTTCTAGTCTTCAAGTTTATCGTCGAATGAATATCACAATTCAATAAATCATAAATGTGAAGAAAGAGCTCACAATTAATTAACTCCTTTATAAGCAGTATATTATTTTGCCAATGGATCATGCATTCTCTATGTTCCAGCCTATTATATTTGTTCAAATTTTTTATCGCTTTGTTTTGAATGACCTGTAGTTGATCAACATCAGTTTGTTTCGTTGACACACCCCATAACTTAATACCATAACACAAATGACTACAGAAGAGTGCGTAAAATATTAATGTATGAACTTCAACAGGTATAAATTTTGAAACTTTTTTAAATACTCCCGCAACTGATGATAATTTACTACATAGTGATGATATGTGCGTTTTCCAACTTAAATTAGAATTAATCCAGAATCCAAGGTATTTAAAATTTGTTACTTGATCATGCCTTGCGTTCGAAATTCTTATATTAAGAGTTGGTGCAGAGGGACAAATGATCATATATTTTGTTTTGCTTGTGTTGATTGTTAGTTTGTGATCACTTATCCACCCTATCAGCTTCTCTAATTCTATATTAATTTTGTTTTGAAAATCTGTATAATTGTTATCATTAAATACTAGACAAATATCATCAGCGAAAAGAAATATTTCAGAGAGAAAAGCAGTGGTCCGAGAATACTACCCTGTGGTACTCCAAATTTTATATTATCTTTCAGACTTGAAACTTTTCCTATTTGAGTAAATTGGGAACGATTAGTTAAGTAAGAATTAAACCACTTATAGGCAACTCCTCTTACGCCAAAACTATGCATTTTTTAAGTAAAATTTCATAATCTACAATGCCAAAAGCTTTAGTTAAATCCATGTACATGAATAATGTCTATTCAATGGTTTTTCCAAAATAATATTTCGAATAGTGTTTTTTATATTTTTCCACCATTTTATATTATTAAAACGATGATAATTTAAATTTTAGTTTAATTTAACTAAATTTCGTTTTATTCATTTAATATTGTTAATTATAATTTCCTACGAATTTTGGGTTTAAAAATTATCTCTAATTAAAAAAAATAGTTTTTCAATTTCCTTTTTTTTTTCCTTGTTTGTTTTTATTTTGTGTTGATTTTTAATTAAAAATTTAACATACAAAATAAAATTTGACAACTATACTCATTATATTAAATATGAAAATAATTAGGTATTAAATTAAAGAAAAGCTCAATTAAATTTTCACATTGATATTTTTCAATTTAATTTTTATTTTTTTTTTTTCAAATTAATATTTACCAAATTAAATATTTCAAATTAAGAAAATTTAATAATTTGATTACTTCATGTTAACCTACAATAAATTATGAAATTCCGCTGCAAATTAAATATGATTTATCCGGATAATTTTTTTTTTTTTTATTTAAAATAAATTCCTTTAATACAAATAAACCACATTAATAATAATTTCCAATTAAAAAGATGGGATAATAAAATATAATGTCAAAATAATTGAAATGCGGAAAATTGTGAAAAAAAAAATTAAATAACGGAAAATTCATGATATTATAACAGTAAAAATTTGCTAATTTGTTTTCAAATTATTATTTCCTATTTATTTAGAGAGTACATAATGTATTTCTGTCTATGATTTTTAACAACAAACTTTTAAATTCAAAATTTAGATATTCATTGGGTAGATAGCAATAAGTACCTAGGCGTACAATTAGAAAAAAGATTAAAATTTAAAACTCATATCACTAAGACAATAGAAAAGTTAAATAAAACCACAAAGATTCTATATCCTTTTATCAATTGAAAATAAATTGATAATAATGAAAGTTATATTTCTGCCGATCATAATAAACGATCATATGTACATGTTCAGTCTTCTATGATATTGCCGAAACTCACATTGACACTCTCCAAGTGGCTCAAAATGAAATTTTGATATTAATCTTTAACCTACCTTTTTTTTATTCAACTAAAAAACTCCATTATAAAGCAAATATCAGCTTGATATCGCTATTAATATCACAGGAAACAGAATATTTTGTTACAAAATGCTCATTTTCAGTTAATTCAATTATAAGAAGTTTATACCAATAAGCTCGTTTGTGTTATATAGTTTTTGCTAATATTGCAGATTTCGGCTAATTAGTTTAGATAAGTAGGTTAGTTAATAGTTAAACTAGTTTAGTTACTAATTAAACGGGTGTTTTTTTTTTAGAGTGATAGAACTTTAAATTGAAATAAAACACATTTAAATAAAGATTGAAGACACATTTAGGTTTTGAAAATAATTTCCGGCATATATGTCCACCACGACTAGCTCTGAGTAACCGCATTCGATCACACCAATTTTGGACCACTTTTTCGAGTAATTCAGACCTTATTTAATCAATAAAACGAGTCATGTTGGCTTCCAAAGCATCTATTGTTTCTGGTTTATCAGCATAAACCAATGGCTTCACATAACCCCAAAGATGATAATCCAGTTGTGTTATGTCGCATGATCTTGGACGCCAATTAATTGGACCATTTCTCGAAATAATGTTATCACCAAATCTTTCTTTCAATAAATCAATTGTTCCCGTAGCAGTATGAGGTGTAGCACCATCTTGTTGAAACCAAAACATTTCCGGGTTGATACCATTCAAATTTCGAAACAGAAAATCATTGACCATTGATCTGTAACGAGCACCATTCACTGTCACATCTCCTCCAGCATCGTTTTTACCGACCACCATACGGTGCATTTTGCAATGAAACCTGCAGAATTTCTTGAGGACTGTTTTCGCTCCATATACGGAAATTTTGCTTGTTTACGTAGCCGTTCAACCAAAAATGAGCTTCATCACTAAACACAATTGTTCGATAAAAAAGTGGATCAATTTGAAGCGGCTCTAGAGCCCAATCAGGAAACAAACGACGCTCATTATGGTCAAGTGACTTTAGTTCTTTAACCAGTTGAATCTTATATAGGTGTAGACCAAGATCTTTACGTAAAATTTTCCATGTGGTGGTTGCACACAATCAAACTTGTTGTGAACGTCGATGAATAGATAAATTTGGATCTTCATCAACACTAGCTCTTACAGCACCGATATTTTCTTCTGTACGAACAGTTCTTTGTCTTGTTGTTGTTGTTGCATAGAGTAGAGAAAATGTTGTCCGAAATCTATGGATAGTTCAACGAATAATCTGCTTTGATAGACGATACTCGTAAATATTAATGAATTAAACAAAAATGTAAACCAGAAAAAAACAATAATGTAATATTTCAGACGTGTAGATGTAAGTACATCTGAACTCTGTATGTAAATGTAATAAGACTTAAATGTAAATGTGAATATTAAATTGAATAAAATTGAAATTGAAAATTGATTATAGATTTCTATCATGTGTAATTAATTTCTAAGACAATTTTGCATGGCATATTATTAGTTAAGTCACAGCTTCCACATTAATTATTGTGTTAATAGTGTTATTAATAATATTAGCGTCAGATAGAAAATAGTTTAATTTTTTCGATTAAAATAAATTAGAACTTCAGAACAGATGCAAAGTCGATATTGTAGAAAATATTTATTTCACATGGCTATGTTTCAATACAATATATTACCTATACCAAAAAAGGTATAAACAATAACATATTATGTTCAGTGCACTGATATACGAAACATCATGTCTATAATTCCTTATATATGTTAAATTAATTATTATTTCGTTGCTGAATTATTTATTAAATAAATATTTAAACTATAGGTATGTTTCACAAATTTTATTAAACATCTTAATGGATTTAGGTTATTACACTATCATCAGAAGGTAGTCTTCTTCTTTATTAAAACTATAATATTTTTTTAATTTTAATAATGTTTCATTTAGAGAGAGTTTTACAATTCGACAGTCTATAGCATTTACCCCACCACACAAGTTGTACATGGAAGTAAACTGGAAGACTACAACAAACGCTATTCTGAGCAAATTCCACTTCAACTTACAACATAATCTTTGGAACTATTCAGAAAGCAGATTAATTTATTTTTTAATTCAAACAAAAATATTATATAATATCACGTACGCGTACACTACAACTGGAGGACCACAATAAATGCTATTTTCAGCAAAGTACACTCCAATTTATAACATAATCTTTAGAACTATTCAAACAACCCTGATAAACTTACTACCAAACCATAGATTATCAATAATTATTTTTTTTATTTTCTAGTTAAGTTTTTTACCCCAATTAATAGTATTTCCGTCCTATGCAGGCTTTTCAATAACTATCTTATAACAATATAAAACGAATTATCAATACAATTAAATGGAAAAGAATGTAAATATGCGAAGACTTCTATATTTTCTAATGTAAAGCCATCTCTATTTCTATTTTAATTTTACTGCTCAACCTGAAGATAGAAAAAGGTAGATCTAAATATACAAAAAATAAATTTATTATAAATATTTTAAAAAAAAAAGGGAAGACTGACTATACAACCTCATCTCAATAAAGATAATATTGTATTAAAATATTATTCTTCGGACATCCTGTACATTTTTTATTTATTTATTTTTTTTTTTAATCCTAATTAGTTCATTTCATCCTGTATTATTTCATTTCATTACTCTACATTATACAGTAATTACAAAAAAATATTTTTAATTGTTTTTTTAATATTTTTCTATTAATAATGTTAACCAGAATATTACCAGATTGTTGCGATGTACACAAATTTAAAAATAAATATTTTTAAGGCCAAAATGGATTTATTTTTTTTTTTGATTGTTCAGTTACAAATTAAAAAATATAAATAATATCTCTTACAGTCATTTTTGTTGAATTTTGATTAAATATCAGTGTTCGAATATCTCTCTTACTTTTTTTTGTTTTTTTTTTTTTTTTTACACTCTACAGTAACTTAGGTAGAATACCTTTTTGTGCTTAATTAAGTACGGTACTGCAATTTTACACTACAATCTACAATTATTTCGAGTATTTATTTAACAAATTACTGGCTTATTAAACTCATTAAATGTGGAAAAACTACTGCTATTGTCAGGAACTAAGCCTTCTTAAATAGAATAGTTTCATTTTTATTTAATTTGTTACCAGAATACTCTCAATTATTTTTTGCCATTTATTATATCCTAATGACAAAGGGTACTACTGGACCAGGTCGAAAAATCCATAGAGCATTTTTTTTTTTTTTTGCTTCATCGGGAATCGAACCTGGGACCTTTCGGTTGAAAGGCAGGTGCTCTACCTACTGCGCCACTTATAATGCCATTTTTGTTCTGTATTCATATCGAACTTATTGACCTTATCTTCTGGCTTTATTTAGTATATTTTTTAAACTAATTTAGGGATATATAATACATGGGTTAGTCCCTAAATCGACAAAAAAAAAAAATTCAATTTGGCTTTTGCCACAAAAAAAAATTCCACAAAAAACGATCCTTGTTGTTGCTTTTAAGCATTTCACTTTATTATGTACGACATGTTATGCGAAATTTTGAGTAAGGAGAAATTTTAGAGTCGGACTCAAAATAACAGTTCTACGCCTGTTACAGACTATTTATACAAATTATTTTTATGCATAGCCGCTGTTAGTTTCAGCGAGAATATCTCCTTTTTCCAGGATTAATTTGCCACAACTTTATGGATTTTTTTTTGTTGATTTCGACTTGTGAATTTGCTCACTAACCCACATTTCATACATTAATTTAAAAACTTTTATTATTTAAACTTTCCTTTTGAATTAACAAGTTGACGTATTGTTTTTGCTCTGCTTTGATTCAGGCTTATTTAACCCTTTCGAACCGGATTTCGAATCGCAAAGTTAGGATCCAGTTTGTTTGGAGAATATCTTATGTACATACTCTAAAATATATTTTTTTGTGCAAAATGTGTCTAAAAAAGGGTGGTCCACCGGGGCGGGCTGGTACAACATTGTACCACCTGGAATGTTAAGTGGTACACATATGTACCAACAGTCCTGTAAAACATTATGTAATAAAATATTTGAATTATTAAAATTAGTAAAAATTAAATAATTCATTTTTATTAACATAAAATAAGATACAAAAAATAAGTAGAAAACCAAAATAAAATTAAATAACTAAAAAAATATATTACATGCATTTTATATTTATGAATGGTATAGTGCAAAGCACGTCTTGTATAATGGAATTACACATTCTCTGCAAATCATCTTTGTGCGTGTCCGTTTTTTTTGTTTACTACAATTTACGCAACGTCGTCTTGTATTCCCTTCAATTGGTAAATGGTAAATCCGTGTTCTTAAGTTTTGTGGTACGGGTTGTGGACCTGATTTTCCTGATCTTTTGTAGGCTGTAAATTTTTAACCTTCCTCGATCAAAGTCTCAGCCAAGTCTACCAGAAACGCTTTGAAAGGGATCTTCTCTCAACGAAAATCATTTCGGATGACTCATGCTTTTACTACTGCCATCACTATCAAGCGGTAAAATATCTTCTTCCATCACTTATTCGATTTTCGATCGTATTCATAAAGGCCACTCATCTGGTCTGCCAAATCAACACCTTTCATAATTTCGCGATAAAATTTTATTTGCTCTGGACAGAGTTCACTTCAATTTTTTCACATTGTTTTCAGATTTTTGTAACTGTGGCAATTACTTATCACTATAACATACAGAATTTTCCTTATATCTTCATTATCGATGTCAACTGGTTCTCTTTCAAAATTCTCTTCATCATCATCTTTTTCAATTTCAGATACCTCCTCCCTATCACTTGGAACAAATACACTGCGGGTTCCAGAAGAAAATTCATCGACCTCGCCCTCACTATTAGACTCATTGCATAGAATATTAAGTATGTCTTCTTCTTCCATAGTTCCAGAAATAATGATAAATATCTATAATACAACAAAACATAATGTAGTTTGCAACATACTGTTGGTACAAATTATGTAACACTTATCTAGACGGCTGGTACATATATGTACCCTCTGTAGAAATATATAAAAATAAACAATATGTATAAAAAAAATCTTACCTTCTGTAATTATAACGGTATAATATTTGTTTTATTTTAATTTATTTTAACTATATTTAAAATTTTATGTACTTATTCAATGAGAATCAGTCACAAACTAAACAAAAACTTTTTGGCACTCCACTTTTTGATTCATTATCTTCGTAAAATAACGTTAAAAAGCCAACAAAAATACACGAAATTGAACATGTTTGTTCAGGAATAATAAAAAAGCAATTTTTTAGTTTTAGGAATGTTTAAACTTTTGGTGGTGCCAGCCGGATCGAAAGGGTTAAATAAATTGTGTAAAATCAGAACAGATAAAAAACAAAATGAAAAATAGCTTTGAAATCCTAATAGCAAAATTGGCTAAATTATAAATAGATATAAATTGGTACATAACCCACCATTACATCATATCGTAATTACATAATATGGGATAAGAGTTACAAGGTTCTGAAAAATGTTCATTTTGGAAATATTGAAAGTAAATGAACCTGGGAAAAAAATTATTTTGGCTTTAAATTGTTCTTAAAATTGATTGATGCAAAAAGAAAAAAGAAATGTCTTGGATAAGAAACATCATATAATGAGTATGTCTCCGAACAATTACCCATTGCTCTACTATTAATATACTAACCTTCATAAAATAATTCTTTTATAATAAAAAAAATAGGAACAAAGTTAAAATAATTATCCAAAGTTTTTTTAAATTGAACAATTTTTGCAATTTAAACTATCCAAAAAAAATAGTAGAATCATTTGAAGATTTCAATCTGTGATGACTGTGATTCTTTGTTAGATAACGACATTCAAATTACCAAATTAAAAATAGAATAAATAGGATATTTCAGGAATAATCAGAATTGATTGATAAAATTGTATGGAACAAAAAATTGTATGAAGTAAACGGGACGGAGTCTATTTTTAACCATTTAAGACTAGTTATAAGGCCTTAAATAATTTTTTACTGCCAATTTTAGACAAGTTTAGATTCTTACCAATAAGATCAGATAAAAGTAATTATTATAATTCAAAGCTATTTGAAATTCTCTCTCGTAACATAAATCAACCACTGTATTAATCAAAAAAAAAATATCATTTCAATTATGTTTATTAAAAAAAGTTTTAATTTATATTTTTTATTAAAATATTTTATATAACAACTAATAACAATTGATCGAACACATCTAGAATAATTATTCAAAATAATTCAAAATTTTTGTTAAGCTTTAAAAACTCATTTCTATCCTATATGATTGCGATTATAGCCCAAACGTCGAACAACATCATTATTCAAAATTTAAGTAATTTTTAAACCCTCATAACTCCTAAATGATTGAAAATGCAGACTTTATTTACTTATTTGCCTGAATCACCCTATCTATTCAAACTAAAAACAATAATATCCCTTTTATATTATAAAATAATAACTAACACTATTATCAAAGCAAATTGTATATTTAACCACAAACAAATTATATTGCATAAATTTTTAATAGAAATAAATTAAAAATAAATAATTTTAATTTAGATTCAATTATTATAAAATATGTACTCGCAAAATATACAATGCATAATATGTGTCTAGAATAATTATTTTACTAGAACTTATCTCTAACAACCATACATATTTAGATTATTTTAAAAATAAAAAAAAATTAAATGATAATAAATTAAATTTATTCTATATAATAATATAATATAGTAATTAACATAATGTGTATACAAATGAGATTAAAATTAAATTTTTAAATTTACACAAATTAAAAAAAAAAAAATTAATTGTGGTTAGGAGAGATTACCGGAAATTGTGGGTTTAAATTAATAAAAACTTCTGTTGAATTAACTTTTTAAATTCTAAAATTTATAATAATAAATGTGGTGATATAATTATCCTAGCCTATGATATGTGGTCATATTTTTTTGTTTATTCTAAATATTTTAATATTTAGGTAAAATGACTCAATGAATTAACACCCACAGGGTTATTGTCCCAAAACAAAAATAAAAAAACAATTTAAGGGTATAATTGACAAAATTTGGATTTTTTTTTGCACTTATAATTTTAATTGTTTTGATTTCATTTCATTTTTTATTTATGGGGTTTTATTTTCATTATGAATTAAATAAAAATAAATTATTTTTGAAATGAATTTCCATTTAAAATCGGAAAAAAAAAATTGTTTGTCCATTATTCTCGTAATTTTCATTTTGAAAGAGTAAATAGCTTAAATATAAATAATATAAACTCCATGCATTTGACAGTTAACCATATAATCCATTATTGGACAGATCAAACATTGGTGATTTAATCTATTCAATGGACAGAAACATGTATCATAGCATCCTTGCCAATATCATATAACCGCTAACATCCAATTATGGATATGAAAATAATAGAATAAGCATAGAATCGAAACAGCACAAAAATTCTTCTATGCGTATAAATACCTTGTCTGGTCTAAAATTTTAAACTAGTACAACTAAATTAAAAATGTACAAAACAATAATATACCGATTTTATACCCTACAGTTGCGAAGCCTGGACAATGAAAATTAGTAAAGAAAACCATTTTTAAAGTATTCGAATACTAAGAAAAATATTTGGTAAAATAAATAACGATGGTGAATATCAAATTAGATCAAACATGGAGCTAGAAGCACTAACTGATGGACGCAATTTTAGAAAACTTATTAGGGCACAAAGAAAAAGTAGAGCAGGACATGCGCTATGGATGAATGAACAAAGGATACCAAAAAGAATATTTGAATCGGTACCGTACAGAACGCAAGAGGTAGATGGCAATATCAAGATGGCTGAACGAAATCGATGACAACTGTCGAGTTATTGGAGTTAACAGATGAAGGCAATTGCTCAAGGTAGAGCAGAATGAAGGTAAATTATAAATGAGACTAAGCCTCATTCCGAGCTGCTGAAAATGCTATATGGATGGAATTGAATATTAACTATTTATTTTTCCAAATTCCTTTTCGAAATCGATTCGAAAACCCCATTTTCGAAATTTTACTTCACTAAAAACAAAACTTGATATTTTGCGCCTCATTACATTTATTTTTTTGGAGCCTTATTTCATTTTGATTTTTAGTCATATTGTTTGGGCGTTAATTTCCGGAGCCATTTGTACTTATATATTTTTTTATTATTTTTTATTATTTAAATATTTGTGTTCTGTGTTTTTATTTATTTGATTTTTCCTAAAAAAAAATAAAATATTTTTCAGAAATTTTTATTAAATTATCGATGCAAATAAAAAGCAAACAAAACCATTTTATTTTGTTAAATTTTTAGAAAATGAAAATATTTATGTAAGCCTGATCAATATTGTTCACCTATCATTCACTCAAAAACTATATTCCTATTAAAAATATTATATAGAATATTATTAAAATAAAATAAATAAAAATAAAATAAAAGTGTGTAGCATTGATTGTGGTTATTAAATCCGTTATTAAAAATTTTATCAAAATAAGCAAATAAATACAGTGAGTGCTAGGTTTGCAGAATATTAATCAATTAAAAAATTGTGATATTCAAATGCAGTCTCAAATTGATCCAAATTCCAGATTCAAGTGGAAGTAAAAATGATAATGAATTCAAATAGACATCAGGAAATAGGGTACAATGGTTCAAATTAAAAAAAAAAAAACAAAAACACTCAACACTATTGGAATTAATCAGTAGGTATTGCAGTTTCGAATGGTTTCAATCTAAGAAAAAATATGAAATAAACATTTATAAAGTAGTTCGCAAAATCTCATTGAAATTTTATCCAAATTTATTTTTTTTTCTTCCTCTAACTATCCCTTTTCCTCTTTTCTAGCCAACGGTTGAAAAGTAGAAAAATTTTTTTAACCTAAGTTTTTGGCTAAAAAAGAAAAAGGACTATAGGATGAACATCCTAACTGCTTATACGGAAAAATTTATAATAGAATCAATAATTACATACAACTAGTTCATCTTTTTGAATTTGTAGTAGATATATATACCTACCAAGTTTTAAATGTTAGTTAAAAAATGAAAATGAGAACCTTTATAATGGTAATAAACAGCAGCAATTATTTTGGTCAATAACTCATCAGCACAATCATTTCATCAATCTATCCATCATGTTTATAAAATGTTCGAGCAGTTATAATAGAATATATTTGATTAAATTAGTGGTAGTTATAGGTTAGGTTACATGTATGATAGTTCCATTTTATTTTTAGTGGTAATAAAATTGTATTCCAAATTAATGTCAAAAAAGAGCGGATTCAAACCAAGGATCTACTGACTAGAAATCATATGACATAAAAACTACACCATATCGGTGGTACGAGAAAAAAATGTTGTACATGATTGACATTGTTTTTGATAATCAAATTTGTTTTTAGTGATATGTTTAGATTTATGGAATAAAAGTCGAGTTTCCTTTCACTAATCATTTGTATTTATTTTGCAAATATCGATATTTTGGAAGCAACTTACTTCCTTCATCAGTGCTTTGCGACCTCGATTGACATTGATTTTTATTAAATTGACATTGTTTAATATTATAATTCATCATAAATCCTGATGATATTAAAAAAAAAATGGTAAAAAATTCACAACCTTCAAGTACACGACTATACCAACAAAGAAACTATCCAAATCGTAAATAATATTGTACGTCGATTCAAACGATAAAAAATGAATATGATAACATAATATTGGTAATGTGACTTATTATAATAATTTTCCAACTACCGAAATTATTAAATTATAAAGATTGTTTTATATCAGACTTAAGCCTCTTACTGCCATGGTTGCTACATGGGCACGCACAACTCAGATAAATTATAATTTAATTAATCTACTGAAATTATGTTCGTTCACCAACTAAAATATTGAATTCATATACCTTAAACGATGGAATCAAAAATACTTAGTAAAATCTGATCAATCCACATACGAATAATAAAAACATTGTTCGAAAAAATCGAATTTAGTGTAGGGTGGCCTTTACACGTACGATTTAATCCATGGATTTGATTCATATGTCAAAAAACCGTACGTGTAAGAGCTGTTATAAATTAAATTTTATGAATTTAATCGTAAGAATTTCGTTAATCGTGAATTGGATGACCATCCAATTTCTATCCAATCAAATTTGACAGTTCATGAATTAAATATCGCGAATTCATAAATTTTTATTTCAATGTTTTCGACTGAATGTTGACTACGATTTATTTTTGTTGTTTGCATACAGGTTGATTTTGATAACAAAGTGTTTTATTATTTCAAATCGGTTATTATTGAAAGTACTGATACTTTTTTTAATTGAATTTGATTTTTATTTTGTTGAAATGTTGTTTTGTTCAAATGTGTAATATTTTACATGGAAAGAAGTTCATAAAATTTATCAGCTTCTATAAAAAAAAAAAATAAGTTTTGTAGAACGTTGTTTCCATAAAATAACAACATAAAAATACATTTTTAAGAACCAAAGCCTAACGAAGACATTGCATTTAAAATTAATATTAGTACAGTAAATTTGGAAGCTCTTGTTTGCTACCTATTTTAAATTTCTTTTCTTATTTGATATGATTGTGTAATAATATTTTATATGCTATACCTCTATATATATATATATATATATGGTTCTTTTTTATTGTTATTGCTTGTTGTAGTACACAGAGGTACTGATATTCCAGACAACCGATTTCATCCTATTAAAGGTTATTTTATTTTGTTTGTAACAGAATTAGCTTTAAATTCAATTTTAGACTTTGAATTTATATTTTTGAATTTTTGTAAATAAGGTGAGAAAAAACGTTTTGAGGACAATATTTTTTTGTGAAATTAAAAATGTATGTGGATCTTATTTATTATTTTATACGAAACATTCTTTTGATTTTTAGATCTCAATGCACACCGTAACTTTTGTCATAAAGTTTTGGCATTTACTTAAAAAATAAAATGCATGGATTTTGTTTAACGTGTAAACGCTAAATGGATTTCATTGTGAATTTGATTGTGAATTGTCGTGGATTAAATCGTACATGTAAAAGGCCGCCTAAAAGAACAATAGTCAAAGTATACATTTTTTTTTTGTTTCTTTTTTATTAATTTTAAGAACTAATTTTAAGCTTATTAATACGATTTGTAAATTAACATGCAAATTTAGTTATAGCTTTTATAGCTTTTAAACCATATAAATATATATATTATTATCACATTCTCACAGCTGGCAAACATTTTTTTTTTATTTTCTCACTCTCTCTCATTTTCTTTTATAAATTTCAGTGTTTTCTTTTCTAATCATAGCACAGTCAGTGCTGTCAAATAAAAAAAATATTTTAATTTTTCTTCACAGATTATCAATTTTATGTTTCTTAATTATTTTTAAATGTGCTGACCTGCTCAGAAGAAAGTCTTCATATCACACACAATTTTTTTTTGAAATTTATTAAGCGAATTTTTATTTTTAGCGATAATTTAAATAAGATAATTTAATTTTGCCAGGTTTCCGCAATATACTTACCTTCATCAGTGCTTCTTATAGACACAGAGAGTTGTTCAATTTATCAATATAAAATCTGAATTGATTTTGATTAATAATTTGTTAAATTTTATTTCAAATTTAAATCGTATTTGTATACCTGCAACAGTAAAAATTAAATTGAGCTCTGAACAAATTTCTTAATTAATTCAAAGTTTGCAAGTTCAGATAAAAGTTTCCTCCACTCAAATAGAATATAAGTGTTCGACATTTACTAGATCATTATTTTGATTAGGAAAAGCAAAATTTGTTTTTATAATTGAAATTGATTTGTTTGAGCACCGAAACTTACAACATTATATAAATGTTTGCTCTAATTGATATGATTGAAAATCTATTGTCCTATTAGTGTAATTTTTTTATTTTAATTAATTATTTATTGTACAAAAAAAAAAAATAATTATATTGTATATTGCATAATATTTATATGAAATTTTTAAAATAGAAAATAATATTGGAATAATTTAATAAAATTAATTTTACATTGTTATGAATTATAATATTTTAATTAAGCAGCTTAAATTGAAATTTTTACCACATAAAATTCCATTCCGTTGCTGTATAAAATTACTTTATTAATTAGTTTAAAAATTTATGTATTTAAATACAAATACAATACACCGTTATAATTTAACTTATGAAATATGTGTACTAAAACATTACGAATCAACAATATTAATAATCAGAAGCAAAATATAAAAATAAATATATTTTTTAAATTTATGTTATAATAATAAAATCAAAACAATTCATAAAATTGAAATTAAAATTTAAATATTTTTGTGCAATACCAATTTATTAAACAAAATTATTTTTAAGAATTCTTTCGTTCATCATAACACTACTAGAACTCATCAGTAGGTATTTATAGTGTTAGACTACCTATACAACTCCTATTTTCATTTTGATTGATTTTATAACTTATTAGAAGATGTCATTAGTACATCTGTGAGTTATAAAAATCAACCAAAATTTCATTGTAAAATGTATTTTTTGAAAAATAATATAACTGATGAGTTCTAGTAGTGTTCTGATGAACCAAACAATTCCTGAAAATAATTTTGTTTGTTAACACAAATAATAATAATATTTATAGATACAATGATGATATAAAATATCTATGTATCAAGATTGAATATTAATTAATAAATCGAGCTTGTACTTTTTATTAAAGGTAAAATGATGTAAAGGTTTTAAAAAATTTATATTTATATAAATTTATTTTCCAATTTATTATTTTGACAATCAAAGTAAACTGTAGTATACCTGAACAGATAATTTCTCTTTCAATGAATTTCGGAAATAATAAAATTGTTCAAAAGGTGTTTAGAACGTTTGTCATCTGAATAATTTTATCTAAGCTATCACCAGTCCAGTAACAGAGTGGAATATTTTTAATTGTTTAGAATCTGTGGGGTGGTGTATAATTTTATTTAATCTTTATTCAGCTGGAAAGGTACACCTATATACCTTCAAACAATTTATATGGATTTTATTATGATTTTTACTATTTTTGTTATATTATTGTGATTATTTTTGCATTTGTTTTACTTTTAATCTAAAATTTAGTTTTATTACTTGTGGGAATCTATTCTCTAAAATATTTTTTTGGAGCTAACTCTATTTTAGGAAAAAGATGAGGCATTAATCATTTTTGTTTGTGACAAAGTATTTAGTATGAAGTTCGGACTTGAAACAGCAAAAGTGCATCTAATTCAAAAAATATTATAAAAAAAAAAAAAAACATTGTGTAAAGGTATTTGATAATACTATAAAGTTTTGTAACTAGATGGACAACTTTGAAATTTTATTTGATATTCAGGTAGCAAGGAATGTCAATTATATGGTTTGTCGTAAAAACACAAAACATGCAAAAAATGCGTTTTTTTCATTAAAAAATGTGTTTTTTTCATCAAAAAACCTATTTTTTAAATTTTATATATTTTATTGTAATTATTTTTTTTTAATTTCCTCTAATTTAAGCAAAAGTGATCAAAAAACATTAAATTACAAATAGAATGCCGGTTTTTTCATAAATTTTAAAAAAATATAAAAAATGAAAAAAAAAAAAATAAAAAAAAAAAACATTAAAAAAAAAAGTTAGAGAAAAAACGGTACAAAATATACATATTTATAATATTTTAATATGCAGCATTAGATACCGAACTATTCTTATTTTATATTTGAATGATAATACATCTTCTGGGCACCTACGTACCATTAGATTTCTTATTACTTTCACTGACGCTGATGTACGATCCAGAAAAATTTATTTCATTTCTATAACAAAATTATCATTAGGTACCGAACTATTCTCATTTCATATTTTGATGATGAACTGTTCTTTGCGTACCCAAGTACCGTTATTTATTATATAAACTTTATGTAAATGAAAAATGTAAAATTTAAAAAAAATGTATAGGTATATATATAAAAAAAAAAAATTTGTTATAATAAATTATTTCTGTGATATAAAAAATAATATTTTCTTATTTTAACACAAAAATCCATATAAAATACATTATAGGAACAGGTGTACGTTTCCAGCTGACCACGTATATACAAAAAAATTGGCTGGTTTATTCAACCCCAATTATTTTTTTCATTTCAAAAAAGTTTTAAAATATAAATTTTGATAACAAATGAATTCAAGTCTCTAAGTCAATTTGCATCGAAAATATTCACAAAGTAAAATGCCAAAGGTACAGGTGTACCTTTCCAGCTGAATAAAGGTTAATAATAAAAGTGTCTTTCTATATTTAAATAAATGTTCATAGTTCCCACGACAAGATCAATTTTCGATGATTTGCAATAATAAATACGTAAACAAATTATTTGTGATATGAAATTACATAAAAATAATAAAAAATTATTAAATTTTCATTGCATAAGAAAATAATTCTCTTAATTTCTAATAACATCTTGTTTCAAAGAAATATTTCTACATATAGATTTTGTAAAATAAATAATAAATTAACCTAAATATAACTGCAGTTAATTAGATGTAAAAAAAAAAATCGATAAATTTTATTCTTCCAGTTAAGAACGTTCGTTCCAGTTAAGAATCAAGTATTCTATAAAATTTATTTTTATTGCAAAAGAAAAACAAAACAAACAAACAAAAATTACTAATACCTGCCATGAAACTTTAGAAGCAAAAGAATTCTTTAAAAATTTTTATTTTGTATTCCTCTTTATGAAATAAATATTAATCTATATACGAGGACTATTTATTAAAATATTTTTTATAATTTTCAAGAAGGACGAAAAATATCTACTGAAATTTATACAGAGTGACCCAAATAACACTCAATTCATTTTATTTCAGTTTTTATGGTATCTAGCGTAAACAATATTTACGTTCATGATCTATAATAGCCTGTTACAAGGTACAGTTAATGAACCAATACTGTTTTCAACATTTTTATCATAATTATTGTCCCCACTCGACCTGTTTAGACGAAATATTTATGTATTGGCCTTTGACGATGACATCATTATTCTATATTCTGCCAATAGTTCAGTAGAACCAAAGGCAAAATACAAAAAATGTTTGATATTACTCGGAACAACTTAAAATGTCGGATTTGTGCTTGTTTTAGCAAAAAATTATGATAAATAGTCTAAATTGAGAATACATAAAATTTTAATGAATTTGGATGCTTAACTTTTGAAATTATCTTCATTCAAAGTTAAAATGTATACCCGGGTATGATAGTTATAGACATAAGGATTAAAATCGTTTGTTCTAGTCAATTTAAGATCTTGGTAACGCTTATAGAAAAAAATGTATTTATTTATTTATTTATACTATTTTCAGCTCAAACAGCTTACAATTTAGTATTACAGTTCATACATTCAAAAATAACAAAATTCAAAATACAAAAATAGTAATATTATTTTCTTTTAATATAAATTAATAAAAGGTTAAGTTAACAAAATATTCAATTAATTTCATATAATTTTCGTGTTAAAGTGTCTTTAGATATTGAAAAATCTATACTATTCTTATATATTTATTACTAAATATTAACATTCTAATAATAGCTTCACATTTACCACAAATTGTTCTGTGTAAAAAGATTTGAGTGGCGTAAACGAGTATTTGTGTTAATGATAATTTTGTTTAAAGTTGAAGGGGAAAAAATATCGCCTTTAATAATTTCGAAAATAAATAAAACATCAGCTACTTCCAGTCTTTTACACAGAGACTTAAGATGGGGAAGATTTTTAGCCTATGATCATATGTAGGAAGTATTGTATGATCATCTCAAGGCAAACTATGTAGTGCAAACCTTAAAAAAACCTTTTTTGAACAGCTTCTATTCTCTGTATATGTGAATTATAAAATGGAGACCAGACCAGACCTGCATATTCAAGATGGGGTCTAACGAGACATGTATCCAATGATTTAAAAATGTAAGGATCGTTAAACTACTTTGACCAACGTCCTATAAAGCCCAACATTGAACTAGCTTTATTAACGATGTTATGATAGTGGAGTTTGAATGATAGTTTATCATCGAAATAACCTCCTAAGCCCTTAATTGAATTAACCATTTCTAAGGTTACGTTGTTTAGAGTATATCTAAAGCTAAAACACATAAGTGCACATTTACTAATGTTTAGTAAAAGATTGTTATTAATGCACCAAGTATAAAATTTATCTAGATCATCTTGAATCATATAAATATCTTGCATCGACGTTTTTTTTTTTTTGAAAATCTTCATATCATCAGCGTAAATTTTCAAATCGCTATTACAAATTATAGAAGCCACATCATTGAAAGCAACAAAAAATAATAGTTGTCCTAAATGACTACCCTGTGGAACTCCAGAATTTGGTATGAATGGTGATTAAAATGAAGAGCGGAATAAAACAGTATAGCTCCCATTAGTTGCTAATATGACCCATTGACCCATTGTACAAATTTTGCAGAAAATCCTCTACTAACAAATGCTTTACTAAAATCGGTGTAAATTACATCCGTTTGGAATCCTGCTTCCATATTGATTAAGCAGATTGATGTCGATTCTATAAGGTTGGTCACTGTGTAGACTTCTTTTTCAGAAAACCGTGTTGATGTGTCGTTAAGAAGTTAGTGCAACGATTGTAAATAGAACCAAAAGTAATCAACTGAAAAATTTTAGGATTAGTGGAAAGTTTGGAAATTGTTTATAAAAACGTTGTGAACATTTCGAATTGACAACAGCTAGTGGATAGAGATATGTAATTGTATTTCACACAATACAGTAGTACAGACATCACATATGTGGGCAAATTCTGAAAAAAATGTTCGGCCCACCTCGTTCCTGTAACTTTTAAACATCGTAAATAATATTTCGTTTCTTTCCTGTACCTATTCTGAATCAATTACAACTTCTGTTACTGCTCCCATTTTCTTCAAAGAATATAAATAAACAGATCTCAACAACTACCAATCCAATTGCAGTTTTGAATTAATTTTCAAAAATATTTGAAATAATCATCAACAAAAGACTTTGTATGCTTTTGTTGTCAATAACAATATACTCTGGACAGGGTTTCGAAAAATTTCCAAACACGACAGCAATTTTCTTTAGTCTCACTAATTTTATCACCAACAATCTATAGCCAATGGGAACTTTATAGCTTATATTTGCTTAGATTTCCAGAAAGCATTTTATTGTGCAGACCATAACATCATGCTAGCAAAATTTTATAATTTCGACTTCAACGAAAAACTCTAACTTTAAATAATTCTTCAAATCAACCAAAATGTCAAAATGGGCTTTACAGATTGAATTAAATATGTATTAAAGGCATACCACAAGTATTTATTTTGGGTCCGGATATTTTTAAGCTATATATAAATGTTATATCAATACCTAATCTTAAAGGTAAAATGTAGCTCTGAAATACGCAGAACAGAATTAAGGTTATCAGTAAAACACGATTTGAAATTAATAGAGAAATGGCTCCACTTTCATAAATTGTAACTGAATATAAAAAAAGAACAAACATTCCATTACTAGGTCAAAAAAAAATATAAAACGACCCATTCAACTTTAAATTTACAGAACTTTGCAGATATTTGAGTTTTAATATACCATTATTACAATCTATTGAAATACTGGTTTGCAAAAAATTCTCATCAACATTTTATTTCTTGCATTGTGAAAGTAATATTCGGACCATACTGTATCTTGTAGCTTACTATTGTATATAAAAATTTAATACATTTGTTTTTTTTTTTTTACTATAGATATTCATTATTCAGTGAAACTTACTAAAAATTTTGTTGTTGAAAGAAATATGATTGCAGATTCGTTATTTACCTTGTTTTTTTATCCATTTTATAAACAAACAAAAAAAAAAAACAGTTTTCAAGCTGTTTTCATGTTTTTTTTTTTGTTTTATTTAGTTTTTATAACTTAAAAATAAATTCAGTCATAAAAAATAAAATAAAACTAACAAAATATAAAAACAAAAATAAATCTTCTTATAAAATAAAAGGTAAATTTTTCCTTTAGCTTTTTCAATTTTTAGGGATTACAAAAGTAATGAAATTATAATATTAAATAAAAAAAAAAAAAATAATATTTTTTTTAAACTTTTAAAAAAGGATAAAAAATATTATAAATGAAAGTTATTAAATAAAATATCTATATAGGATTAGCCAATAATTCAAGGAAAAATTAGTTATATCTGAAAAAAACATTTATAACTGAAATATGAATTGGCATCTTCGTCTGGACTTTCTTTTCATTTTTTTTTATAGGGTATGAGATTTTTAGTTATTAAAAAATATCTACACAAGTGATTTGCACAATAAAAGCAATCATAAAATTAATCAAATATTTTATTCTAAGCTTGCATTCAAATATCAAAAGCCAATTTCTCTACATTTGCAAGTAACAATTTCTATCAACATAATTGGCTATAAATGACTTCTAAAGTGGTATAAAAGTAAACTGTCATAGTACTCTTAAATAGAACAGTTAATTTTCACTGCTCCATTGAATAATCCATTTACTTTTAACTGCTTCATTTGTTAAGCTCCTTTAGAGCCAAAAATAAATATTTTTTAATTGACATGAAAATGAAGAATCAGATGCATGCATTTTAGATGTAAATGATGGTCTTGATTCTGAGGATGAGTCACTAGATGATGAATCAAAAGTACAAGAAGAAAATAATCGCATTGTTTGATTCAAATCAATATTTTATTGGAAAGGATATGGCACAAAGTGGAATAAAATTCCATTAACATATCAATAGGCTACACAAAAAAATATTTTCCGACAAAAATCGATTGGTCCGATATCCATTAACAAAAAGTGTAACTGATTGTGAAACATTCGCCGCAATTTTCAATACATCAATGGTTGACATAAATTTTTAATTTAGCTTCATAACAGAATTTTTCTTTTTTATAAAATACCAAAAATAAAATTCAAAACAAAATTTTTTTTCAAAAGATCTGTGGCGCTTTATTTACTTTATGTTTTAAAATATATTAATTTTAAAATATTTCTATTTCAATTTAAAATATTTCAGAACCTTTTATCTTATTTTTCAACTTATATTGAAATAATTACAAAAATTTTATAGAATACCATACATTTTGTATGAATAAAAAAAATATTAACATATGTTAATCTTGCCGAACAATACTGAAAAAAGAAATAGGAATGGTTGTCGCTTTTTTTATACAATTTTTCCTATTTTTATAACAACAAGCGGTATAGTGGACATTTTTAACAATTATTGCTATATTTTTTTTGTAAATTACCATCCGTTTTTAGAACAATCACTATTTTTTTTTTTGTTATAATAACTCCCAATTTTATAGTAGTTTTTCTTATTTTTTTAATAACATTTCATAAAAGTATACGACTTTATTGGAAAACGTATAAAAAATGTAGGAATTAGACTCAGAAAATTTAGAATAGTTCTCAAAAATTGTTAAAAAATATTGAAAATATACCAATAAAATAATAGTTATTGTTTTAGTTGTAGAATGTCTCTTACAAAATTACGAATATTGTTTTAAAAAATGAGAAAAACTGATCACAAATATGAGAAACATTACTTAAATTATAGCCATGTTTCCTAAAAAATTGGAATATTGACTGAAAAAAATATGGAAAGTTCCTATAATTTCAGGAAATTTTACTATACTTTATGCCATTATTGTTCTCATGTTTATAGGAACTTTTCAATAAGAACGTACTAAATAAAAACACCAAAAATATTATTTTCAAGAAAAAAAATTTATTTTAAGATTTTTTTAGTTGTTTAATTTTTATTTATTTAAATATACTAATGAACTAATAATATAAATGATTCAATATTTTTATAATTATTTATAATTTTTTCTTTAATTTTTTCTTTAACATAATTCTTCTTTTCACTTCTCAGCGATGGGCACGTCTACAATTTGACGTCAACAATATTAATTTTTTACTCGTCAACAATGTCAAGTCAACAATTCGATAATTAAGTTGACGTGTCAATAATGTCAAAAATATAAAGAATAAAAAAATAAAACAAAATAAAATACACGTTTTTTAAGGGCAAAATAAATCTTTATTAAATAAATTAAATAATTCAATAACAGCGACTAATGAAAAGCAAATAATTCTATAAAATAAAAAAAAACCTAATATTCGTCAGTTACATTTCGATCACAAAACTTTAAAAAATAATAAACATGAATAATTTTTTTTTATTTTTCAAAACGTAGCCTATTTCTTGAATTTGAGTGTACATATGACCAATTTGGAAATACTCTTTCAAGCTGCGCTGAAGAAGCTGGAATTTTCAATAATCGTAAAGCTAAAGTTAGGCTAGCATAGGGTGTTTTATTCGTGCTGCTTTCCAATAAACAAATGCGTTTTCGATATTTTTTTCATTTAATGTTTTAAAAAATGCAGATCCTTCCGGAAATTCTGCCAAATCACTTATGCCAGAGCTATCGAGCTCATTTACAAAAAAATTGCATGTTGCAAAATAGTTTTTGCTTTGTATTTTCAAAATAAATCCAAGATTTTCAAAATTTCGATTTTTTTTTCTACCACCCATTATTACCTATTACTTAGTATAATAATAACAAATAATAGTAATAATTAATATTATTTTCTAATTAAATCTAATTAATTTTAATTTTTTTATAATTTAATTTTCTAGCAAATTTAAATTCAACACTGAACTGAATTTAGAATGACACTTTATTGTTTACATTCTTGACAAATTATTAACATTGTCGTCATTGATTACGTTGATGACTTAAAGTTGACGGTGTCATGTCCACAAAAAAAGATGACGCGTCGACGCCCATCGCTGCTTCTAACATGTTGATGTAACTTTCAAATATTTGTATTTAATTTTTTTTACATCTAAGTTATTTATTATATTATATTAAAAATACATTTGTGCCACAAAATCAGATGTGGATGGAGAGTTTTTTTTCATTAAATATCTTGTCAGTAAATTTTCGTATGTGCTTTTCCACAAGATAGTCAAGCTATAATTATTCAAATTATAAAATTATATTTTTTAAGCAACTAGTTTATTTATACTTACAGTAATAAACATAAAAAATGATTGTTGGACTTCGATTTTGCTTAGTTTATAACGATTTCTCTTCGCACTTTCTGTCTTTTCCTGTACCGTTTTGTATACCGATGAAGCTAATAAAACTGGAAGAACAGCAAAACCCGCAAGTGGTCCTTCTTATAATCTTATATACAAATACAGCAAGTATTGACAAAAAAATATTTCTTTGATCCGAATAAGTTGATTCAATCTACAGAATAATAAATTGGATAAAATTTAAAATAAAATTTCTTATAAACTTGTGTTAATATTGCAGAGTTTCACTGATTAACATTTAGAAACCTATGAATATAATTTTTTTAAATTGCTTACCCTTGAAAATCATCCACAAGTTCGATTATGTCCCACTCAATTAATTTAAAAAGAAAATCATTTAATTAATGACAAATCAATCACTATAAAATGTACTTTACAAATAAAACGACGCCCAGCCTATAAGGGAGAGAAATTTGAGAGAAAAATTTCCTTTATTATGATAAATAACTACTCTTAATATTTTGAGAAAAAATCAGTGAACAAAAAAAAAAAAAATTGCCGAAAAATTGGTCATAGACACGTTTTTCCGAACTTTTCTTTATATATTCAATATCTACTCAAAAAATTAGACACTGATCTCTGATTTCATTAAGATCGGCCAAATAATGAAGTTTTTATGCAAAAGTAAAAAAGTAAATATTAACATACGTTAATCCTGCCCATAAAAAATAAATATTTTTTAATTGACATAAACCTATTTGCGAGCTGGAAGAATCATTATATTCTAAAATGCAGTTTGGGTTCTGTGTGTGTTTTATTTTCATTTCACATAATAGATAAAATATTATTAGACAATAATATCTGTAAGGCTATTTCATTCAAGGGTAAATTCGTTTATTTTATCTAATTAAAACGACACAATTTTATTTGGAGCACATTGATATTATGCTTTGTAGCTATCGACCAACATTCACGGTAAATTAAAAATGGCAAGGAAATTAAAATGTTTAATTATCTACCTTGCAATATCACATTTTCATCTTATATATTATAGTACATCAGATGAACGATGTGATGAGTATAAAAAGCAAGAATAATTGAATAGTAAATTACACCACCAAAATATTAAAATTTTAGCAAGTTTTTGGTGCTGAATACTTAAAACATTTCAAATATTTAAACCAAATAAATGACGGCTATTTCCAAGTTGAGCGACATCTATACTAATCAAAAATTAGACACACAAACTTATAGAAAAAGTACAATAGACACACAAACTTACAGAAAAAGTGCAAAAACAAAAACACAAACAAAAATTGAAAACAAAACATAAAAAACAAAAATCAGATCAGATCATACTCTTAAAAAATGTGATATAATAAATGTTAGTTAATTTACTTCTGCTATTATTAAAAAAAATATATGCAGTAAAATACGGTTATAGTCATTCACTAAATTTCAGTAATACTTCTGACTATAACCGTTTTGTGGCTATAGACGTAGTCAAAAAAAGATTGCATCTTTATACACAAAATCAAACTCAATAAAATATCTTTCGTACCTATAACGATTTTAGACTTTATTTTATTCATAAAAAGCAATTCTGTTATTTAATCACAAAATATACATATTTGTAATAAAGAACAGAAAAAAACTATATATAAATCAGTTTTTTAATAAAATAATTCACTTTTGACTTATTTTTTTGTTTTATTGAAAAAATTGGCGTTATATTTTAATGTGACAATAAACGACATCGATTGTTTTTTTTTTTTTTTTTTTTTTTAACACTCTGATTGTATGAACTTATGAAGTTTACTTACTCTTTTTCAAACAAATTGATGACTATTGCTATAACAGAATTGTGACTACAAACGTTTTTGACTATAAACAAATTCAAATACATCGATCTACTACGTTGAGAGTAATGGGATTTTATTGTGTTAAGTTGTATTGAAATTGTTATTAATTTCGTCATAAAGTATGAGTTATTATACTTTAATTTCAATTTATATATATATTCAATAATCAAGCGATTCACAAAACAACTACAATTACACCAAAACAAATATTTCTTTTTGTGCAATTGCACAGGGGATTCACTAGTATTATTTTATTGTAAAAAAAAATATAAATTGTTTTAATTTATAAATTAAATACGCATCAATACTAACTAAAAAATATACCTATTAATATGTATATGTATTACAATAAGGATAATAAGTGTACTAAACAGACATTGTAATAACATTATTTCCTACCATTCGCTTTATATCGGCATACTTATACATGCTCCTAAAACTATAATTTATTTAAACGCTTATAAAGCTAAGTGCTCGAAAAGAGGAACGTAAAATAATTTTATACAATTTTATTTATTTATTTAATTCTATTGTTGTTATAATAGCTCTATAAAAACTCCAAGAACGAATATAAGAGCTAATAGTTCTTAAATTTAGCTCTAGTGCACCACAACCACTTTTATAGAGCTAAAATTTATTGTTACTTAGATACTCAAACTCAAAGCTAGCAATGTATTCTTAAAAAACTTGAAAAATTTGGGAAAAAACCCTAAGGTCGTAAATATACCAGTATATATAAGTTCAAAAGACCTGATTTAAGAATATATCGTAATTCAGAAATACATTATATATCGTATTTAGTATAAGAACATATTCTAAATGCTTTATTTACAGTATTAAACCTGTTTGACATTTCTCACAAATACATATTATTATAAAAATTAATACGCTATAATTGTTTTATGTTCAATACAAAATTCAATCACATTAACTTCATTCAATACTCTAAACCAGCTCTAAAATCTATTGCATTATACGACCAAATCTAATCTTTGTATGACTTTAATGGATTTGTATGACTTAAATGGAAATTGAAAAATATAAGTATCTCACAATGGATGCAATTATTTTCTCTAATATAATTTTCGGATAAAATAGGCAAACGTATTACATTTGGAAAATCAAACCCGGTATACTTTTGAAAATTATTTTTAAGTACTTAAATAGAAAATAGGTTTTAAAGATTTATTCAAGAAAAAATAAAGCAAAAACATTAAAACAACATAACACAACTTTATCGATTACTTGAAAAATATTAAAACATTAAATTTAAAACCATCCTGGTTAAATTTTTGATTATAATAGTCTTTTAAATAAATTTAAGATTTTATGAAAAAAAAGTAATAACAACGTTTTATAAGGTATTATAAATGCTCTGAATAACATTTTATATAATATATATAAACAAAAATATGGTCGTTATAATTTCAATATACCTTCGAATAGTTCAAATCAATTAAACCTTGGTTAGAATCTATAATTTGAGGGGAAAAAGTGATAACTTACTTAATCTTATAACCCAACTACAGCTATAAAAGATTGTTAGTTCAAATTGGAAATGTGAATTAAAAATATATATATTATTTCAACTTCATAGCATATCACTAGACTCAAGAATGAGCTATAGATTCTCTAAACAATAAATTGTAACAATTAGTGAGCCACCTTATTCATGCGACTTAAATATTCATTTCCATTTGCATATGGTCTAATGCTATACACTATATTGTAATGCATTAAAATCAAATTTCTGCTAAATACAGATTTAAACAGCTTATATTATCTAAGAGTTTAAAGATAAAAACCATAAGATATACACCAGGAGAAATTATGTCTGTAAACGAAATAACTGGATAGGGAGCACCTTAAATTTCTATGTACCTTAATTTTTTTTTTTTTTTTTTTTTTTTTTTTTTATGATCTTGACAGTAACTTAGGGGAATCACTACTCATTAAATGTAGAAAACTACTACTATTGTCAGGAACTAAGCCTTCTTAAATAGAATAGTTTCATTTTTTTTAATTTGTTACCAGATTAACTCTCAATTATCTTTTTGTCATTTTGTATATCCCAATGACAAAGGGTACTAGACCAGCTCGAAAAACCTATGAAGCATTTAATATTGCTTGTTGAGTTTAGCAAAAGAAAACATTAGAGACAGTAGCCTTACAATTGCTGAACATTTGGAAATAGAAAATTTATAACTTGTTTAACATTTTCTAAAAGCTAAAATTCTGTGAATGTTCCAGTTAGGATAGTTATGCAATTATTTTGGGGACTAATTTTTGAATGCTCACATTGATTTTGTAAATGTTAATAAATGTGATGTCATACATAAATGTCATACATGTAAATGTCAATACATGATACATGTTGTGTTATGTTCGGACTATTTAAAAATATTAATGTAGGAATCTCAATTTTCGCAAGTCGATTTAATTGCCTTGAAAAGTTCATTTGATCTATCATCAAGCTTAATTAATGAGTTAAAACATTTTTTTGATTAAATAATGCGCTTATTTAATTCGTTAAAGTCAATTCATGCTGATTGTACATAAGTTATTCTTATAATAAAAGTTAGTTACTGAGTTTGATGGCTCCTTTTTTCAATTTTTTTTCTGTATACAGCTTTAATTTATCCGCAAAGTCAGAATAAACAATTTGAATACTTTTACTCGTCAAAGAAGTCCTTAGTTATTTTTTTTTTGTAGAAAGAGCAGAGGCACTTTTAACCGTACCATTCTCAAACTTTAAAGTATGAGAACATCAAAATATACGTGACATGAAAAATGCATTGAAAACGTCAAATAAACAATGTATTGTGATGAAAAATGTTAAACAAAAAAAATTTACAATGTCTTGAGATCAAAAATGTTTGATATCGGTTTTAATATCGCAGTGAAACAGTACAGTGGGCAGCGAAAATTTTTAGTTTACATTTTTTAAAATCTACTGCAATCGATGTTCCCAAATATAACAAAATTAAAAAACATAGTCAAAAACATATAGCTATTTAAACAAATTTAGTAATTTTTAGTTAAAATTTTGGTGAAAAATTTGCTTTTATTAAGCTTTTGTAATAATTTTAATATGTCAATAAAATTCAGGATAACCTAAGTCTAATTCAGTTAGAAAGTAAACTAAAACAAAGTAAAAAAGTTTCATATTCATTATTTTTTTTACACATATTATATCATTTAAGGATGAATTTTGCAAATTAATTATATTATTTAAAATAATATTATCAAAAATATTTAAATTCATTTTTTAATGCCAACTAATATAAATTAGCCATTTCAAACACAAAACGTTTAAGCAGTCAAAATTATGAACAAAAATGTAAAATTGCATTTTTTTTTTACATTGCAGTTACCTGAATAATGTTTCGATACAGTATTGACACCGCTGCAAAACATTTTTCACTACATTTTCACGATGTCATGCGTGATCAATACTAATAGTATACCAATCTATCAAATTTAATTCAAATGTATCCAAAATACAATCAAACTCAAATAATCAATACAAATATTAAATCAATTCAATCAAGTTCGAAAAGTCAATACAATCAAATTAAAAAACATATTAAATACAATTTAAAATGAATTACCATAGAATTAATACCTTTGTCCGATTTTGGTATATGTAGAGTTCCCACATTAATTCAGAAATATAATTTTTTTTTATAAATGGCTGAACAATTTTTTTGTTTCATCGGAAATCGAACCCGGGACCTTTCGGTTGAGAGGCAGGCGCTCTACCTACTGCGCCACCCAGCGTGTAAACATATTATTAAACCCTAACAATTAAACACAGGTTCAAATTAACTTGGAGATAAATCTCGTTTTTCTGCTATAGACTATAGTTGCTATGTGGAGTAGACAACACAAAGTAAAATAGTAACATTAGACTAATCAACTATTAACACTAATTAAATATTAATACAATTTCAGAGATACAATATCTAAGCTATACCAAAGCCCTATTCTCCCGAACTGAAACAGGATAAATAAAAAAAACTTTGATTATATACACACAATTTTTATACATTATTTATTTACCTTTGAAATTTAGCTCTTTCAGCCATCTCAGACTTTTAATATACATTAATAATATGTTTTTAATGTATATAGTATATAAACATTGTATCAACCCATATTTTTGGTTCATTAATCATAATATGAATTCAATATAAAATTCATAAAAATTTAAAACATTTTGTTGTTGTTCCAATTTAATAATTCGATATACTTGAATAGATTTTTAAACTTTTGAGAATGTGAGACAATTTTTTTTTAAGAACACTTAATTATATTTAACTTTCATTTTCAATATAGGGAAGGTATGTACTTCCAAAAAGGCAGTAAATCAAATATAATCCTTTTTTAAAAATTTGTTTATCTAACTAACAACAACTACAAACACAAGCAAGTGTAATATTTCTATATTCTTCTTCAACGTCAATTTGACTTTTTTGTAATCCATGTAAAAGTTGGCAGCGAATATAAAATATTTCTTACAAGAAAAAAAAAAAACCCACCCATAATTTCCGGAAAAATTCATATTCTTTTCAAAGTTATCTTCAAGGTTATTATCATCCTGTCATAAACATAATTATATAATACTTAATGTTAATTGATTAATAGTTAGGTATAGTTCATTTCAAGGATTTCAAATATAAAATTTTTTTTTATAATGGTGTTGATTAGAATGTTATTTCCCACAGTGCTCCCACCGAGTACCTACTGTTATATTTATTGATTGTGACACGATATGGTATATAGGAGAATCTTTTTTTCAAGGTATAGATATCATGATATACAAGTATAGTGCTAATGATTATTTAGACAATTACATTATAATGAGATTTGCCGTGTATATATATTTAGAAATAATTTGAATGAAATTAGTATAACAGTGCAAAGTAGTTTATGATATTGAATTTCATTAGTGTTTTCACATTTTATAAAAAACTTTCGTAAACTGTAATGACAAGTTAAGAAAGCTAGTCAATGATTTAGATTAGATTAGATTGAATTGAAAGAGATTGTTGAAATAATAATATTTATTATATAAAAAAAAAAAAAAATGTTTTATGTTCTTGTCAGTAAGTTAGGTAGAGCTACATTATTTTTGTGTGTTGAGTACGATAATGTAAATTTTATTAAATAAAATGGAAAGTGTAATGTTTTCCAATATTCATTTGTTAATTTTCTGATGGATGGATCCATTTATTCTGGATCTGATCTTTAGTCAAATGACATCATTACTACTAGGTCAACTTCTTGGTCGCTACTGAACTTGTAAATATCTCAGAATTTGAACTCAGCTTAAAGGTGACTTAGAATTATCAATCAAGAAGAATTCAACTTGTTAATCAATGCATAGATTTAATATCGATTTAGCATTATGGCGGCTAAGTATTGATTTAGCATAAATTTACAGTTTCTTATGTATATTTATAGTTAGGTCATCAAAATTGAACCCATCAAATCACATCAAAAATGTAAATCGATACAACATCTATTTAGCTTTAATTAACCACCGATTGAACAATAATTCATCCATTCTAAATAATTAACAATAAATTGGTTCATAAAAATCGAACCAGTTAAATATTCCGACAGATTTTCATCATTTTTTGTAATTTATTATTAAATATATATATTTTAATTGAATATTTATTTCATTTATTTTACGTATGCACCCGTACTCTTGTAGGCGCATCTTTAGCGCAACGAAAAATCTGAATCAGCTGAATATGTATTTCCCTAAGATCTTGTAAAATTAATGATAAAATTACTTTTTTATTACTTACTTATTACTATGTTGGTAGTACTGGGAAAGTTTTTTTGCTATCATATTAATTCAAAACTGCTAGCTATGTTTGCGATTTTTTTTTTTTTTTAATATCACAGATTCATTCAATATACAATGCATCTAGGCTAAGCGCTCACATGCAATTTTTAGTTTTGCAACTGTTTGATTGAAAAAACTCTTTGCGCGCAGACATAAGCAACCAAACTATTTGATTTTCTGGTACCGCGCACATATAGCAATTAAACAGTTGCATTTCATTTTGTTTTTTTATATTATAGCCAAAACTTAGGTTTTCAACCTTTAAGTACTTGCGTGCTCCAACAATACGACTATGACCAAGTGGTATAAGGGATGAGGTCACATTTATGTCGCCTATAAGATCCAAAAAATTTAAAGCAGTTTTTGTTGCATCTGCCCATAAATGTGAGTTATACTCGAGCTTGGGTCGTATATATGCTTTATAGATTTTTAAAAGGTCTCGAGATGAAAAATAAGTTATAAATTTAGTTTGAATTTTATAAAGAATTAGGATGCATTTGTGCTGTTAAAATTAAAAGAAGAAGAAAAAAATTGAGGAAAAGTACATTGCAGGTTCACCTTTTATTAAGCCATACATTAATAGCCTCATTCTGTATCTCACTCACTCTCACTTTCACGTAAAATTTTTCACTCCCCCCTTGAAAATATTTTATATTCTGTATCTCGAAATAATTTAGGTGAGAGTGAATGGATATGTGATTGGTAACATACATATGTCCAAAAGGTTTGTTCAATATTCAAATTAATATTGAATAGAGTAGGCCAATGTGAGCGTATTCAACGGGACCGTGTCACATAAACTACATCTTCTAGGTGGTGACTGGTGAAAAGTGCCAAGTTCAAGAGTTTTTGCAGCCTCTTATGAGCATTGAGCAGCCTCCAGCTGGAGATCTGAAAAAATAGATAGATTTTTTTAGCTTGCCTTTAGTACAATGGCTCATAAGCACAATGCAAACAACAGGTCCGGCGTCCCAAGTGTCGGGACCGTAGACTTGAATTTTTTTTTGTCATCAGTACAATGGCCCTTAAATGTGATGAAGACAATAAGGCGCCGGGGTCCAAGGAATTGAGGCCGAAACTCTATATCACGTGCTTAAATAATTATTATATATAATTTTTAAAATTTTTCGGGTTGGTACACAAGAAAAAATAAATTGCAAAACATATTTACATTTAAATACGTAATATACAAATCGATTTATCGATTGCTTCAACTAAAAATTGCATGTGTGCACCTAGCCTAATAGAATATGGGTGATTAATTTCTCAGTTAGCAATATTGCTATAATTTGACTTAACTTGACTTGACTCAGGTAGAATCATCTTTTCGCGCTTAATTAAGTATGGTACTGCAATCTTACACTACAATATCTACTATATTTTCAGGTATTTATATTTAACAATTTACTGGCTTATCTACTCATTAAATGACAGCTTAAACCTAAGCTATGATCAATAAAACTAAATTTAAATATCTATTACGTATTTGATATACATGAATTATAAAACAAAATGTATTATTTAAAAAAAAATAAAAAAAATGTGGAATTACTATTGCTACTTCATCGATTCAGTACAGATATTGCATCCGATTTTCCACCATTATTTGTATTCTACAATAATTAATCCATTCATATCATCTGACTTTGATTTTATTAGTTAAAATTAGCATGGACAAATAAAAATTTAGAATACAAAAAAATCTGCAACTACAAATATCAAATTAAACATTTCAAAATCCTTGAATCGAGAACTCAAAGAACAATAATTGCAAGCTACATTATCTCACTCAAAAAAAAACAGATTACATTTTACAGAACAATAATTTTTCCTATATTAAAAAAAAATCAACATCTTATAATGCTAATTTTTTTTAAACCTATCTAATATGAATTCCATATAATTTTAACATTGAACATGCCTAATCCAATAATTTCAACTATCATAAGCAAAACAAAAAAATTAAAAAAATATCAAAACAGAAAAGTCTAACAATATTGATTCATTCCATTTTAACTTGCTTTTCTTTAGCTTGCAATGTTATTTATTTCTTTTAAATCTAAATACCCATACATAAATACACAGATACACTTCTTATCCATTCCACAGTAAGATGAACACACAGTATTATATAGAAACAAAAATTAATTCCTTTAGATAAAAAATTTTATACAAATATACGAGTATGTATAGTGTGAAATAAAATTAAAAAAATCTTCTGCTCGGATTATATCGGATATAGTCTATTAAATAATATGTGAATTCCTTTTTGGTTATCATTTTATAAAAATCTTTTATATTAAATTAAAAAGCATTAGGTATAGTAGATAGGTAGTTTATAAGACGTAACATTCTAAATTTATAAATAACAAAAACAAAAAAATAACAGCAGTATACAAGAAGTGAACAGGAATAAAAGGGAGTAGATGAACACTATAAGAAATAAATGTGTGCAAAAAACGAAAACAAAAACAAAATAGACTAAAAAAAAAATTTCTAAAGTCCTTCGGTATTATTTATTATTATTATGATCATAATTTCCTGTCCCTGGACATATATATATATATTTATTTATGGATATAAGAAGATTTTAGTTATGATAGTATGTGATATGATTTGTGTTGAGGTTCATATCCTGGAATTTTCTTTTTATAAATAATATTGTATGTTAGTATGTATAAAATATTGTATGAGCATGTGTACGAGTTTATGATGAATTTTCTTTCTTCTTTGAAAGGTCAGGTGAATTACTTTTATATTTCCGGTCTTATTTTAGTTTTTTTTTTCTGTTGTATATTTTTGTGTGCTTGTTTACATTATTATGCCTACAGTAAAATAGCCTACAAATACCCATACGTTAATGGTTGTATTCAGTTTGTAAATGTGCTTGTTATTTAAAGATTAATACAATTACATATTATTATAAAAATATTTTTTTTTTTTTTTAATTTTCATTTATTATTGTTATGTAGTTTTAACCTTAAATGTTATACAGGAAATAAATTAAACAAAAGAGAAAACTTATTTTCATCATAGGTATTCAAGTGTAATCAAAAATATTTTGATGTGGGCAAAAAAATATATGTATATATATAAATTTTTGACCAACATTTTCTTTTTCATAATTATTAAGACAGGATTTCCGTTTCTCTGAGCTTTTTAGGAGTAGTTGGGGATTGCTAGAAGTAGATGTTATGCTTTTCAATTTCCAGTAAGTTGTCACTATGACAGAGAGTAGATTGATAAAAGATGGAAAGTAGATTTTTCAACACCCAGGAGCGCTTTACAATGACGGGTAATAGATGACAGGTGTCTGTAGTAGAAGATGTCTACTAATATTCATCGCTGACGCAATTCTATTTGAAATTATTATTTTCATTTGGAGGACACAAACTAATAACATGTTAGCAAATAAAATAAATATAAAAATTAATTGTAATAATTTAATGTAATTAATCTACATTAAATACAAACCGAAATTGAAAACAAAAAAACATCAACTCCATTGAAACGAAATTTACATCTTTCTGAAAGACAATTGTGCAAGGTGGATTTTTTCACATTTTTTTTTTCTTTTTTTAACATCTAAATTGCCGGTTTTAAGGAACCCAAACTTGAAAAACATTAATTGTCTTGGAAAATTTAGCTTATTATTTTTTTTATCAATTGTTTTAGGACCATCCATTCCATTCAAGAGCTGCTTTTGCAAAATTTTCTACAGATAAGCAAATAATGTATCCATTTCTGCT